>CM073777.1:68885947-68945232 GCA_037158775.1 Hetaerina titia | reverse complement strand
GAAATGAGGGTATGTGAACAGCATGGAAGTACTTTAGAAGCTCAAGGCGATTTTTTCAGGAACCGTTTAAAATAGCAGACTACATTACAAAGTCCTCCTTTAGGTAAACCACGATTAAAAATATTATGTAGTGATAGTGGATATCAATGAAATGGATAAAATACTAGTTTGATATAAGTTGCGTATCCAACCAATGACTTATTTTAATGCAACAATATCATAGTGTAAAAATCATTCGCCTTGATCGGGATCTGATGAATGATTTTTACACTCTAAAATAGTTGAATTGAAATGCATGTTAGCGGATGGCTCCGTAAAAAGTTACTGTTGCGGCATCTCCCGCAGTTTCTTGAAATTTGCCATTGATTTATTTATTATTTCCAGGAATTTTTTCTCCTTCCTCCTCTAATTAAAAACAATGGTGATTTTTTATACTTCAAAATTAGCGGTAATCAAGCCAAAGGAGTATGCTGATAACTTCTCCTCCGTTTTCTCTTAATTTACCCATATTAATTTATGTATATTCATGTTATGCATTTCAGTATTAGTTAACCCAATAATTCTGCCTTTCCTTAATAACATTCAAGATAAATTTCGTAAGAATATCGTAACTGTTTTGGACCCGATCGCATCAAGAATAAAATATTTTAATTCAGTGTTGCATATTAAAATAATGGAAATAAAATTTTTTTAGCAAATATCATTTTCTAAAAACGTAGGTGAATGCTAAAAGACACTTCCTCTAACCTTATAATATGAAGAGTAATAAATATTTTTTCATGCATTTCAAATTCTTTTGAAAGATCCACGCCTCAAATAAACTAGTAAAAAGTCACATCAATTGTTAATTGGAAATTAAATAAAAGAATAAGTTATTTTTCCCAAATAAAAATGGATGAACAACAGCTCAGATATGGAATTTCTTCCAAAGTAAAGCATCCCTTTCCTCATGTTGCTCCCCATCAAAAAAGCTTTTTCTTCGTTTACATCAAAATGACGAGCTTTTTACTCCTAACCATTTCCCGACTCCATCATAATTTCCTTAACTTCGTCCGCCAATAACCATCTCCTGCACGGCTCCCGTTTTCCTTACAAATCTCTTTCCTCCCGCCACCCTCCGCTACCCTTAGCCATTCTATTAGCGCCACTGTCCCCTCCCATCTTTCTCTCTCGGCCTTTTTCGCCCGAAAACTTTTCCATTCCTTTTGCGTTATACCCCTTTCCCCAGTTTAATTAGCCTCCTTCCCCTGCCACTCATTTGCACTGGCTTCATCTTTACGCCGAAATCTTCCGTCACACTTGCTTGTGTGCCTCGAAGCTTAAAAAAAATCAGCGCTGTTTCTCCCAGGTAATGTTCATGGCACATCGAACTTGAAGCATTCGGAATGGATAAAATCCTTGTTGAAATACCAAAAGGTTTATGCAAAATTGGAGGGAGGTATTTTTCTTGGAACATGGGGGTTTATGATGGAGAGCGATATTTAGATTTTGTAAAATGAATGTTTCATCATTACAAACATAATGAAAAAAGGGGGATGTGTCTATAAGTTTTCTTGCTAAATTTTTTACTCAGAAAAGGTATTACGTACTAAGACTGAAAGGAGGTAACTCTACGATTTGATTGTTGATCAGTTTGAGCTTAGGGACGGGAACGAATGATACCTTAGGAGTAATAAGAAAATTGATAGAATGGAATTGTATACTTTCAAACATAATACGTGCTTGTTTGCATGGCATATTTTTCCCCTTTCAAGGTTTTTCAAAAGAGTTAAATGAATGTAGTAGGGATGGATGAAGTCCATTATGGTAAATTTACGGACCTGTGCTTTAATTGGACATTCATATATAGGATTGTAGTCATTCTTAATGCATTACAAAAACAAACTTTATGATTTTTACATAAAAAAAGTAATGAATCAAAATTGGAGATTCTCAAAGGAAAAATTGGTAAACACTAATATGAAGCGTAGATTGCAGCGTTCTGACGAATAGTATTTCCAAAAAAGGATGGGCATTGATTGAAGGGTTTTGAAACGTGGGAAAAAAGAATGTGCATTGAATGGAGAGAAAGATGTATGAAAAAGCCCAAGTAAATAGGAGAAAAAGTTAAGGAAGACGAATTTTTAGAAGAATAAATGAAGTTAAGAGAGAAGGCTGATGAAATAAGATGAAGTCAACAAAAGTGGTCACGAGAAGTATCGTTGGGTGGCGGATATTTTAAGGGTGGGATTGATCAAAACATTTTGGCTGAGGGGGAAACAACATGATATTTACAATAAATTGTAAATATTTGTGACGAAATAAGTGTAACTAGGATTTCTTGGAGTGCAATGTTAATGCTGGGCTATAAGTACCTTTAAAGTCCAAAATAATGCGCGGTAATGTTTCAAAAGCTTTGAAAAAAATACCTTAACTCATTTTCTTTCATGAAATAAATGAACATTTTGCACATTTTCAAAAAAGTGAAGGTGTTTGAAATTGCAAGTATTTCATCTTCAAATTGCCCACTTGGCCTTTGTCGAGAAATTTATTTCATATGCATTTCAAGAAATTGTCCTTAATTTACGCATTTAATCGGCTGTCTGCCCATTTAATATATGTTCGACAACAGTTGTGCGGATTTTTGACTTTGTAGTAAAATTTTTACAGCTTAGTGTAAAAAATGGGTACTGTAAGGCTACAGCCCCAGCAGTCGCGTTTTAAAATTCTTGGTCATGTGAATCATTCCACCTAAAAACCATTCTTTCCGGTTTTCTGTAGTTAGAGCAGAACTTCGTGAGAAACCGCAGGTGGTTGGCGAAGGAAAAGAGGCTGGTTTCATGAGTTTACATTTATGAATTTTGCAAGACTAAGGGTTTAGTTTGAGTAATCTCCCCGCCTCTCCTGTCAAAACTAAACACAGAATTTATTAATGTGGTTTCATGTTGTCCATATTTGCTGAATTTTTCATTTATTGTATAATGTTGTGTTTCCTTATCAAACTGTAAAAATGCTGTTCATGCACAAGAACATTTTTTGTCTTTTAAAGCAGATTAATATTTTTAGTTTATCACTTAGAGAATCAAAATATAGGCAGTTATGTTGGTTTAACAGACAGCAAGTAATGCCCACTCCAAACATTTTTCTATTTATTAAGGAAGGTCAGTTAAGCAGTAAGTGGATGTTTAATAGAGATGTCTTTGATAATTGTCTTAAAGAACTCTTTAGATGGAAAATATGAGGAAATTACTTTTGTGTATAAGTTTTGCTGGCGACTGGAGATTTAAAAAACAAATTGTTTTGGAGAAAACTCTACTCTCGTAAATCGTCTTTAGATGTCTGAAGTAAAATCTGCGTGCAACCTAAAATTTCAGAATAGACCGCAAGGGAGAACATGTAAGTTATCAAAAAGAACATTTTTATATGCTACTGAAATACCTAGCTAAATATTTGAACCAACAACAGAGAGGCTATTCCTACGAAATGAATAAAAGTCCCAGTCTTATTGACTTAGCTTTTTCAATTGACATGCAAATACGAATGCGGCGATAAAATTCTTCTAGTGTCGTTAAGACTTTTCTAGCTTATACTTTCCATGAAAATAGACGAGTTTAACTATTTTTTTCATGTATACTTCTCTTTCAACATTGAATTTTGAACAACAACAAGTTGAAGACTCTTGTATTATTAAGTCTATTAAGTTTCTCCATTTTTGTTATCTTAACAGCTGGTTTGTCTTTGAATCTTTATACTTAAGCATACCATAAGAGAGAGGCAGCATTTATAAACTTTTCACTCCTTTGTATTTTCTCTACTCGCTCGTAACATGAAAATTAGTCTCATTTCCTCATCTTTACATTGCTTTGGCTAGACAGCTTGTTCCTTATCCCCTGCATCCTCCCCATGGCGTCTTTTCCCAGCCCAGAATTTACCATCTTCGTCGTACAAGCATCATCTCTTCCTCCCCCACCTATTCTGTGAGCATCGATCCTTTCCCTCTCCAAAAGTCCTATCTATTCAAATCACTCCATCCTCTTCCCACTTTGCCACACCCCACACTCCCCTCGACACAACGGTGTACGCGCCAGACGGATATTCAGGGAATCACACGCGACAGCAACATCTTGTCAAAATCGTAGCCTCCCTTAATTAATTACGCGCTCCCTCGTTCGCATCATCGCCTTGATATCCCACCCAACTTCCTCCAAAGCCACCACCTTAAAACGTCTCTTCCCCTACCTTTTATTTCCTTCCACCTCCCAAACGCTTAGATCTTTGGAAATATCCCTCTCGACACGAAACTCTTCGGCCCATCCAACCTTACTCCTCGCCACTCTGACGTTCCCACCGCTTTCCTCTTTATGAGGGCGGAAGTATAACATCCAGAGTAAAGGATTTTCCCCCCTCCTCAAATTTATTCCTCTCTTTCCCTTCTCCGATGCAGTTTCATAACTACGAATTTATGTTCAGTTATGTTTAACATTCACCATAAAAAGGCGTTAAAATGAAGCTAAACAGTGTTCGATTCTACAGTTGGTAAATTAAAAGGCTTAAAGTAATACTTATTAACATACATGGCTGGTATAAAAAGTATCGGAAAAAGATAATAAACATTTGATTTAGTTCGGATATTGTTACGATGCAACAATATTCTTCAAAGTTCATCCCTGATCGTTGACGAACTTTTGCCAGCGGCTTTGTTACGACTCAAAGGCTCCCTCTCAGGTGGATTCCGGAAGATCCTTAAAGGTACGCGTTCAAGCTTCTTTGACGGCACTTTGAATCCCATGGTGGTCTCATTTGAGGGAGGATTTCACTTTTGGGAATAAAAAATAATCTGCCGGTGCCAAGTTGGGACTGTAAAGGGGTTGGGGAATCGTCACGATGCTGTTTGAGAAGGCCTTTGCAAGCAGACACTCGACTACGCTCTTGGTCGTCCGTCAAGACCTTCGGGATGAGTTTAGAGGAGATCTTTTGCATTTCCGAATTTTCGGTGACAATGATGTGCACTGTCATCTTATCAATGCCAATACGATCTGCGATCATACGCTCACTTAACCGATGATCTGAATTCAGCACTTCACGCTGACGCCGGGAAAAAAATTGTCACGTATGCTTTTTTTACAAACGTTGTACTTCCATTTTTACGGGGGCTCAAATAACTCTTTGGTCGATAATTCTTGGATCACAATTTTTTTTCTTATCATCTCATGGGAGACATCTGTAGAACTTTACACACCTGCTGTAGAAATTCGTTGAGTTTTCGTTCGTTCTTGTTCATCATGAGCTTTGGGTGCAGCTCAGATCAAATTACCTTTGTAATTTGTTCCTAAATTAACATTTATAGTAGTGTCGGGTGAAACGCTTCCAATGCTCGATAATTTAATTGGTGATTGTAAAACGTGATTGATTCGAAAAAAATGTTCTTGGACGGATCTATTTACTTAAAAACCAATTAAAACGTATACATTAGCGATGATGCACAAATGTGGCATAGATTTGACTAACATAGTTTAAAAATAATTAAATCAAGAATGATGTTTTTAAAATTCTTATCTGAATAGATTTTTAACGCCCTTAATTAAAAACTTGTTGATACAAATATATATTATGAATTGCTATTTCGAGCTAAAATTACTTAACTTTCTTAAGAAATGAACCGAAGGGTAACCAAAGATGAAGTTATAGGCATGGTAAGGGAAGAGAGATGGTTGTTGGGAAGAATCCGAAGACGGGACAAGTGGATATAGGACATGTTAAGAAGCAATGAGATCCTGAAAACTGTAATAGAGGGGAAAATGACGGTAAAGCGAAGTAGATGGAGGAAAAGGATACTCATTTCGGATGGTATGATGGAGGTAGAAGGTATACAGAGCTAACAAATAAGTTGTATTTAAAACTAAAAAATGAGTTTAAGGATATTTTGTATCATTTTAGTCAGGGTTTAGGAGTACAGTAGTGTGTAGTGCCCGCATCGAAAACGTAAGTCACTAGTCTACAAGAATTATACGTGTACTGTTGTGTACTACTAGGCATGTACTATATGTGACAACACTTGCGGTTACACCGGGGAATACCTCTATCAGAGCATGGTCCGCGCTTTTAACCCTGTTTAATATTTGCAGTTATTTTACCCTCGTCAAATTTTAAGACTTCAAATATTACACGCCTCTCTGAACGATGTCCTTTATTAATAGGTGTCCAGTTGTTATTTGACGTCTCCGGATTCATTTATTTCAGAAAGCCCTTCTCGCATGGGAGGCCTGTTACTCGGCGACCGGGTGCGCTCTTTGACAGTTTCAAAGATCACGTGGAGAATTATGCTCGGATATCTCCTGTGTCTGAAATCTTCGAAACATCTTCCGAGTGATTTATTAGCGCCCTGGAATTCCACTGCAACTCCCATAACGCCCACGGATCATCGTGTTCACATTTGTCCCCGTTTCAATTTGAAGTTTCCATCTCAACCATTTATCTTCAGAAGTGCTTTGCCTCGAATGTCTGCGTGACACGATACGGCCTCGCAACGTTTTTAACACGAGGTTTCGCGCATTGAGTGCTCCTTCACACCAATGGCATTGTTTTCAATGCAGTAAAAGGAAATGAAATGAATGAAAAACTTACTTATTACATCTGTTTGACATGCACGTTGCAGATTGCAAGAGGATTCCCACTTGTGGCTCCGAGATAATTATTCCTCAGAGAATACTTTTAACCATCGGTAAAATGTCTTAAATTGAAATTTTTAAAATGGAACAAACGTTGCTTTTGTAATTTATAAGAGAAAACAAATTAAAAACCCGTGCGTGAACGTTATGATGGACGACTCAAGCTAGTACAAATTTATTTCAGTAATATTATTAAATATAGCGTCAAAAATTAAAATAGTTGAAAATTTGAAGTCCCATGCATATCGCTATTATTAAATTACAGTTCTAGATTGCATGACATTATCTAAATTGAATAATAATGAAATATTATTTTGAAGGAATACATATTGGCATTGACTGCATACTAATTAGTTATTATTTTGGATTTATGCAAGTCAAAGAGTGCACGGTATACAATTAACAGCAATTCTTTAAAATAAACTGCATTTTGGAAGTAAAGCTAATCAAATACACAGAACTGATACGATGACAGCCTGTGATGAAGAATTGTAGGATCAAATCCACCCTGAAATTGTTGGTTCATGATGAATTTGATAATAATATTGGTTGAATGGAACTTTCTTTTTGCCATTTAAAACTTAACAAATAAACTATCATATGAAAAACCGTTTAGTTTTAAAATGAGAGATTAGCATATTTTCCGAAGGTAAACAAAAGGAAAGTATAAAAATATGATAACAAAATACAATTAAGGCATTAAAAAACCATATTCCCATTTATATAAAAATAATAGATTTTGCTGTTGGCAAATGAAAATATTGTTGTATCATCATCAAACAAAAGTTAAGATCTTCTAGTTGTTAAAATAGCCACAGTTATCATTTGAAGTTAACGGAAATTTGGTAATTGGGTATTGAAACGGTACATGAAGTAATGCCAAATTTTTATTAAATTTTCAGCATTGATAACGTTTAAAAAAATAATTTTTAACGGATTTGATTTTTACGCATCTGTATTTGCCCTTCGAAGTATATAGTACGTTGTATGTCTCTTTAATTAATCCTTGTATTAATCATAAGTTCTTTGAATTTGAAAGTTATTATTCTTCCCTTAATAATCCTTTATTACGCGATTTTAAGAAAAGCATAAATTGTAGCTTACGGCGACAATGGAACGCGGATGGTATTAAATTGAAATTAGTCGGACGCTGATTCCTGAAAATTAGGTATTTTTATTCACATTTCAAAACAATAATTTAGATTTATTGCTATGTATATCTTCCTTAAGGCAATCAGATTTTCTTCGGAAATATCAAGGGCGATTCCAGGCATAGACCCAAATCACGGTATAGGAAAAAGGAATAAAATATTATTTAAAATTGTGAGTTATCGGCAATCGTTGTATTTTACTCTCTCCACATATACATACGTACGCCTCGCAATTCTCAGGCTGACTTTCCGAATCACCAATTTATCTGTAATATCCTGAATATTATCAAATTCTCGTGGTATTTTGAGAAAATAATGTGAGGGTCTATACCAGAGAAGGGTATTGACTTACTGAGCTAATATTCATTATAAATCTTAGAGTAATTGGGGTAAGAGTGTTAAGAGCTTTGCTCAAATATGGTTCGAAAATATTTAGTTTTTTTCCATTCCCCATAATGTGTCAATTTCTTACATTCGTATTATCTTTTCAAACTATAGCTGTGTGTTAGGTTATTCAGTGATTTACCTTTTCTAGTCATTGCACGCGTCAAGTTTCGTCCAGTGTAAAAAAAATTTAAGACAACATTTTAACAAACCAAACTTAAGAATTTTTGCATTTTATGCGATAATGATCAACACCATATCTACAAGCTCATCATATTTCAAACATTCAGAATATAACGAAAGCTTTCAAGAAAGTCTTCGATATTCTTCCCAAACCATACGACGGCCAGATGTTGATACCAAAAAACAAACAGACGCTTCTCCCTTGCAGCACTTCAAGTCCCATCAACACCGGTATTTTTTTCATACCAATCGCTCCCTTATTTTTCTCTCTGTAATTAAGACAGAGCTGCCATTATTATTTCTTGCTTTCCTTTTATTTCTCGCCTCCTTCCCATGTCTCCCGTTCCATCTTTCCCCTCCTAAATCCCCGCACTACCAGATTGAAAGGGCCTCCATTCCCCTATATCTCATTAAATATTCGAGCGCTGTGAGACTCCTTTATCGGCGTTAATCACTTATTTTTTTCGAATGAGCTCTAATTGGAGTCCCGCGTCCTTTTTTCCAGCAGTCAAATGGCGCAGTGTGGTTCCTGATTCATCCCCCCCCTTTCTTGGCGTTTCTTTCTATGGTATCACGCGGCCAGTAATCTTCTTTTGGTGTCTTTAGATCACTGAATGCTGGGGGACTATTCCTTTGCATCGCGCTATCAGAAAATTGTTTTGCAAGCCGAGAGTTGTTTTGTCAGATACATGTCATTTATTTATGGGGATAAGACGACAGATCCGATGCTATAATTATGCTGAAAATGATTGTCTTCAATTTTTTTCATGCTACCCAAATCAATATTAAAAGTTTAACATAAAAATTGATATTTACAATAAACATTTTTCATCAGTTTTTTATTAGTAGATGCTTAGCGAATAATGTTATACCAGCATCTATCCGGTGATTATTCATGACAGGGATACATTTTTTAGTCATTTTGTCACCCTCTCTGTGCTTCTAAATCACGGACATGGAATGACAACTTACTTGATGCCAAAAAGCAAGTATAAAGGGAGGAGAAATACTGCAAATACTGCTAAAGGAGCAGAAATACTGCACTGACAGCATTGGGTGCGAGAAAATATTTTCACCTTACCTATTTGCTCATAGCGTATCCCTTGTTTTCAATGAAATTTGGGACGATTGTAAAGAAATTATGTCGGTTGTAGTAGAAATATGACATAATGGTGCAATATACTCGACATTTTGAATTTTGCACCCACATGAAAATTTAAACAGGTGTGCGCTTGCAAAGAAGAGAGGCGAATTAACTTTGTAGTCAATTTTTAGTCATTTAAATCCCTCAAGTCTTGACAGCGAATTTGAATTATTAACATTTATCTTATTAAATTATTGCCTTATATGTTTTTCGCTAAAATCTTATATATTTGGCCAACACTGCAAGGCAATTTTACCGCACTGGTGACAATTCAAAGTCTAACAAAGCCTTCCTCACTTTCTCTGGGTAAATTTGGATAAGAAAGTAGGTTTACCGGAAGGGCTGAAGATGGACGTGCCGCCGACGTTCGCGCTTCATATTGGTTTCGTGTTTCGCCCTCAAAACGAATCGTTAGTTGGTGTGAGAAGGTATGCTCAGGAAGGCCCATTAGCGGCAGAAAATAGGGGCAAAGCACGAAACAGGAACTGCTGGATTTTCTATTTGTTAATCTGGGGCGTAAGATGGGGGGGAAAGAGGCCAGGATAACAAAGAAAATTCAACTCTTCTCCTTCCCCTCACTCTCCCCCCTGCCTACCCCCATTCATGAATTTCAAAGCGCGAATCTATAAATAGCAGGCGTGAGGAGGAATAATTACTCCACTAAGTCGGTTGCGAGGGAGAAGAAAGACAATAAGAAGGTTTTTTGCCGGCCAAGGAAAGAATGAGGGCACAAGAGGAGGGGAAACGACGAACGGATGAAGCAGCAAGACACTCCAGCCTTATTCGCCCTCCCCCAGCAAAAAAAACTTCCCCACGTCACCTAAAAGAAAACACTCCTTATCCCGCATACATGCAAACACCTCGATAATTCATTTCCCTTTATGTGATGAAAAATGTTATTATGGATAGTGTTGGCCTCTTCATCATTAAATATTAATGTGATTGTCATGATGACATAACGGTAGAAAATCGATTTATGGGAATATATGTAACACGGAAATTAATTATTTTTCTTGTTTACGGAGTGATAACATTTCCTTCTTTCTTAGAAGATAAATTTCGATGATTTCATAAATGCCTTCGTTCGAATTCTCCAAACAATTTTCTTATCTATTTGGTTTATTTTAGGATAAGACTAATATTGGATTAGGAAACAGGAGAAGGACGGTGAGAAATCTACGGAATTGCTATGGAACGCTTCTTAATGTTTGTGGCGACGCGCCGTAATTTGAAGAACTCACTGCCTTACACAAAGGGTTCGTCACACAATACTGTTCGGTAATTCAGAATTGTATAACAATAATTTAACACCCACGGTTAAAGAATTTAAATTTGAGATTGATATTCCTCTGTATCAATCACCGCCTCAACCTAACCATATGGATCGATTCTGGGGATAAGCAACCGGCACATGTAATGCAAGATAAAAATGCTGAATGAATGAATGAAAAAACATAGAATGCTAGATAAAATTGACTGAACGTGAACCAAGTTGAAAATTTAACATTCTCAATTTAAGCTAAGTCGTTGTATTTAAAATATCAAGAGGAAATCTTATTTCCTCAAAGATTTTATAATTAACATTATGAAACCTGAATATCAAATCAATCATAATATATATTCCCCTACCACTTTTCCCATAGCCATTAAATGATATATTAATATTCATCTTAATTAGATCAGAAATGAGGATACAGGCTAAGCAGGAGATTGGGTTGAAATTCTGTCCATCTAACGCTCATAGAGCACGTTGCTGTTTTTGGGGTCAGTTAATTTATGTGACGCTCCATCAAATTATTTTATCAATAACACCAAATTTCCGCTATGAAATTTGACACGCTCCCCCCCCTCCCCCATACTGGTTGATAGAACCCCTTTTCCTCCTCCCTGGATACCCGTCATTTTTGTTTTAGTACGCCCAAGCATTGACACGCGGGAGAAGACGTGATCCGAGGAGGATGATGATGAGGGCCAAAGATGTGTTGTACACGGGATTAAACCAAGTAGGCGCAACGGGAGTTGAACGAATGGGACAGCGAGGGTGGGCGGGCGATGAGGGACGCGAGGAGAAGGGTAATGCGACGGGGGAATGTGGGGAGTAGACGGGAAGGGATTGACGAGGAGGGGTGTGGGGGGCAGGGCTCGCATAAAAGAAGGCAAGGAGTTAGAGAAAGAGATATCTGGGTGTGATAAAAAAAATGAAATGGAAAAAAAATACTATATAGGGGGCAGGAGGATTGGGTTGGCGATGCAAGAGGCGGGAAACTTTGCCCAAGGGCCCGTAGTCAGGGTGAGAGAAGGGCAAAGGGAGACAAAAAAAACCCACCCCTCGCCCCACCTCTGAGAGGGTGTGGGGAGAGGGCGTATTCCCGGACTTCCTCCCTAGCTCGCCCCCTCCCCCAACCGCCTTTGTCGTAATCCTTCTCGCTCTACCCTCCCCTGCCGTCCAACCCGATGTACCCTCCTCCACTACCACCCCGAGCCAAAAGTCTTCCTCCTTTCCCTCCTCCCCCTCTTCAATTCTCACCCCCGTTGTGTGACAACCTCCCCCTCCACCTCACTCTCTCTCTCTCACACCCTGTCCGACACCCTCGACAATCTGTTCCCCCTTCCACCTCACAGAGGCGCGCTCCTCCTTTCCTCCCGTCCCAACCCAGCCCTTCCCACCCTGATATCAACCTCGGGGCACGCGACGTCACAGCTCAATCCGTTGCTCTCCGCCAACACTCCCGTTCACCGCCACAGTGGGAGCCGTCCCTCCTTTAGACCCCTTCCCCATTCCCTCCTCCCTGCCCGCAACTCGCGCGGAAATCCATTCGGACGGTGTGGAACCGCCGGGCTCTCGCAAAGCTAGGGGAATGCCATCGATGTCGGTCCTTCTTTGCGTGGTACGCCGTTGATGAAATGGCCTCTTTCGTTCGTCGGCTCCTTTTACCTGTTTGTTTATTGGATGTTTTCATTAAGCACGGCCGAAGTGTGTCCCTAGAAAGCACCGAGACCCCCACTCGTCAAGATTCATGATAGATAAGTAACGAACCAACTACTGTTATCCAATGTGTTAGTTATCACGTCTGTTCTTAAAAGAGACTTTCCATTATTTTTCGCTTTTAGATCAATTATTCACAACTGTTTATTAAACTGTTTAATGAAATTAACGTGTGCCAATACATAACGTGTCTCTATTTACGATTTTTGTTTTACGCTGTTTACCTTAAATTAAGTAACGGTATCTGATCAGTATTATCGATTAAGTTATATAAAGTTATCTATTCGGAAAAGTGAACTCTATTGTCAACCATTTGAAAATTAAGTTCTTGAAGTTGAACCATAAGTATAGTTTCGTTATTTTCATGTTGACCATTAATTATTAATTATTCTGTAGAAAGCAAAGATATAATTTTTCTCCTAAGTTAATAATGGAATTCTACAAAGTTAAGGCCTCAACCATTCAGTGCAAAGTCTATTCTGTAGAAAGCAAAGATATAATTTTTCTCCTAAATTAATTATTAGATTATTTTTTCAAAGTTCAGATGCTAAAGTTTCAATTGATTTTAAATGATTAATTCGTTGTACTAGATATTATTTCTGTGATAACATCAATTTTTTATCTTCATGGTACAATAAGGAGATATTTATATGAAATAAGCTATAGCTAAAATATACTTATATATATATGTAATATATGACCCCTAGAGCTGTGCTGGCGGGAGTAATAATAATTACTCCTGGAAGGGTCACCCATGCCAGATAGGTCGAAGGTTAGGAGCCAGACGAAAGGTAGTCCACGCAGCGTCTGTTCCTCAGTGAGGCGGCTGCAATGGCGTCTGACCCCAGTGGGGCGGCCATTAAGTGATGGTGTCACGTTAAAAACACTATTGAGGAAGGCAACGGGAAACCACCTCAATTATGATTCCCAAGAATATTATGATGGGCACTATAGATAATATGAGTCCTGGCAACTACGGGACTCGGCCCAAGAGGCCGTGTGTCGTGCCCGGCAGCGGGAGAGGCAAGGCTTCCGCGGTCGTCATCCCACGAAACCCTTGCAGGGAAGAAATAACTTCAGCAGGACAGAAGACTCAGAAGAAGGCGAAAGTAGTAAGAATAGGAACCTGGAACGTCAGGACAATGTTGAGGAGAGGCAAATTAGAAAATATTAAGCGAGAGATGGAAAGAGGTAACATAGATATTTTAGGCCTCTGCGAGGTGAGATGGAAGGATAGCGGGGATTACTGGAGTGACAATTATAGAGTCATATACAGCGGCGGGGACGAGAGCCAACGAGGGGTTGCCGTAATTTTAAATAAAAGGGTAGGAAGAAGCGTAGTCAACATAGAGCAAGCGACAGATAGAATTTTACTCGTAGAGATTAAAGCAGAGCCGACGAACTTGGTCATTATTCAGGTATACATGCCACCGAGCAACCACAAGGAGGAAGAAGTCGATAGGATGTATGATGAGTTAGAGGATATCATCGCGAGTGTTCCTGCAGGGAAACATTTAATAGTGATGGGGGATTGGAATGCGACGGTAGGCGAAGGAAGAGATGGTGGTGAGGTGGGGGACTATGGGTTAGGCACGAGGAATGAACGCGGAGAGAAAGCAATTGAATTCTGCAGGAGACAGGGGTTAGTCATCACCAACACATGGTTTAGACACCACAAAAGGCGTAGGTATACATGGAAAATGCCAGGTGACTCAGAAAGGTATCAGTTAGATTATATTATGGTTAGGCACAGGTTTAGGAACAGTGTGATAAATTCGCACAGTTTCCCAGGAGCGGACGCGGACTCTGACCACAATTTAGTTGTTATGAAATGTAATGTTCGTTTCAAGAAGATAAGGCAAGGGCGGCGGGTTAAAAAATGGAATTTAGAAGCAGTAAATGAATTAACGAAGAAGGAGTATCAGGAGGCTGTAGAGAAAATGATGGATGACGGTAAAGAACTGAGTGCTATCGAAGAAAAATGGGAATGTATCAAGAAAGGGATATTGGAAGCCGCTAAAGACACTATAGGAACCGTTAACGGGAAAAGGATAAGGAAACCATGGGTAACGGATGAGATGATTGCAAAGATGGACGAGAGAAGAAGATGGAAAAATGTAAACACAGAGTTAGGCAAAATGAAGTACAAAGAGTTAAACAATAAATTGAGAAGGGCCACAAATAAAGCAAAAGAAGAATGGTGGAAAACGCAATGCGAGGATATGGAAAGTCTACAGATGAAGGGTGAAATTGGTGCTCTATACAGCAAGGTTAAGTTATTATCGGGAAGTAAGAAGGCAAGATCTGTGCTAACAGTTAAAGATAAATGGGGTAAGATAATAGTTGAACCAGGAAAAATCCAAGAGAGATGGAAGGAATATATAGAAACACTGTATGGTAAAGAACTTAGGCCGACAAGGTTAGACATAGAAAAGGAACATGAGGTAGAAGAAGATAGCTTAGGTCCAGGCATACTCGACGATGAAATAGAAAGGGCATTAAAGGAGATGAAAGCAAACAAGGCTGTGGGGGTGGACAATATTCCTGTAGAAATGTTGAAATGGTTAGGGAAAGGTGGGAAGAAGGCCATATATGGACTGATTCGTAGCATCTATGAGGAAGGAATCTGGCCGGAAGATTTTGTGAGATCGGTGTTAGTTCCTATTCCAAAAAAGGCAAAGGCTTCGTCATGTGAGGATTACAGAACAATAAGTTTGATATCCCACGCAGCTAAAGTTATTCTCAGGATCATCAACAAAAGGATAGAGAGTAAGGCAAATGATTACTTAGGGGATGATCAGTTTGGGTTCAGGAAAAGAAGAGGTACGCGTGATGCCATTGCAGTAATGAGATCACTAGTCGAGAGAAATATAGAATACAACCAGGACGTTTTTGCCTGTTTTGTAGATTTCGAAAAAGCGTTTGATAGAGTGAATTGGGAAAAATTAATGCGTGTATTGCAGAAAATAGGAATGGATTGGAGGGACAGGAGACTGATCCGCAACCTGTACATGTCTCAGACTGCTCAGGTGCGAGTGGGGAACGGAGAGTCTGGATGGGCAGTGTTAGGAAGAGGTGTAAGGCAGGGTTGCCCATTGTCACCGGTACTGTTCAACGTATATGTAGAGGAAATGATTAAAGAGGCATGGGAAGAACTGGAGGTAGGAATGAAAGTCGGAGGGGAATTCGTAAAATCGGTTAGGTTTGCTGATGACCAAGCATTAGTTGCTCAGTCAGCCAAGGGGTTGCAAGCATTGTTGAGTGAATTGGAGGTTCAGTGCGATAAATATGGGATGAGAATCAATATTAATAAAACAAAGGTTATGCGATTTTCCAGAAAGAAAAAGGCTAAGCTAAATATTAAAATAGGCGGGGAAAGAATAGAGCAGGTAGAGCAGTTTACATATCTCGGAAGTGTTTTGGACCAACACGGTCAAAGTGGTAGGGACGTAAGGAGAAGAATTGCGCTAGGCAAGGAGGCTTTCTCAAAGAGGAGGGAGTTGATGACGGGGACGTTGAGTAGGGATGTTAAGACAAGACTCGTAAAAACTCTGATATGGAGCGTAGCTATGTACGGCGCGGAAACGTGGTCGCTGAAGCAGGAGGATAGACGTAGATTGGAGGCTTTTGAAATGTGGGTATGGAGAAGAATGGAGAAGGTGAAATGGACCGAAAGGAAAACAAATGAGGAAGTACTAGAAATGGTGGGGGAGGAGAGGGGTTTGTTGAGAGAAATCCTATGGAGGCAGGAAAAATGGATGAAAGGCGTATTGAGCGGTAGTGGAATGTTGAAGAGGGTAATAGAGGGGAGAATGTTGGGCAAGCGTGGTAAGGGTAGGAACAGGATAGGGATGTTGGACGGGATGAAGGGAGGAAAGAAGTACACAGAGATGAAGAGGGACCTGATATAGATTAGTTTGCTAGGTGGGGAGTTACAAAATGTTTATTTGATAGTTGTGTCCATCCAAAAACCTACCTTAACCGGTAGATTACCTAATAATAATATGTAATATGGATTTCCTACTTGAAATCATGTAACGTTGGTCACAAATAATTCAACAGTCCTGTCTATGCTTTTTAGTAACTTTTATGAAGAGATGCTTAGCTATTTTTATATTTTTTATTTATCGTTATTTTGTCATAGAAGGGTGGACTAAGATTTAACATCGCCACATTTCTTAGCTTCGCATAATACGAAACACCCTGACACTTAATGCTACATCAAAATCTTTTTCGATTCCGAATACTCGTAACTATTCTGACAACGATAAATATAAAGAATTTACATTCATTTTGTGACATTTATAAAGCATACTTGTAGTAGTAACTATTTTATTAAATTTATCTCAAACAAATTTGAAAATCAACAATTTAAGGACTGCTGATTGTATGAACCAGCTGCTTAGGTCTTTCTCTAACCATTATTATTGCTTTTAATCTGGTGACCAGACAATGTCTTTTACTCCAAGCTTCGCTGTGAATATTGCGAGTACGGAAACAGCAGGTGTTTTTACTACTGTGGTGTAGAACAGGATACTAGCGTCCCTATTTTTTCTTGTCTCTTGAAAACTTTTATCTAAGGCTATGAAATCACTTACTTCCACTCTTTGCGTTTCTTGCTGCAAGGTCCTCAAAAAGGCCGAATAAAAGCCCCCTACATCTCCTAAAGCAACTAAGCTTTATCTCTTTTCGGATGAGTGATTCAATATCGGAAGTCATGTTGATTTCCTTCCA
Source organism: Hetaerina titia (assembly GCA_037158775.1). NCBI lineage: Eukaryota > Metazoa > Arthropoda > Insecta > Odonata > Calopterygidae > Hetaerina > Hetaerina titia. Next base: position 68,928,003 of record CM073777.1, on the reverse strand, counting down.
TCTTGACATGTGAGTAACGTTTCCTCGTTTGGATATCTTCAATCCTTGACGTCCCCTCTTACATATGTTTGGACAGTCGTAATGATTGCATACGTTAAATAAAATTTGGAAATATAAATGCGTTGGTTACTATGTGGATATATTTGGAATTTATGATTAAGTTTAACGGTGCCGCCTTACTAATTGCTATTGCAAACCACGATTATATCTCTATTCTCTAAGGACTGAGTGCCTCTTTACCCATTATATTATTAATTTAGTTGTAAATGGCTTTTGCAAGTTATTGAGAAACCATGGTGTTTAATTTGAAACCTGGTTTAATACCTGCGTAGATCTTACCAAATACTGAACTCTTTAGCAGTGTGAAGTTTCCCTCTGTCGCTTGCGGTTTCTCTAGAAGTCCTGGAGCATCAACCAGATTTGAAATATCCGATTAGTGGATTTAACACATTCAACTATTACGTCGACCATTTTAAGGAAGCACAATCATATTTAGAGTGTGATTTGAGTGCAAAAGAAGAGTAATTATGAAAAATATTGATACTGCCGCTTCTGAGAGGATCAATAGGTCTCCTGATTTCTCCTAATAGTTCTAAAAATTCCAGGCCGAAGTCATAATACCTCTAATGACAGCCTGATTCGGGTCACCTATGTGGGAATGCCTTTTAAGCGACATTCAATCTCCTTCCTAGGTTAGTTCCTTAATGTTTGGTTCTTTATCAGCCAAATGATAATATTAATATTTTACCCTATCTGCAGTAAATGGAGGACATTATCTCAGAATTAGGGCACTATACAAGAAGCGTAATCTTCTCACCGCAGGACGCATAATCATAGAAAGTGAAAAAATCAAGATATAAATTAAGAGTGTTTTATCGATATTAGACATGGATGCTAGTATCATCGTTGAGAGCTAGATTGGAAGAACTGGTAATGTGAAACTAGTTTACAGGGGAATGAAAAAATGTAGTAGTAAGGTGATGTAACAAATGTTTAGCATCAAAGATCCACAAGGAGAGGGAAATGAATCGACTAAGAAAATATTTTATTTACTTATTTAGCATTAGACCAAAAACAGCACATTTATCCCTTTACATCGGAATATTAACAATGATAACAATGGTCACATTTGCAAACATCCAGGTCCTAAGTAGAGGAAAACCCACCCAGGAGAGGATCGAAGCCGCGACCCTTGGAATGGCAGACGAGGACGTTACCTCGCCACCACCGGGGTCGGCAAATTCAAAAGACGGGACAAACTGATTCGGCATATTCTGAGTAGCGATAGACTACTGCAGAGTTTTGCTGAAGGAACGAAAAGAACCATTGAGGAAAACCTCTGATGTGATACGCAATGATATACATAACAGTGTGAGAGCTCAGCGGAGAGCTGCGTCGAAATAGGAATAATGCAAACGACCGCTATTGACGATGACTGATGAAGATATCACAATAGTTCGTGAAGTTAACATAAGATATGAGTTGACGGAGAGAATCAGTTTTATTCCGAGTCATTCCACCAGACTTCTTCGTGATGCTTTTGCTAAGCGATGGCCGACTGAGTCGGGTCGTTAACGCCCTCCACTTCCTCCCATCGCCTCGCGCCTGACGCTCAGCGCAACAATGCCCGCCTTCTATGCCTCCCCCCTCGCCTCACCACCCCACGAGACCGCGCTAAAACCCTTTTCCGGATAAACCCTTGCACGAACCCCTCCGCGTAACCCCCACAGACTGCAACCCATCTACTTTCCAATTCCTCCGGCTCCCTCTCTTCCCCCCCCTATGAATCTGGTACCTCACAGCCGCCCGCCTCCGGCGACAAGACTGCTTGCTCCCCTTCCGCCCCGCACCCCCCCTCGCCAACCCTCCCGCCCTTCCATGGCGAGTCCTTCCCTTCGGCCCCTGCTGCCGCTCTTCCCCTCCAGGCCCTTCACTCCCTTCGCCGCCCTCCGCCGTCCGCACCACATCCTCCTCCCTTCAAACGAAGCTCCCTTCATTCTCATCCGCTCCGCCGCTGTGACGAGAGAGGCTGGCATCGCGGCAAATGGTCGGAAAAGGACAGCAGTCAAAACATTCAGCTCATTAGGACGGCCAGGGGAGAGTTGGGTGGCAAGGAATAAAATAAATAGGTGCCATTGGCGAAATATTCCCGGGAATAAGAGACTATTTCACGGGGGGTTTCTTTGGTTTTAAATTTTTCCCCTCAACTTGATCCTGTCATTTCGTGGAAATTCGAGGCTGCTGGGAGTGAGAGTCCCAAGATTCCCTTTCCTTTAAAGGCTTTCGTGCGACTCTTATAATCCCACTTCCAGTATACCAAAGCGAACTCATCTGAGAGAGAGAGAGAGAGAGAGAGAGAGGGAGTGAGTGAGCAGGGAAAATTCTTGGGGGGATTAATTTCATATTATGAAAATCAGTCTCAATTCCTGGAACCAAAATGCTTATATTTCAGTCCAGGAGACCACGAAACTTCTAATAAGTTATTGCAATTCGCCTTGAAATTCAACTGTGCTAAACACAACGAAAGGTTTATATCTTGAGACTCGTGGAAAGACTTGTAGTTGCTTCTTTTTTAGGTTGTCATTTCTGGTGAGCTATTTGATTTATAAAATAGTAAACCATATAAAACATAGAAAGAGTAAAAATAAATACTATACTGAATACATAGTGGGATATAGAAAACATTTTATAATTTTTAGAAAATAGTAAATGACTGATTTATAAGGTAACACCATGCGTAAATACAGCATTATTGAAACATGGCGATTTGAGACAAATAATAGGCAGTCTTATATGACATACTCTACATATTCCGTTGTAGAGAAAATTTTATAGAATTTTGTTAAATCGTTTTTCGGGTGACGATGATTTTTCTAAAAATGAAGTACAAATATAAAATACATAGCGAGTTTTAAATTCAATTTACAATAAAACTGAAATAAAATTAAGTAGTTTGTGGTAAGCAAAGTAAAACTCATTGAGATATATTTCACACAGCATAGACATAAGCCGAACATGACAATGACTAAGCATCCAAGATTTCTGAAAATAAGTATGCTAACAGCTACATTCGAGTTCCCTTGAGGATGATATTTTACATTAAATAAAAAAGCTTAAACTGTATTTTCCGGAACACTTTGATATCATAAAGAGCCCGGCTAACAGTACTCTATTTAAAAACTTTACAATACCTATTCACTCATTAAGATCCGGATAACCTCGAACATAACACATATTTACGCATATAAATGTGCCTTTACTCCATCAATTGGTGCTCCTTCCTCTCCTTCCATAATTTTGTTTTTTAGTTTACGGTGTCCTAATTGCCTATTTTAATTCAAAAGATTTAATGTGTCACGCGATGTCACGGCTTATCGTTTTCTTCTTCACCATTTTTCCCATTCCTTTCCTTTCTCCAGCCTTCACCTCGCTCTCCTTCTCTTTCTATTATGGTGACTGGAGTATATCTAAATCTCGTCTAACTAAATTCCTTGAAAGTGCTACAGCAGTCCGAATCCTGGGCGATGATATCCTGGATATGTATGATATGCTTTGTGGACATTTACCCAGTGAATTTTATCTTCCAAGATGAATTTTAACATTTAACGAAAAATGACGATTCCCACATTAGTAAGATCTGATGCTTTCCCGGGGTATTTGCTTGATGAAAGGAAAACAAATGAGGAAGTACTGGAGATGGTGGGTGAGGAGAGGGGTTTGTTGAGAGAAATCCTATGGAGGCAGGAAAAATGGATGAAAGGCGTATTGAGCGGTTGTGGAATGTTGAAGAAGGTAATAGGGGGGAGAATGTTAGGCAAACGAGGAAAGGGCAGGAACAGGATAGGGATGTTGGACGGGATGAAGGGAGGAAAGAAGTACACAGAGATGAAGAGGGACCTGATGTAGATTAGGTTGCTGGATTGGGTTTATTTTGGAGTTACAAAATGTTTATTTGATAGTTGTGTCCATCCAAAAACCTACCTTAACCGGTAAATTACCTAATAATAATTTGCTTGATGAAATTTTCTCGGGTCTTCCACCGGGTCAGAGGTTCCATATTGGCCGACGTTTCAATATTCGACTCGTGAATCGTCCTCAGGGTAGATGAGTACCACTCTGCATTTGGCCGTCTTATAGATATACATGAGCTCACGAGTCAGATGACACGTGATTGGTGAGTGGTGGAGAAGCCTCCAGGTTGGCCGCCATGGCGTTGTGTTCCTTCCTTTTCTGTCATCAGCACCGACTTCCACGCGTTGCTGAGGGAATAGCCGGAGTCCCTGTTGAAATTACGTCTCGCCATTCTTATTACAATTGATTCGTTAAGTATTCGGTTCCAGTGACCACCGGGGCGGGCAAGTAACTTCGTCCAATCGAAGTTAATTGAATGATCCATCCTGATGTTCAGCGATGGCTGATTTCTTCAGCTGGTCCAGCCGTAGATATCTTTGGTGTTCTTTTGACCTGGTCTCAATAGTTCACCCCGTCTCTCCAATATAGACGTCTCCGCAGGCACACAGGACTTGGTAAATGTCTGGGGTCTTTAGGCCGATTGGGTCCTTGGCTCTGACAAGAATATTTCTAATTTTCAATGGTTTGTGGACTGCCTCGATTAGGTGCCTCGCCAGAATCCTGGATATTTTCACGGAAATTGAGTAGATATACGGCAGGCAGGCTGTGGCTATTGGCTACTACAAATAGCTATACTTGTAATAAGAAAGCTGTGTCAACAAGAATTTCATCCCTTATTTGATTGAAATTGCCGTGTAACAATTGAAACGACTAAAATAGTGTAGTGTTATTATTGTAAGTATTGGTTAGTATTTCGCTTATGGTAGGTTTTGGATGAACACAGGCTGATCACTCCGTTCATTTCTTCGTCTTGCATAGGAAGGAACCACCTGACATGCCACTTACCCTTCTTTAATTTAACTTAAATTTTATCTTTTCTCATCCTAACCTTTTATACCCCCTACCACGCTTGCCTAAAACTTTACCCTCAATCACAACCATCAATCAACAGTCCATCTCCATTAAAAATACTCTACATCCACCTTTCCCGCCTTATTTGAAAATTTTCCAGCAAAAACCCTTCTCTTCCGCCACGATTTATTTTGATTTCCGTCCATTCCAATTTTTATAATTTAAGTTCACCAAGTTTCTGCCTTACAAAACCACGCTCCATATAAATATGTTCACTAACTGTTTGTTAGCATCTTGACCAACACCCATGTAATCGACCTCTTCTTGTTAAAGCTTCTCTGTCTAACGAAATCCTTTCTCTGATGTCCTTACTACTTTCAATATTTTTGTCCAAAATTCTTCCCAGATATTATCTATCTTGGAAGAGATACTCTCCCATCTACTCTACTTTTGTCCCTCCTATTTTCCTAACATCCCCTCGTCTTGAAACCTTCATAATATTATTGTGCTTTCATTTATCTTCATCCGATACTTGTCACACTGATTTTCTAAGCCCTGCAATGATTGTAACACCTTGGTTGACTGGCTAACGAAAGCTTGATCATCCTTCGAACCCAACTGATTTTATGAATTGTACCCCGACTTTTATCGAAGTTTCCCATACCTCTTCAATCATTTCCTCCACGTATGCCTTGAAAAGCACAGGTGAAAATGACACTCATGACTTCCCTTCTCCTTTACACTGCCCAACGAAATTGAGCGTTTCCTGTCCTAGTCTAATAAGGCTATTCTACGATTGGAAAAGTAACAAAGAAATCAATATGTTTCAAAGAAATTGTTTAAAAACTAGTGTTCGTGTGCTAACAAAGAGTAAAATATAACTGCATGGACAAAAGGAGATAGAGGAAAGCCCCCCACTCATTGATTCACCAACAAAACCGATGAATATTGTAGATGATGACCAACTAACTCATACATATTTATAAAGGGTGTTCCCTTCTCTTTTCTTATTTATTTTTACGATTCCATTATCGGTTTTCGTATTCTTCAGTAAAGCGCCCTTTGATGCATTTCGACTTTTTTGCTTATTTTTTTCTTTGCTAAAATTCAATTTTGTGTCGATAAGTGACAATTACACAGCTCTTTAAATATTAAGTCCATGAATAATAGCTTGAGTGATTCTGGAAAGGTGTGTGAAAGTGGGATAATGCGACAAGTTGAAAACACTGTACTGTAAAATGTGAGAGAAAACGTTAAAGTCAGGGCGACGAAACTATATTTAGTAATTTTAAAAAAATCTAAATTGATGTGTCTTAAAGTTGTCGTTAAATGTCGTTACTCAGAACTGCACTGCGGAGAGTAGAAAGATAGGGTGTGGGTGGTGAAGACTGGGAAGACGCATTAGACCGTCAGTCAATAATCAAGCTATTTTGCAAATAGAACTCGGATACATGACAACAACAATATCATAAACAAATTTTAAAGCTCATTAGTTAAATTTCTTGCACCTGGAATTAACTTTCACTTGAAGAGCAATTACACTCAACCGATTATATGAGGCAGATTATATATGGTAGTGGTCGGATTCCAAAACTGACCTACCCACGTAAAAAGGCTCTCCTCTCCATTTCGAAAGCTGTTAAAAGTTCCAAAGCCCACGTCTCAAAACTGTCATCTGAGAAGGGCCGAGAGAGTAAAGTGACAGGATATCTCTCAGGCAAACGGAAATTAAAGAACTTCATCCACATCTTTTATTAGTTCCCTCGGTGTAAGTGAATGACGGAGGTCATAATTGTTAAGCCACCATGCAGATAAGACTCATTTAGTATACTAGTATGTTAATCATGTATTAGTCAGCAGTGTTGGGCGTTCAGTTAGTTACTGGAATGCCAATAGCTTTACGATTCGGACGCAATGTCTAGAATGGATGGTGTCCTCGGAGCAGTATACTGTCAGCTGAGTGAGACTTTAGAATTTTGCACCAACCTCTCTCTTCTTTTAAATCTTAACGTTTATGTCGCTCGTTAGTGACAAATACTTAACTCGAATTACTTGCTTTTCTTTTATTCTTCTTTGAAATACGTTTTTTTCCACATGGAGCACGGCAAACCAAGGCGCCAAAAGTTGCATTTCGATGCTAAAGAAACCATAATTTTACAATTCGATCGACTGATATATATATATATATATATATCAGTCGATCGAATTGTAAAATTATATATATTATATGTCTGTAAGAACTGGAGGTAGGAATGAAAGTCGGATGAGAATTCGGTTAGGTTTGCTGATGACCAAGCTTTAGTTGCTTAGTCAGCCAAGGGGTTGCAAGCATTTCTGAGTGAATTGTAGGTTCCGTGCGATACATATGGGATGAGAATCAATATTAATAAAACAAAGGTTATGCGATTTTCCAGAAAGAAAAAGGCTAAGCTAAACGTTATAATAGGAGGGTAATAAATAGAGCAGGTAGAACAGTTTACGTTTCTCGGAAGTATAAGGAGTTGGATGTAAGGAGAAGAATTACGCTAAGCAAGGAGGCTTTCTCAAGGAGGAGGGAGTCTATGACGGGGACGTTGAGTAGGGATGTTAAGACAAGACTCATAAAAACTCTGATATGGAGCGTAGCTATGTACGGCGCGGAAACGTGATCGCTGAAGCAGGAGGATAGGCGTAGATTGGAAGCTTGCGAAATGTGGGTGTGGAGAAGAATGGAGAAGGTGAAATGGACCGAAAGGAAAACAAATGAGGAAGGACTAGGGATAGTGGGTGAGGGGAGGGGTTTGTTGGGAGAAACCCTATGGTGGCAGGAAAAATGGATGAAAGGAGTATTGAGCGGCAGTGGGATGTTGAAGACGGTAATAGAGGGGAGAATGTTAGGCAAACGAGGAAAGGGCAGGAACAGGATAGGGATGTTGGACGGGTTTAAAGGAAGTACACAGAGATGAAGAGGGACCTGATGTAGAGTTGGTTGCTGGATTGTGTGTTTTGTTTGGAGTCACAAGATATTTGTTTGATAGTTGTGTCCATCAAAAAACCTACCTTAACCGGTAGATTACCTTATAATAATAATATATATCTATGTGGGTGTTTATTCATTACATGGAAATAGATATAAGGAATAGGGATAGGAACACATATAAATGACGAACAGGAGGGGTAGGATTGGCGTGAAAAAACCAATACGTTTTAAAATTTCCTTCTATCTAAATTTCTAAAATCTTCATATCCATCTATCAAATTCCATCCATTTGTCATCTAAATATTAAAACTGGAATTTATTAGTTTCTTATAGCTTTTGTAATTCTGTTTTGACTATTCACGGTTGGTTTACGCCACGTGCAAATTGCAAGTGAGTGTATGCTCTCAACTAAACATTATTATGCGTGTCTCTTTTATTTCAAAGTTTATATAAACTTTTATATGAGAATTTTATTTTTAAGTCTATACCCACGTTTTTTAATGATTTACTATCTTCGGTAGAAGATAATAATGATAGCCAAATTGAGACCGTTTACAGATCGATTTAAAGTCATAAAATCGAATCAACAGACTATGAAATTTTACTACTCTTTCCAAGCCCTATTAAAATGGTACTTCCGCTATCAACTCAATGCTGCTTTTTTATCATCTTTGAATGAGCTAAAACGTAGGCTGCGGAATTTGCAAGGATTTATTTCAAAATGGCGACGTATATGTTGTCTTAAAAAGAAATATGAATGTAAAGATAGACATTCTATCCGAAACGCTGTGGGCATAAATAAATTCCGAAATCCGTTTTCCATTATCTTGTTAAATTTTCAAATGACCACTTTATCAGTTTGATCTAATTCACCTTGCAATCGGCGAACAAAACTACGAAATCTTCGCATCCTTCCTTGATCTTTTGGATCACAGAGCTTATAAGTATCAAATAAAGTAAATCGCCCGGTCGTAACGCGACACAAAACGAAAACACACTCACACACGAACGGGAGAAATGTTTTAACGTGTCCGACCATGAGGAAAGGAGATCTGTTTTACAGAGGATAAAAGGGAGATGGCTTGACGAGAGCGATATGCGTGGGGCATAACATAGGAATGGAGGCGAATGGAAAAGAGCTCGTGAAGGAAGTGGGGGAAGTGTGTGAGGACGGGTAAGAGGAGAGGAAGAACGCCGGTGGTGGGTGAAGGGGTTGAATCTGATGCCACAGTGCGGAGAGCGACCGAAGATTAGAGAAACCCTGGTTCTTGCTCATCACACCACGGTAACGGAAGGAAAAGGGGGAGGTAAGAGCGAGAGAGAGTGAGAGGAGAGGGTGGGCCGAAGGGAGGGGGGTGAAGACAAGGGGCGTGGCGTGAGGGAGGGAGAAACGGCACAGAGATAGCGGCACCCACACAGGAAAGGAGGATATGGTTCAGGGGTGGTCCGCAAACGAGGTAGGAAGGAGTATAAGGGGCCAGTGTGGTGGGTGGAAGTGTGATAGCTGACGAGGATGGGACGGCGATGTTGGTGTGGAGGGGATGGGGAAAGGAGTTTCATGCCAGATTACCCTGACAGAGAACGCCGTCTCATCTCCGTTTCAGAGCCTCTCTCCCTCTCTCTCTCTCTTTCTACGTACCCCCAGCTCTCAAACCACACACACCGCCCCCGTGTGGCCCCTTACCCCTCTCCCCCTAACCCTTTCCTCCCCCTGGAAGTGTGAAATGCGGGACAATGGTGACAAGAATTCAATTCATTCCTCCCCCGCCTCATACCTCGACCCTCACACCCTGGCCATCTCTCCCTCCCTGCCCTCTAACTCTCTCTCCCCAGACCCACCCCTTCAACCCCTCAGATTCACGCACAGCCTTTTACCCTTTTCTCACATCCGCACACACCCCTCCCCTGCCGTCGTCATCAGAGCTCGACTCGCGCGGTGCTCGGCTGAAAGTGTTTCTCTACCTCCTGTTTCTTCCTTTTTATCCATTCTCTCTCCCTCTCCTGGTTTCCCTCATCTCTCTCTCTTTCCCTCATTCGCTCCTACCCCTCCCTCGGACCAAGGGTGGGGAAGGCGTAGCTCACCCGCTCCTACCCGACTAATATTTACCCGCCCCAGACCACTCCTTCCTCCTCTTGTCCCGTCGGGGATCCCCATCACCTTCTTCCTCTTTCGCTCTAATTTCACTCTTCGGTCCGGCAATCCCTTCCCTCTTCGCGTATTCCCTCTTTCCCTTTCTTTTTTTTTTCGAGCCTCGCCACCTTTATCATCTGGTTTCCTCTCATGCGAATGGCCTTCATTGTTTTTCTATGTTCCACCTCCCTTGTGTCCGAAACGCTACCCTTTTACCTTGCTTCTTACTTTCCATCTTCCAGCCTATTTTTGCGATGCATTCATTGACTTCCACCACATCAAAATATAAATAATTTATGGAACCCAAATGCCAAATGGTACTGAATTATAAAACCTGAAATTGCGTTTGATGAATCACTATTTAAGAGAAATTGTCTAATAGGCTCCCTAAAACTTTTATTTCATTGAAGTTTATCCATTAATCCTTCGAAATTTTACGTGTTTTAACTCCACATAAGCGCTAAGCCATCACTCTGGACTCCCTTTCCAGATCTCCTAAATTTATATTTCATCAATTTTCTTTGATGGACACTTATTTTAAATGGATAACGAATTTCCTTTAACCTAAGCTCAGATATTATGTTTTTAAATTGTTAACACCCTTATGATACTGAAGCGCTGTAGTGAATTTCTCCTGTCTCCACCAGTCCAGGAGTGCAAAATCAAATCTTTTACAGAATTGTCTTTGAAATACCAATAGAAATACTCTTATTGATGTAATCTTACTCTGCTTTACTATTCCCCTGCCTATCTACCAGTTTGAGAGAGTACGAGAATTTTTAATGTAAGGTAACTAAAAATTCACCAATCAGAGTAACGAATTTCATATTTAACATTTTATTTAAAAAAAACCAAAACCATATTTTGTGCAAAATAGATAACAGGAGTGGTACTTTACTGCTTCATTTTATTTGTTTGATTGCATCAAATTCCAAGTATTTCATCGGAATAAAGATTTTAAATCTCATAAATGATAAATTGTTTTACTCATGACCGAACGCAGATTTATTTCTAACGGTTGTCGTTTTATAAATATAGATTTGTTCATTGTACTTTTCGTTAAAAAACTTTATAACCTTACATGGATTGTTTTTGATAATAGTTCTATTAAAAAAAGTGGAAATTCTCCGACATTTGTTCCGAATGAATTAGCGTTAAGCCTTTGCTATAACAAAATATTTCATATAATTGAAAACCAGACTTTATCAATACTTCGCATATTAGAAATAAAAAGAACAGCAACTGATGAAACTGGCTATGCTAAGAAACAAGCCTAGCTTCTTTCGTTCCTCCACTGAATAATAGCCAGACTATTATCTAGCAGTACCAATAAATGGGAATCACACTATGTATAAGTATACAAAAGTGAAAACGATGTTAATATGTAGTAAGAGGGAGAAGATGAATTACATATAGCTTCGAGTTGATGAAATAATGTTATATAATTCCCGTGGAAAATTTAAATGCACGCATTATTTTACTTTCTCAGATATCTCCTTGAAATAAAAAATACTTTCTGTTAGTAAATACAAACGTAAGAAATTATCCCGTGAGGGGAGGATATTATCTCTCTCTTGTATTCATACTGTAAGCTCTTTCGTATAGGAGATACTATTTACATGGTTATTTTTAATTTACTGTAAATTATTACTTGATTGGAGAGAGTTTTATGCAGACCACATAACATTAGCCAGCACATACATACAGGTATGTACTGACTGCATACATCACCATCTGCAATCTGCAAATGCTGTACATACATACCCCGTATGCACAGTGTTTGCAGATTTTTTTAAACATTGTGTGTAAGATTATTATAAAAATTGCAAGTAAATTATTATTAAGACCCGAGGTAAGGTTTCAATTATTCCTTGTAATATTTCAGTGGATTCCCGTCAAAGGTGATGATTTATAACTGGAGTAATCTTTTCATTTTTGTCAGGTTAGGGTTGTTTATGTGCGTATCTGCCAAGTGAAAGTAAATTATTACCTTAAAATATTTATGTAAAATATTTAAAACCAAATCTTTATTTTGAATCACAATTTTTTTAGTTATATTAGGCTCTAGAGAGTCTATAAAAATAGAATATATTACAGGTACTGACAGTTAAGTGTTAATTAAAATTTTATGATGGAAAAATTATTTTCATCATACACCAAATATTATCTTTCTTGGCAGTGATTTATAATTCAGGCTACCTTTCTAGTTTAACAAATAATTTATAGAAAGGAACAGATACGCGTTCATCTCTGATTATGACTTTTAAGAGAATATTAATGAAATTAAGCATCGAAAGCGAGTATACTTGCTACATATCATTTCGTTATGTTCTCTCTTGGGGAAATGATTGGGACCCAGTTATTCAATTTAATTCACCATCACATTATGCTCTTTTATAGCTCTTTCGTACTTTCTCTTTCCCCCCTCAACTTGCCTCTTTGCGAAATAACTTGGAAGCTACAAAGAGACAGTAATTAGAAATGTTCAGCGAAATCGTCTAATTTTCATACTAAATGCGCATTTTAGTCAATCGGGAGCCTAAGAATTTCCAATTGATGCTCAAACATTTTTTCAGAGCAGAATCACATGGAAAAGATTCTCGCATCCACTGACAAACACATAAAAACACATCTCCTCTTTTTGACCCTGCTGTCATCTTACGTCTGAACGATATTTAGAATGCTGTGATGCAAAAATACTGCATTTATAGCTCTGTAGAGTATTAAACGACAAGTGATAAAATATATTCACATACTTTACGAAAGATGTCCCCCAATTTCTCGCGTGACGCTTCAACTTACACCTCCTCAAGATCTGCCCAAGGCTCGATGGTTATTATAATCCCCTTCGAATGAATTTTCTTCGCAGTTTCTCTTCCAAATCATCCTCCATTACCATTTACCCTTTACTCTTTTCTCCACCTTTCCTCATTTCTCCATCATCACCGCTTCATTTTCTTTCTTTCCTGCGGACGGGGAGCGGCGGCATTTATGCCCCTATTCCAGATTGGATTACACGCAGCCGGATGTCCCCGTCGAGGGAGGGTGAGTGGGAAGCAGGTGGGGGACGGGGGGGGGGGGACTAGTAGTGGATATCACGGCTTCCCCCGTTGGGAGGGGGATTTATTTATTTATTTTTCTGGGCGTGGCATTCTGCTGGCGTTGGGAAATGGATGCTCCACCGAAAGAAGGGAGGGAGGGAAGCGACGGAGTCGCGAAATCGGAAGAGGTGTGTGTGGAGCGGCAAAGGATGGATTCGCTTGGAGAGACACACACACACACGCACTCACAGAGACGAGGAGAGGATGGGGAAATGGTCGAGAGGAATACAATTCGTACGAACAGGTTCAAAGTTAATGGAATTAAGGAAGTGGTGGGGGGCAGATTGGCTGAGGGATAGGTAGTGCCATTCGGACCGATGTATGCCAAAGTCACGAAGGAATCGAACTTTCATTTGCAACGAAATGCGAAAACTACTCGTTCGTTGCGGGATATTGAATACTCAAGAGTGCAACATGGTGAGGCGACAGGCTCGTCCTTCCGAATATGTCAAATTTACGGATGAAGCTGGCGGAAATCCAGCGTCCATTATGAGACCTTGCCCAAGAATGTACGCCATTTTAACAGTGTTATTTCAATGTTAGGAAGGCGACTTCACTGGAACCGTTTCAGTAAAACAAAGATCATCCAGTTGCGTTTGTAATATTGAACATTACTTCCCTCTTATCTCAACACTGCGAACTATCCAGTATTATCCATACTCATCTTCAATTAAATTCTTCTGAATTCTAAAAAAATCGGGTTATTTGTGCAATCGGTTAGATATTACATTGAATGAAAACAATTTTGATGAGCTCGAATGACGACTCTGTCATTGATATAATAGGACAAGTAGCAGAAATTACACTTATATTTCTTGCGAAGTTGTTTAAACCGTACCATTTTGTTCTGTCATTGGAATGCCTTATATTTATAAATGTCCAAATTTTGCTGGTAATAAAATATATCTAATGGTGTAAAATGATAATTAATATTTTTTGATCAACTATTTTAATTGATTTACTCCGTTATTTTTGGAAGAAGCCTAAATTTGTCCGTGAAACGTCTCCAAATTAATGTCGTTCACTTATTCTTGCATTATTGCTCAACTTAATTAAGTACATTTTTTGATATATGATCTAACACATGGCCCCTGTATCTTTGTTTTTGGTATGAGTCATTATAATCAGAGACATCGTCGCCCTTCTTTGGACCTTTAATCCGGAATCAAAACGAATGTTTGGTCATTTTCAATGATTAACCCTTATTTGTAATAACTAGTGGTCACACTTTAATTAATAACATTGCTGATTTTCCTGAATACTGAATAATTTTGCGGACAATGGTGCCCTGTATGCTCAGTTTTTTTCCCATCTACTGTATTTGTGTTTGCATTTGCACGTTTCTCCTCTACGACATTAGAATAATTTACTTAATTGAATCTACGTAGGGGAAACCAATTTCTGTTTTGAAAACGTTGATCCTTTAATAAATTACAATGTGAGGAAAATAATACCGAGCCAGCAGCGGATACTTAAAATTCTATTAAAAGATAACTTAAGCCGTAGAAAATCTTATCCTTCTCAAAATAGCTCATTGCTATTTAGAACTTCACCTTTTTGAGCCCAAAAAGAAAATGCTAAATTGGAAGTGAGAGAGATATCCTGAGGAGGCTTCTAAATTTTAACGGCGTATCCAGGGAGAATTCAAAATATTACGGTGATTGCAAAGAGGCGTCGATGAATTAATTTTCCCTAATGGAACTTTCGAGATAATTACGAAAGCATGCCTTGTGAGGGATAGGGAGATAAAAGAAGGGCAAATTCTTTATGCTCACAGTTAAAGAAAAATTATTTTAGCATAGTAAAAATTTAATAATTTAACAGCTTGATTCCAGCGTCAAGAATACTCTTTGCCCTAACAGCTTCCGGAATATGAAATGAAAAATAATGAATTTCTGTGACCGCAGGTGGATTGAATGAATAAGGAATGTCATCCACTTTCTTTATCATTTCCTTTGAGAGTCTTCAATTAATTAACCGAGAATTTTCATTTCGTAAAATTTTCTTGGTGTCAACCAAGTAATTATACAAAGAACAGCAGGAATTTAACATTTTAATTCTTGTTATGGTAGGGATACAAATTTTTGTATTCTCTCTGAAATTGAGACAATGCTACAATTTTTATGACCACTCGATTGGATGTTCAATTTCATTATTGCCAACTGACACACTTCGTTATTAATTTCTTTATATTAATTTAATAAATGGCTAATGGAATTTTTATTTATTGTACCAATTCGAAAACCATTCTCGTCCTAACTTTTATTTCCCTTATTATCTTAAGATTATTTATCACTTCCGTCAATGAATGTGTAAGGCAACTTAAGTATACGCAGTATGAAAAGTAACTCAAATGGTACACGTGCGTCTTAAGGCACATTACAATGGCATACCTGCGTATTATTCCGCAAGGGGTATGAAATACACACGTTACACGGTATTTTGTAAGAAAAACGTACCTATAATTTTTATTTTACTGGAATGAAAATTTAGCATGATTTTGACCATATTCAAGAAAAAAAGTAGAATCCGCCACTGTTCCCTGATTGCGACGGGATTCAATTTTTCATTCCGAAAGTTATGAATGAAACCATTGACGTCGGCATGTGGTCTCCAGGTTTCCTTCACCAGAAAATCGCAACAATAGTTCCGAATTTTCCACAAGCTGTTTACACTAATGAGATACATACTAAGCCACCTTAACGCCCTCAAATACAAGCCAGGGAGCCGAGGTAAGGGGAAGGGCGTGAGAGAGAGGAATGGTGATAAAAATGCGCCTGTAGAAAAGAGGCATACAATGGGAGAGGTAAAAAACGAAGGGAAGGAGGGGAGAAAAAAAGTTTTGTGGAACGGGTTGGAGTACCTCAGGGGAAGATTCCACGGCCAAAAGACTAATGGGAATTCATGTGACCACTGACGCGGAAGTTTTCCGCTGGCCGGACGCTTCTGATGAGGACTCCATGGCATCGTCTCACCTCCAGCATCCAGGAGGACCCCCTCCCAACCCAACTCGCCCGCTCGCACCCCACCCTGCCATGTCCACTACCCTACTACACCCCCCCCCCCAAACCCCACCGCTCCGAAACTAACGTTCGCCTCCGAACAACCTCCCTCCATCCCCCGCATCAAACCCCCGCCGCCCCCTCAGCCCCTCCACTTCCCCAGAAGCATACAGCCCGCCTCTGTCTCCATAACGTCCCCCCCTTGCCACCTCCTCCTGCCGCCCCCTCCTGCCGCTCACTCGCCAGCCTGAGGCTTTTCCCTTCACAGTCACAGGATCCGCAACCGTTCGACGTCCGAATATTCATGGCCCCGGAGGGCAGTGGACGTGTTTGAGTAACCAATTACACCCTCCGCCGCCTGCTGGAGGCTTCGGGAAGTAACGTACATCGGTGTGCGTTGGGGACTAAGAGTGGGGGTGGGTCGTACGGCGAGTGGAAAGGAAGAGAGAGAGTAGCAGCAGCAGTAGTAGAAGAGTGTGTGTGGGTGATGGGGGGAGGGGGATATCTGTGCCCTTCCCCAATCTGCCCAGTCATCCCTCCCTCTCTGCTACCCTGTTCCTCCCCGCTTTCATTCTCCTCTCCCCGGTCCTTTCTCGCTCGAGGGCCCCCAATACGCTTTAAGAGCCCGGCCCTGTGACGTGTCCCTTTTATTTTTACTCGGACACTATGTTCACTTCTCACCCAGGGGCGGTAACGGGAGATGGGGGGAGAGGGGTACGGGAGGGTAAAAGGTTTGGTTTAGACCGCGGAAGGGGTTAGAACCATTGGGGAGGGGGAGAAGAGGGGCGGGACCCCGTCGGAAGAGGGTGGGTCTTCGGGGGGGGGAGTCAGTGGGTGTGGGATGGGAAAGGAATTTAAAAAGGAGAATAGCGGTGATTTTTATTATCCTGGTCGGAAAAAAATGAATTTGTCCCCCCGGTGTGTCTCCCTTTTTTTTCGCTCTAAAAATGTCGGCACCCATCGGGCACTCTTTGTATTTTTGATATCGGGAAACGTAAGCATTTCACATGGTCGGATGGTTTTGATCCGACTTTCGTCACTTTTTGCCTCGTGCGTCTTTAGCGATAGAAGGATTTCCGGAACAGTTACCGTGTGCCAATATTAGACTCGGGGGCATATCCAATTGCTTACGATTCAACTCGGAGATTTTGGAATGGTATATCTCATTTTTTTTTCCTTCACGCTTGACGGCCCTTCATTCTACTTCCATTAACACAGGAGCGCCCGTAAATATTATGGAAGATTAACTGTAAGCAAATAAATATAAAACGAAATACTTCGTTGCATAATTACGCCCTGGGTAAGAGCTGATTCATGCCTATCATGTATGAGGGAATATTTTCCGAATGCATACATTAAGAGAGTAACTTTTTTAGTATTTTTTGACTGGAAGTCCATTCATATCACTTATTGGGCCAGAGGGGAGTGTTTCGTGGAGTTTACAGGGCCGGTTTGTCTTAGTTAGAATGGTGCTGTATGCTATAACAAAACCACAACACCTGAGGATAGCAACGCTCGCCGAGAATTCCGTTTAACAACATAGAGAAGAATTTCGAAAGAAAGTCTATATAATTGAAAGTTGGACCTGTTTTGTCCATAAAAAGTCTTTAATGATTATAATCGATTAATTCACGGGTACTCAGTAACGTCAATTCTTGAAATTATCTACGGAACTGTTTATGAGTATCACTGCCTTGGAAAATACAGATAATCTCTTGAAAGACTAAATCCCTCAAATTTGATAATTAACGTTTTTGAAGTAAAAATTTGGATGTACTTAATTTATTTAGTATAAATCCGAAATCAGAAATTTTTAGAAAAAAACATCGGACCAGTAATATTGTATATATATTTAAATTATAGTTAAATTATATATTGATATGTACACACACACACACAAACAACCAAGCCTTAGGTGTACGAAAACCCGCTCTGGCGGGAATAGAACCCGCGACCTCTTGGCAGACGAGGACGTTACCCTGCCGCCACAAGGGCGTGTGCAATGTGAATGGTCATGAAATTCGTACATCATCAGGAAACCATTAAAAAAGAATTATGGATATTAAATAGACTAGATCGTACAATATACTTGTATTTACGGTACTTATTAAATGTAAGACAAAATATTGTAAAGGAGAAAGGTTTAACTTTAAGAGGCGAAATCTGTCTTCTCCTTCTAGTTTTTACTCACTTTTCAGACTACGAGACTCGTAACACTTCCTTTGGCTTCCTTTTGTTCAGCTAAGCCACAAGCGTTTTTTATGCATTTATGTGCTTTTTCACTAACTTTTGGCTGATTTTGTCTGCTAACAAAAGAAGGATAATGCCATTTTTTTTTAAATATTGCATATTTAAAAATCGTAATTTCCAATTTTAAAATTTTCCTCATTCATTTGAAAAATGCAAGTGCCCGTGATAGCTTACACCCAAGCGACGTGGGCATTAGTATGCGCTGGCATCGGTATTCTCCAAAATTATCCCCTCCTTCAAATCGTTTTCTATTGATATTAGCCAATCTTGGAAGCACCAGCATGGTCGTAACTTCTCTTTTTATTTCGGCTCGGCTGAAACTGTTTCTATGTCTGCAGTCGTTCCTGTAACTCAATGAGCTCCTCTCCAATGATTGCTCTTGCCCAATTCAATAAGCTCTCTCTCCCTTTAATATTCCGGTGAGCTGACCCAATCCGCCTACTTCAATGCGCATTGAAGGGTGTCTTTGCTGTCAATTCACCCCTACGGCCACGCTTGGATCGAACTCAACTTCGCCGACCACTGCCACTTCCTCCTCCTCCTGCTTGGTGACACACTACTTCCGTTCGCTCTCTGCTGGACGGACGGCAGAAGAAGTGACTGGCCGCATGGAAGGCACGGAATGAATGGGCAGATGTCGTTATTTCCTCGAGTTCAATTATGCTTTCCCGGCCTCCTAGTGGCCATATTAGCCTGCTGATTGAAAATGAGGTTTCTGCTTCGGTGATCTCCTGGAGCGGTGACACAATTAGTTCGAAAATTGGCTATCCTCGAAAATTCCACTCGGGAAATTTTGGAAAGAATCGATTTGTTTCACCGGCATAAGAAGCGGTATTGTGTTTCATCTTACGACTTTTCAGGGTATGTGTTTTATGCAACTAATTAATTGCAGTATTACGCTCATGTTGAAGCCGATGGTCGACTCATATTTTTTACTATCGTTTATGGAGCTAACGTAAGCTTTTAACGGGTCGGGAATCAACGCAAAACCTTATGGAGCTCTTATTAAGCGCAAATTAACAAAGAAACGTGGAACTAGAAGTATATAATATATATATTGAATAGTCAAACCGTATATGATGTCCATTATTACTGTTTTTGCATGCGTGGGGTTGAATTACCCCCTGCCACACACTCCAACGTAGAGTTCCACGTAAATAGAAAAAAATATTTGGCTATTTTTCCTTAAATTACACTGAGAACGATCTTTTAAAATGAAAAAAAAATTCACAGGGTTGAATGAATTGACGTACCAAATTATGCATTATATCCATCGGCCATGCTACAATTTCCGGTATATTACACTTGTACGTGATCTTTCCTAATTATACGCGGAGACGTTAATGGATATTGACTACCACTTCACCAATAGGAGACAACAATTATTCATTTTGTGGTAGCATTAAACTCATACGATTTGTCTTTTTTATTTCGTCTATTAGATTGAATCGCACATTTTACTTTTACTCAGGAGTGAAAATGTACCAAAAATGAGGAACTTGTGTTAATGTTACGTGAATCTTTTATTTCATCATATATTTTTTAGGGTAAAATGGTCAAATTTCATTCAGCATGCAGAAAATAAAGTCCAAAATGCTTCAGTATTTTTTCATACGCAGTGTATTTCTTTCTTTGTTATTGTTATGTTCGCCGATCATTGGTGTGACTGAAAACGGAAAATGCCTATCCATTATCGGAATTTATGTATCCTTCACGCAGTTCTCTTTGATGTAAATCACTATTACTTGGTGCTGCAAAATCCTGGTTTTAGCCTGTGTCTTAGGGAACATTTTCATTTCCAATTAAAATCTTCTTTCTAAATTTTTTTTACCTATCTTTTAATCCTCGAATACTTCTTTTACCAATGCGATGTTGTGATATTATTTCTTACGTGATCTTTTGCTTTGATCTTTCTTAGATTAGATTAGATCTTGCTTAGATCTTACTTGATCTTTCCGAGATTTCTAATATTATCGGCCTTGAGAGTCATTTTAATCACGTTCATCCAAGATATTCTCGGTCTTCCTCAATATAATTTGCATGTAATTAGCCAAACCTACTTATTTCAAAATTGTCTATTACTGAAGAATCGAATTCATATTGTTCATGAAACATTTATTCCTCACACTAGATTTCCTATTCCATAAGTAAATTTTAATTAGCCCGTAGCTAACGCATTCAGTCGGAATTTATGCCTATTTCTGCATAATGAGGTTTCAATTCCAAATATTATGTGCAAAAGAGTTCACTTGAATGTAATTGCATTCCATTATCACAGCTTCAGACGGATATTGAATATTTAAATACTTTTCATAAACTTTCTCATAACATTTGCACATTTTTAATCCCTTTATTTATCATGCTATTTTTTACAAATACTTATTGAACAGCCAATGAGAAGATGCACGACATCATACACTTGATTAATCATTTCATCTCTAAAACTCATTATGAAATGACTAATCCTATTATCTATAATATAAGATGTAAATTATTCCGTTTCAGAGTAATTTTCATTCTTTCAAATTTCTCTATTACCTCAAATACCTCTGGTCAGTAGATCTATGTGCTCTCAGCCATGCCATTGGTATACGGAAGATTGGACTTCTCTAGAAAGTTACTTCTTATTCATAAAAATATGAAACAGTCCCGATAACATCCTTATTTTACCCTTCCTATAATTTAACCAAGTCAACCAACGCCAGCCTTTTTTGCACTACCCTAATTATTTTCACATCCATTTTATACCATTCAACACTGGTTTGCTACATGTTCTTCCAAAAGCTTCTAGACTTTTCTTCTATCTTCGCCGTGTTTATTTTCTCCAAATAAAGGAATGAATATTGCATCTTCTTTAGTACATCTATGCATTTATTCATCACGTAGGGTAGATGAAATGCAAACATCTCTAAATCACCTGCAGGGCATAAAACCAATTCAAAACCAAATGAATTGCATTCCCCAACTTTTGTATCGCTAGTTTTCAGTGTTAGCTTCCTCATTGTTTCAATCAGAACTTGACGAAAGAATTTTCAAGTGGTATTTAAAATACAGTTACTTATTCATAATTTCTGTATTCAAACAGTCAACTCTTTCCTTGTTACAGTTGTTGCATTCTGCCATCTACCAAATAGTGTTCTTTTCCACATGAAACCCTTATCTTTCCTCTGGATCCCTTATAAACTCGAAACTATGTAATTGTCTTTTATCATATACAAGGAAATCCATCATGCAAGGTAATCTAGCATAAAAATAGGATCATGTCTTTGCTACGTATATAAATTAATCGATCCTGGCTTATATAGTTTCTTTGAGTAAATTCTAAATTCAATCCCTCAAATACTATTCTACAATTACTTAATATTAGGTTCGCCAAATGCTACCGCTATTTAATCAAAGTTATCCGTTCGGTCACTAACCAATCTTATCGATTCACCTGAATTATTGATCTTTCACCGGGTTCAGTCATTTAAAAAATATTTCAGTTGTTTACAAATGAATAATTTTGTATTGTTCCTTCCTTATCAAAAGATATGAAAAATATGTCAGAATACCTTAAATTGAACTATCTGACAATCACATTCGAATCTCAGTAGCCATCAAAATTCATTCCTTCAATTTTCAGGTTTCATTTTCACAAATAAATAGCGATTACGATAAAATTTCTTTTAGTGCCTGATTTCATATGAACCCAGAACAATCTACGGGACAATCAATCGTATATTCTTATTTGCAACCCCTCCTCTCAGCATGAATCCTATGTCCTGACCACCATGTACACCTTCATCAGTCCTGACCACAGTGCCTGACCATTTCCATCAATTCAATCAAATCAATTTCAACGGAGTCTTACGCTCTTTTTCTATTGCCTACAAACAGGTTATCAGTTTGACTTGCAACCATTCAATTAACCAACTCCAGGTCCTTTAAACCCACGGGTCACATATTAAATATTCCGAAAGCCCATTTGGCATTGCTATATCCACTTCCAGCTGGGCCATGTTTATACTGTCCATGTTGCCCAAAAAAATAACTTTGATGAGTTACGACATTTATATCAAACAAAGATATCAGCCTTAGCATTCACTGCTCATTATATTTGCAGTATCCCAATTGCACGCTTATAGCACCCTACTAGTTTGTATTGGTATGCTCAGTAGAATTGTATTTAATAAACCTTTTATTTAATAATTTATTTGTTAATTTTAATAATATAAATTTATTAAATAAATATAAAAATATTTTTATTAATTTTAATAGTAGTTCCCAATTTTGGGTTTTGTTTTTAAAAATATGCCAGTGCCTCCAATTAAGGGACCACCTTAATGGTCAGCATGATAAAGGCCGCACTTCACCATTAAGAGGTACCTATACGTAGTGTGGTGATATCAGTTCGAGATAGACTAAATAAGTATTTGCTCTATGGCATATATCGAAGTGAAATTTACACCAGTATAGTATTCATGAAAATTCGAGTAATTGAAAATCGAATGATTTTGTCTTTCTAAAACTCTCAGTACGGCCTCTTCGCTTTGAGGCTATTGATAATTTTCTCATACTTAATAAATCTAGCAACATTCAATTATTTGTACCGATAGGTTACCGTTTCTTGTAGTTAGCTGATCATGATCAAAACGCTTAAAAATATACAAATCACTGTTATAATACTATTTCTAGATTGTCTGCATAAGATGATGAAAATATGGTGCTGTATTGAATTTACCAATTATTATTAGAAGTGTAGATATGAATAATCAAAAGGAAATGCTGCTGAAAAGTGTAATATAGTATGTGAAATTGAAGAAGGGTTTATTGTATTGCGCGTCAGGTTGCACCGAGAAGGATAACAAATTAAGAAATACAGGGATAGGTATGTGGCCATCCAATATCAAAAGTGAAGCAATAGACTACCAAGTAGTAATAACTAAAATACTACTTTTACATTAAATCTATTTAAAAATCTCTTGCGTTTTAAGTATACCAAAGATAGACCACTATCTATGTCTATGAGTGATATCTACATTTACATAAATACCCTGCGAGCTACCAACAAAGGTGTGTAAAAATATACCACCCATAAAAGTATACTCACTAATTAAAGTATACTACTCCTAGACATTTCAATATTATTAAAACCTCAAAAAATACGCATTCACTCTGCATGATGCCTCTTACTATGAAAGATAGTCACCCACCTTAGTTTTTTTAATTATACATGTATTTTAATTATACCTATATACACATTAATATCATACCAATAAGGACGCATGAATCACACCTTCAATGCAAAATAATTTTCTACGCAATCTATTGTGCCCTATTTTGATATGGGGTCCCAAATTTCGTATGCTGCAGCCTGAGTTAGGAGCGTGAAGATAGAACGTCAAAGTTAAACTCAGGACTAATAGTTGAACTCTGAAGAGACGAAAACAGCTAGTTCGGCATGTAATACATATAAATAGTGCAAAATTTTAATGTAAAAACGAATGTGGGTTTGTAAATTACAAATGCTTTGCAAAAGAGATATCATATGATTAGAACAACAATAATATAGTCATTATCTTGTGCATCCATTATTCCTCTCCTTTCGGATCGTAAAATGATGAGAATGATGTTCAGTCAAATGACCATCACGAACCGTTTTTCGAATATTTATATTTTGGTTAGCAACTTAAAAATATATCTTCAATGATTTTTACTATCTTGCATCAAATCTGTTGGAAATGCGAACGGCTTACCACCTAGGTTAAATTATTTACGGCGGTATTAATGAGAGCGACTGACCGTGGATATATGTGTTAGCCAAACTATCGATTGTTTGGGAAGTGTAAAGGGGGAATTTTTGAAAAGGTTGAGGAAAAACGTCGATAGAGATGAGTCAGGCGAGCCCTCGAGCGAATCGCACAGCTAAATACGACCGCGACTCCCCGTGCCATGGGAACGCCAGTCGGTATGCCCTTCCCTCTTGCCTGATGCGCTCCGTTGGTAAAGGGTGCCCAAGCTGAGGCTCGTTAAAGCCTTCTCGATATCTCTTCCACCCCCTCCCCCACAGCTCAGCTCAACTCTCCTGTCCCATCGAGATCCCCCGCTTTTTTCTTTCCACACCATACACTATCACCTTCGAATAAACCCCCTGCCATCAACCCCTTTCGTGTTCTTCCGAGCCCTTCCCTTTACCAACCTACATCCGTCCCGACGCCTCCCTAAAAAAAATACATAGATATGTATATATGTGATATCCCCGAAGCCGGTGATCTTTGGCTCTTCCGGACGGGCCCGGCGGCGGCGATGAAGTCGGGACGGTTGACGACGCCGGGTGTATTTAGCGTGGGAGGGGGAGGGCGGGGTGGCGTGAAAAGGGAACTGGCGTGTCGTTCGAGTGGGGGTGGGTTTTGGAATGAAGGTCGGTTCGGGTGGAGAAGAGGCGACCGGGGGAGGTTAGGACAAGGGGGAAAGGGATGCAGGAGGGGGGAGAGGAGGGGACTTGCTGGTGAGCTCGGGGTGCTGAGAAAGGTGGGGGGAAGGACGTAAACTGTAGGGGGTGGTAGAATTGGAGGGTAGGGCGTGGAGAACCGGCAGGGCATTTAGAATGATATGGTGGGATTGTGGGCTGTGTGACTGGTTTGCACGCGTGTGTGTGTCATAGAATGGGGGGGTGGGTCGGTGGGACGGAGGAATAGGGGGAGGGGGTGTGGCGGGCGGAGGGATGGCAGCTTAGCCATCCGCTCTCCGCCGCGATAGTGCCGAGCTCCGGAGGTTTTTGAGTGCAGCGGAGGACTTGGAGAGAGGGTGGGGACGGTGGGAAGTTTGAGGGTTTTGGAAGAAGGGTCGGGGGATCAGTCTCCTCGGTGGCATTTTCGCGCCGTTTACGACGCCATACGAAAATGACGCGACGGCAATAGACTGGAATTATTATGAGAGGGTGACGAAGGGGGGATATTGGGGAGTGGGAGGGGTCATGGTGGCTCAGGTGGGGGTGGAAGCGGGGTGGGAGTCGGAAAATGGAGGCGGAACGACCCTGAAGCTGAGGAGAGGTGGAAGGCGAAGAGGAGAGGGGCCGAGACCGTTGGAGGAAGTGTATTGGGCGATGAGTGAGCGAGGGGAAAAGAGAGTGATGCAGGAAAACCGGCGATATAGATTTTTAAATCAAGTATAAACTCCCACTGGAATTGTTGCTGCTTTGATAATGAATGATTTTATTCATTCCTGTTTGTGAATCAACATGGGAATGCTTTTGAGGTTGGATACAAATAATTACACTACGCTTGGGACGGAAAGCAATACGACTTTATGTTCCAGTCCTAGTTTAAATGCATGCTTATCAAATTTACTATGGAGAGTAAATTTATCCATTATTAAATTATATTGAATCTTTTTTGAACAATTTTCACTGAACCATTCCCTAAGTAACCTGACTCAAAGTTAGTACTTTTCCCATTCACACGAACAAGCCTGTATATTTAACCTTTAAACTGTATAACCATCTACTCTTTCTTTTTCTTT
This sequence comes from Hetaerina titia, assembly GCA_037158775.1. Lineage (NCBI taxonomy): Eukaryota > Metazoa > Arthropoda > Insecta > Odonata > Calopterygidae > Hetaerina > Hetaerina titia. The sequence goes on along the minus strand of CM073777.1, from coordinate 68,902,134 downwards.
CTCTCAAGTTTCAACACTGAAATGTGTTTTGAGATACTATTTATTTTATTGTAATTCAGAGATATTTCCAAATATCTTAGCGTAGCATTATAAAATAGTACGCTGATAGATTTAACCTCTTAGACAACTACGAAAACTTCGTTTTCCTATAAAAAGACTTTTCAGGAAGATTTATTTAACGAATTACGGCACTTTTGTTAAAATAAAAATTACTTCCACCAATATAATTACTCACTGCTGGGTAGGAATATGATGCCAATGTATGTAAAGAGATTTTTACATTCACTAGCTTGCCTTTGTCATAATTCTGATGACAGTCACCATGATTTAATGAATACCAAAATATTTTACGGAGACAGGAATAGCTTCCTAGGAATTCAGTGAATTGCAATTGGCATCCATCCCTAATAGTTCAACGTCATAGCGTATGCTACTTCAATAACGTGATGCTTTTCTCGAAAACAGCTCGCTCTGCATAACTGCACCATGTAAGCTCTTTATTTTCAAACTTTGATTCAACTCATTTTCAAATAATTTTTCCCAGACGAAGTAAGACGCTCTTATCCTGTCATATCCTACAAGGGGTACCAAAGTTTGGCCTATCCAAAAAGTGGCTATTATTTTTAGAGGCTATACTTTTTCTTCAAAGGTCAGAGCCTTTGCCCGAAGCTCTCACATCTCCAAAATAACATGGATGATATATGCGTTATAACGAATTGATCGTCCAATTTTGAGAATTTGAAAACTGTATCAAGGTGTGTCAAAATGAAATAATCAATATTCCAGGGGGATTCGATTTAAGGTAGAATGTAAACACGTTAACGGACTAATATTATCGCTATAGTTATTAGTTTAGCATTAAAATAAGCCTAACTTCCAAACTTTTTCCGAGAAATCGCGGGAGATGCCGCGACAATAACTCCTTGACGAAGTCATTCCCTAATATGCATTACATTGCAACAATTTCAAAGTGAAAAAATCATTCATCTTGAACGGCATACGGACCCGGATCCCTCGATGTCTCGCCGATTGCTTTAGCCAGTTGGCCAGCCATTTATTTCGATCAAAGAGAATGATTTTTAAACACTGAAAATGTTGAATTGTAATGCCTATTAGCGGATGACTCCGTCAAAAAGTTACTATCTCGGCATCTCCATGGTTTCTTGGAATTTTTCAAAGATAAAACACCCTTACTGTTAAAAATTGGCTTCACCCTCGTGAACTGTGGCATATCATGCACGACTACGAATGCCTGTGACATTGTACGAGTATGTATGGTATATCGTCTTTCTTACAAGTCTTATATATATAATTATCAACCAAAAGGAAAATAACTCATTTCAATGTTTCCGTGGTCCCAGCCATCTTCATCAGGTAACGACATCACTGTGAGTATTCGTACCCTGATCAAGCTGGCTGTGACCACCGAAATATTGAAGCTGTTTTTGCTTTGGTTACTCTTTTTATTTTTCTTATATATATATATAAGAAAAATAAAAAGTTCTGTTCCTAATTCCTCTTGAGAAAGGTGGTTGTACCACCGAAAATTCGAGAACTAGTGAGTCCCTCTTTTGTGTGTTTTGGTTTCTGTGTTTGCTGTGACTATTTGGTGAGTTTCATCGTGCACGTTCGTGGCTTTTCCGGGAAAGTGAATATATATATATATATATATATATATATATATATAACGTGTGTGTACGCACATAAGTTCACTGATGCTTCTAGGAATACCATGGCTTTAACTGCTGCAAAGGTCTCTGGCCTCCATTACTCAGTGTACCTGATCTGGTTGAGGAGATTTTATCCCAGTAGTGACTCTGCCCATGCATCAATGCTGGAGTAATATCAGCAAACTAACAATCATTCGTTGATGAAGTTCGGAAGGTATTAAACCCTAACTATGCATGAAAAGAAGAAGGAAACGCTGATCCTCTGAATGTCGCTTCTGGAGCCGCCACGTTTACACTATCATTCGTACTGTTGCGTTATGGGCACGCATTGGGGGCTACTCTTCAAAAACCATGGTCATCACTTTTGCTAGCTGATAGTTGTACTATTGATCGCACTTTTAGCTCACATTTAGGGTTTTCACTTGATTCACCTTCGTAATTAACTCGTTGTAAGAGCAGAATGTGTACATATGATCAAGATAAATCCATCAAATCATATTTCGACTGGTCTAGTTGGGTGTACCACACTATCATCTACTAGCTCCAAGATTTCGCATGCGTTCTCTACACACTCTGGCGAATCGCATCCCGGAAATTCAGATGAATATTTAACAGAGTGGTTTCAGCATCAAAAGGGAACACGGACTTTTGATTTGCCTCGAAAAAAAACCTGGAAGATTTATCATCTGATGCGAATGATTAAGTTTTTAACAGAAAAGAAGAAGAGTATTTATTATATCTCTTCTATAAGTTGTCAACCACTGCGTAGTCTAAGAATGTTTTATTATGCATTTATAATATTCTTGCAGTATGTGAATCCTAGTCAAGGAAAAAGGAGATAATAGTTGAGAAAATGTGCATGTAATGATTTATACTAAGATAAGTACGTTATATATTGTTGATGCTATCCTGCTCTGTCATAAGTAACACGTCTCATGTGATATCAGTGGGGAAAGAAACAAATTCTGGCTAGGATAGAATGAAACAGCTCTAAAATGTACCCTATATCTCCAAAAGACACCTGAAGAGAAAAAGACAGATAAAAGTTTTACAGAAGTCACATTCAGTCTGCTCTCAGATTTTTTTCGGACCATATTTTCAGGAATATCGGATAAGTACGGGCGTACGGTTTTGAGTTGGAACGTACCGCCGGGGAAAGAAGGGGAAAGCGTAAAATCCATGTGCGCGAGGGGACAGTCCTCTGGGCTGGAATAAGACCGACGTCCATTATCGAGGCATCCATCCTCCTGGAGAGTTGATCGTTTCACATTATTATTTTTATTTTTGGTCGCTCGTCAACGCCATCTTTGCCCCCGAGGAGTCGGGGTCTGTTTTTCCACATAGCCGGACGCTTCGCGTACTTGTCGAACGCGAAACGTAGCAGAAGGGGAGGTAGGTATCGGCGCAGCGGGACGAACCCGCTCTATCGAAAGGGGAAGGGAGTGTTGTAACGAGCAGAGAATCCCCCACCACCACTTTCGCAGGGGAAGGACGATTTTTTTTGGAAAATTTCAAAAAACTTCCCAAAAGTGCACGCCAGAAATAATGATGAATGTGTATTTTCCTGCGAGGAATAAAGGAGAGCGTTGTTTGCATAAGGTTTTTTTTCGGGATGGGGGGTTGATGAGGTAGTGTGTTCCAAATGCCTTTTCCTCCTCCAGGATTTTAGAGACGTCAACAAAATCACGCTTCGATGATTCCCTGGGCGAACTTGAATTCATCCTTTCTGTCCCTCCCTGAGATGGTTGCCAATGCTATAATCATTAGTGGAGGGAATAGGAATGTGACGGCGCATAAAATGACACTCGACCCTTCGCCCCCACCCATCCTGGTGAGATGAGTCTCGCACGGGATCTTCCATTCAACATTCGCGAGCCGGTCAAGAGGCTCGCATTGACGGGGGCGCAATTTTTCTTTCGAAAATGCACAATGTGCCCTGTTTTTTCCTCCATTCCTCGTCGTCGACGTCGGAGTATCGGGATACACGTAATGATAAATTGGATTTATGAGGACTTTCCTTTTTTTCCGCGAGTGAGCGCGGCGAGTACGGGAAATGTGGCGGGGAGGTGGGAGAGCTCTCGGGAGGCATCGCCGGCTAGGTTTACGGCGCCGGAGATCTTTTGAAGTGGAGAACGCTTCCGATTGTCAAGCAAGTGCGCATGGCAGTGCTCAAAGTGAGTGGGATGGAATGCAATGGAAACGTCCCTCACTTCCCATCTTCCAATTATTCGCCCCGGAGGAATGACGTTAATTCTTTTTACCTTCAACTTCATCCATATTCGGTTCCTTTTTTTAGTGTTGTTCATTTGTGTATATGTATCACAGAAAAATTTAAGTGTGTGCATGTATAATTATCATGTTGCAATACGTCTAAAAATATCCTAAAAGAATATTTCAAAAACATTTCTACGGCCAAATAACTGAGTGTATCTCGCCTATATTGAATCCTGCGGTATTTCTCACTCGTTGACATTTGAAGCTTTCAAATAAGCTTTTACCTTGGATATATTTGTAAAGGAGTAACCTGTGATAATATAAACCTATACATATCTATTTTCTAATTTCTGAAATTCAATGAGATATTTATTTTGCAGGGGCATATGAAGAGCTTGGGGCTAGAACCACAGAGGAAACTTGTGGAGAAAGGAAGTTTGGAGAAGAATTTGAACGTAGTTTGGAACAATTTTTCTGGAGTTGCCGCGTCTTCCCTCATAAAGTTTTTGCGCAACCTTTTGCAGAGCAGATTGAATCATCAGAACTACTGGGTTAGGTAAGTGGAAGCATTGTAATTGTGGCATGTTAATATTAAAATACATCCCTGATTATCAAGACCACTGAATTATATGGAAGTTATGTAATGATATTACCCAAATTGAGCAAAGCAACATCGTGATATCCTAAAAACTTAATATTTTCCTACGAAATGTCCCTTCAAAATCCCCTTCGCCATAACCTATCGATAAGATCCTCTTCTTCTACCACTATATCTTATTATCTTCTTCTTTGACAAAATAAGGGTGGAACTTATTAGCATTCCAATACGATACAATGGTTTTCGCGATTTGGATATTATTGAATAGCTTTGTTTCACCACCCCAGCTCCTGTTTGAAGTGCTTCATGGTAACTTTCTTAAGGTAGTTACTAAGGTATTCAAGGGGAGAGAGGCACAGTCTTTATTGATCCGACTATGTCATAGTAATATTTATTCTCACTGTCAAGAAAAGGAGCAGTTGTCTAGGTTAGATAAAAGCATGCAGTTCATATAGTCCTAAAACATTGATTTCCAAATATGCAAGAGTGGTAGCCAGCTTATAATAATTATAATATAATAAAATATCCGTGAGTTTTGGTTACTTCACACTACTGACATATATGCTTAACCCAGGAGAGCTGGCAAGAAATATGAGATGGTAAAATGACAGTAATCACCGTATAGACTGGTTTGACAGGTTAGGGTACAGATAAGATTATACTGAGCCGTGCGGCGGGTGGAACACACATCCAGGTGGGTCAGTATCTCTCCCTATGCCGCCTGCAGTTTCACAGTAAGATATAGTATCGGAATAATCACTCAGAAATAATAAAAATGAGGGTGTCCAGAGACGTCACCGGTATCAAATGTGGGTCCTCCGTCAATAGCCTAGCTCTTTAGACCCTTCAGTGCGCCTTCGTTTAGTCAAGAAGAGAAGAATTAGTGTTTCGCAATTTTCAAATTTCCATTCGAAAAGTTGAGCCATAGTGTTTTGAAAATGCTCAATCGCTCGCCTGTTTATCATTTCCAGTAGTCCACAAAAATTGAGTAAATTACAAGCCTTGAGCCTTTTGCGCACAAGGTAATTTTATATTTAATATTAGCATATGAATCAATATATAAGTGACGTAATCATATAGGTTTCGTTTTGGAATAAGAAAAATGTATTTCTGAGATAAATGTACAAATTATTTCATCCAAGGTCTGCCTTAAATCTGCATAAGTACTAGGGACAGTGAAATGAAAACCGAACACCCACCATAACACAGTCCGCTAAAAGCTAGGAGCTAGTTTCATCGCTGTGGTAGGAGACCTAAACAGTGAAAACTCACAGGCACACGTAGTTCTTGGAGTGATCGGAATGATGCGATGGCTAACATACTTGCTTCTCAGAGTGCTCGGGTTCGAATCCCGGTGGCGGCATATCTTTTTCAATGGTATTTGAGGTGTTTTACGGTGGGTACTTTGAGTGAGTATGCCGTCTGATTGATGGGACTTTAAGCTTCGGAATTTTCGTTAACAGTGGATAATGTCGACGCCAGGTTTCTCTCCACCCGATATCCTTCCCTGCCTATCCCTAAGGTCACCACTGACCTCAGCTGTCGGTCGTCTAATCTAAAATCTACAAAAACTATAACTACGCAGTTGTTCTTGTTGATGCGCCTGCTGGTTAATGTAGCGGGTGTTCGGTTTTTATTTAACTGGGTGAAATACAGAGAACATACTCATATTTATACATATGAGTATGCACACTAGGCTTCATTGTGATAAGTACCATAAAATCGTAAATATTTGAAGTTTTTCACTCTTATGATAACCTTCCCCAAGGAAAAAACTTCAGCCGTTAAGTGTGATAATGTGATCGGTTGTGATATGATGAATGTCCATTTTCTCGATCAGTTGATCAATATGTTTTCGAGACTTAATTCAATGATTTCCCACGAAAATTTTCCCAATATGGTCTGATCTTAAAAGTATCAGGAGATTTAAACTCCTCTCCTTGAGTCTCTTGGTAGTCTTTCGTCCCGAAAACTGATTCCTAATTGACGCAGGTGGGGCCACCTGGGGTCGTTGAAGTGAAAATGTTAAGTAAAACTCATTGATGGGGAAGTTAAAGTTGAGAGCATGGGCGCATAATACGATTAAAAACAAGTGACCTTGGAAAAGGAGAAGGTGACAGAGAGAGGACAAACCCTTCTTATGGAAGAGGGAATGAATGATAAGGAGAGCAGTGGGACTTTGCTTATGAAAGCTTTTAGATTCGGGTATTCTATGCAAAGAGATGGCTTATGACTACAAATCGAAGTCTAGGAATAGTGAGCTCGAGGAAATTAGAAGCCAAAACAGACTGATTCATAAAGTATTACTCACCTAGCTTAAGTCATTTTCCAGCAACAAGGATGCAATTTTTAAATGTAAGCGATACTTGTGGAGATGAGTTATCATCTAGTTTAATCCGACTAATAAATTAATAATTCCAACTTTGAAAGTCCCTCAATTTCCAAAGAATTTAAAATTTCGCTAATCATCTTGATTCAATTGACTTCTCTTCACTCTACCTCTCCGTAGCATTAATAAATTACACACAAGCAATTTTAATATATTCTACCTTTTACTTTCTTATGCACGAAAAACTACCACTGTGCTTGAAAATTAGTATTTAAGCACAAATTTTAGAGTAAAGCTCTAAGAAAAAACTTAACTTCTTGATGAAATATTGATGTCCTTGCTGGACATATAAATTCCCTAACACTAACCTTTTATCAACCTGTGTAATTATATTTCTCCAAAGATGCGGGAGTATATTAAAACCAATGGGTTAGTGGGAATTAAAAGATTAATATATGTTTTCAATATAAAAAAGAGAAGGTTAGAGATATTAAAACTCTTAATGATATACAACAATGATGATATTGGCTACATAAATTAAATTTTGCAAATCTGCTGTCAAAATTCGCTAGAGGTATTCTTTTGTTGGCTCAAACCAAATACTAAATAAACTAATAGGTGGCATGTTACAATGAGAAGTAAGGCGGAAGGATACGTTGAAATAATGTTTTACAATGGAAATATACGTATCTCCACAATGTGTGCGGGTTATACGCAATGGTTCCTTATACAGATCATGGTCTATAAATTTTAGTCATAATGAGATGAATGGCAAATTTTCTGATGTCAACACAAATCTTTCTTTTTTAGCTCTGTGCAAGGCATACCAATTGTGCAAACGTCTACCCTATCAACCCAAAATGGTCGATTGCGCAATTGAAATGGCTTCACCGCCTCTGCCAAAAAGGTTCCTTTTATACCACCCACTTTGACGTAATCTATGGCTCAATCAGTCAGTATTTATTTTTTTTACAGTGCAAAAGCGCACTTTGGACTCCATTGGACATCGTGCACGCTTTAGAGCATTAAGTAATAGCGCCTTGAATCCAAATAAATCTCGTGCGAAAAAAAAGAGGGTGGGGAGGGGATGAATGCGGCAAGAAGTGAGAGAATTGGGAGGGGTGGAAAACGACGGAGACACGGAGGGAGGAAATAACGCGCTTTTTGAAGGTTTTCGGGTGTGAAGGAGCGGGAGGTGTGGGGGAAGTTGGGGTGGGCATCCCTTGCTGTTGTGTAGGAGTTTGAGAGGGGGGGCTAAGGTGGTTGCGAGGGGGGTTGGGTTGAGGGGGGTAAGTGGAGAGGCGAGAGGGGGTCGGAGGGCGTTGAAAAGGGGGGCGGGGGAGAGGGGGCGTACTGCGGGAGAACGAAAAAGACCCACGGAAGCGTGAATGGGACTTAGTTTGCTCCTTCGAACCGACATAACGCTCCGTCGCGTAACACGGGGAGACAATCGCTACCCCTGGCGCGGAGAGCTTAACGTATGAATGGGAGAGCAGAAAGATGAGAAACCCTTCTCTCTCTCTCTCTGGGCCCCACTCCTCCTCCAACCTTGGTAGCCTTATTCCCTCCTCCTCCACTCTCCAGCCCATCATGTTCCTCCTCCACCTCCTCATCTTCTCACCCAACTGACTCCCTCCCCCATCTTCCAGGGAGGATGGACGGGCGTAACATTAGGAAAATACAAATTACTTCACGCAGAAGTAATGTGTGAGTGAGAAGAGGCATTATTTTTCTTCTTTTTTTGATACCCTGGCGTCAATAATGCGAGGAAACGATATGCTTCATCTCTTGGCTTGCGTCGCGGAAAGATTGCCTGGGTAAACGTGTGGGCATGTGTACATTAAAACGCGTCGTCCCGATTTAAGGCTTTAATGATTTAAGGTTTTTGATGCCCGGAGACGAAGGCAGTTTAACATTTGGTCTTTCTTCTGTTCTAGATTAAGTGGTGGTAACTGAATGGACGTGAACTATTCCACACGTGCAAACAGGACTGAATTTTTTCCTCATGGCTAGTTTTGAGAAGTTAAAATGGTGTAATATTTCATCTCTGTTAGTAGATAGGATCAAAGATTTTTCCACTGGATTTTCACTATGTACGAACTCAGGCAATATAGAAGGAAAATTGAGAAACCGTTTGAATGTAATAGAATTTAAAAATTAAAATTTTCCAAGCTATAAAACACACGTAGGATAAAATATTGCGATTGAATTCATTACAGGTAATAATTTTACTCAGTTTGATTTTGGACAGAAATAATTTGATCATTATCATAGTTTCTAATAAAACCTGAAAACCGAAGGAATAGAACAGTGTGGATATCTCCATTTATCAGTGAATGCTTGTAAAACGTTTGCAGCAAATTCATTTTCAAGAAGACAGGTTTGGCTATAATGAAACATAATATTTAATTTTTCTACCGTTCCCATGCCTGCGAGTTTATATTTAAATGGTATTATTTTTCTACCATTCCCATGCATAAAAGTTCATATTTAAATGTTATAAGGCTGACCTAAAATGGATGAAATGATGTTTGATCTCCTTCAGATAGCCATCATTCTACATCACTAGATTTTCCCCTTGATGGAGTTCACCCAGCCCAGATAATAGTGATTCCACTTTATGCTTCGATTACGGTGCTTCAGGTCTTTCACTCGTAGTCTCATATGTATGGCTAAACTTACGCTAGCATAATCGATGGAGTTAAGGACAGGGAAAAAAGAAAAGGGGGAGAATCAATCCGAAAATAATTAAACTTCTTCCCGCTCCCCCAGGCCAGCTCTCGAATATACTCATACACACATGGCTTGAGAGAAAATGCTTCATCTTTTGGTGCGGGATGTTGAATCGGTACCTGGCCACAGGAGGATTAGCTCAATATATGTACGGTGAACCCCAGAAACAAATTGAATCAACGTGCCTTAGAATATAACTACGGAAATCGATGAGCAGAAGAGTAAGTGCCAAGTTGCGCTAATGTCTTTTTGTCTTGCTGGCATGAAGGTCAACATCGCCATCGATGTAGATAAATTCTTAAAGACTACAAGCATAAATATGGTAATACTAAGCTGTGATCGATTCGAGGCTATAATAATTTCGCAGATTTTCATTTGCTTAGTTTAAATACATGATATATTGTAGTGGTGTAGATTTCTATTCTTAATCTGCCATAGGATCATAATCTAAATTTCAAGATCTAGAAAATAATTATGCTATAACTAGTAGAAACACTGGTTTATTTTTCCTCAAGACGTTCACTATAAAATGTTGTAATGGGAAATAGTTTAATAATTATATATTTCCAATTGCTATAACTTTGTTTCTCGGTTCAGGTAGAAGATGGTCCTTCCTTATAGCGCATATCGTAAAGTCTACTTGGAAAAAATATTTTGTCCAAACTGTTAAAGAATATGTAGAATTATACATACTATTTTTTGGACTGTGTCTCAAAGACCCTCTTTTAATTTTAAGGAAAATACTAGAGAGAATTAGCTTATTTATATGCCATTAGGTTATTTTATAGCCATTATTTTCTCACTGAGAGAGGACTGAGGCTTTATTTCAGGCCTGAAGTTATATCGTTTGCTTTCCATTTTGTAAATCAGATACCGAAAACCACACATGAAATAAATTAAGTTCATCCCTCGGTAAAGAGCAATAGGTTTCTTAGGTTATGATATAACTGCAACATAAGCTTAAGTTTTTCAATGACACATTTTAGAAATCAAATATTAGGGAAAATTTATCATTGGAAATCTCAATGTAATGCGCAATTTGACGAACATCGATGGCAAAATATCTTGTAAAATCATTATGTGTGTGTGGACTTCTCGTCTTAATCGTGAAAGTGTTTTTCAGGTATTATTGTTTTAAGAATTTATTAACTAAAAGTTGACGATTCCCTTAACGTGACGCAACAGGCTTGGAAAAATTCCACTCCAAGTGAGGTCTACTCATTTATTCTATACTGTACGTTTAAATGCGATGCGACTGGGTTTTCGAATATTCCGCGGCGATCCCTTCTTAGAACTGCGTATTTCACACAATCGCTCATCCTGTTAAGCATCGCGACACGCTAGAGAACCTATCCGTGCCAGCGGAATAAAACCATAGCACAAATCCTCGTCCTCCCACACCCTCCCGTCAACACAATCCCCCTCCCACCATCTTTTTTCCCTTCTCCCTGACTACCCCGCTCCCCAACTCTTCCAAACCATCCCCACTCCTCAACTCTCTCCGCCCTATCCCTTTCCAGCATCAACCAAACTCATCAAACCCCTCCCCCATCCCTGCTCTCGCGCTATCATCACCCCATAAGCCTTGAGGGGAGAGGAGGTTTAAATCAGAAAAAATGCCGTCCCAACCCCCATTCACCATAGAGACCGTCATCTTCACTTACTGGAGATGGCTATGCGTATATACGGCGGCAGGCGCCCTTATGCGGCGCGGATTTCGACGAAGAGAACATAACAAAGGGTCCATGTCACCATGGGAGATATGGTAGGTGGAGCATGCCCGGAGAAGTGTCGGGGGGGGGAGGCTGTAGTGGGAAGATGAAGGAGTGGAAGAGGTTTTGGCGGGGAGTAGGGGAGAATGGGAGGAGAGGGAGAAAAAGGGAGGAAATAGCGTGTGAGAGTTCCGACTGTGAGGCTTGCCACACGCTTTGTCGGATGGTATCGATTAATCGATCTTTGCTCGCGTCTTTCCGCAAATGAATTTCGTGAGAAAGAAGGACATTTTCAGGAACTTCATCGCTGATTTCATTCTTCGCGGATCCCAAAACTTCGGGTATAGTTATTTTTCCAGTTACTCTTTCTCCACTTTCTTCCTTCCATTTCTATTGATATCCGTTTTCATCTTACTCTAGAGTTGCACTCCGAGTCGCTAGGTTGAGAAATTGATTCTCAGATTTTACAGTTATATCATAAATTTAAAGAAATATTGAAGCCCATGATATGGTGGGTGTATTCTCCTCCTTGGATATTTTAGACAAACAGGGAGATATTAAAATTATGAAAAAAAGATTACTGTTATTTCTTGTTCGTTCCTACGCTCGTACATCCCATGCATATTTTACTGCATAGGCAGATGCCTAATCGTTGCGTAAGAGCAATCTGAAAACTCGACTCGAGGAAACCATGATTAATGATAACATGTCATATAGTTTTTAAGGAAGAGAATCTTTAAACCTTTATGTGAGAATAAAGGAATCGGAATTCCCGCTATTTACTCCTTATTAATTTTGAGTAATGTTAGAAAGACACAATGCCACGTGTATGGATAGTAATTATACAAGTTGCTACAAAATGTCAATAAGTACAGTTATTGAATTTTAGTCAGCTTTACGAGCACCTTTTACAGACTGAAATAATGTATTCTGATTTAAACATTTATTTTCACTTTATATATTAGGTATATTCTAAAGATGAGAACTCAAAATTAAAATTGAATTATTGATCTTAAAGGTATGTCTTATCTAATTACTCAATGATTTTTTTCTTTTGAATTTCTAAAGCTATAAAATGAATTATAGTGTGCAATATATAGGAATGTAATCAGATTTGTATGAAACTTTCTCTGGTCTCTTGATGATATATTTCTAGAATAACTCGATAACGATATATTGGTAAAGGAGAATGGCGAGCGAGCGTCGAAAAACGGTGTATATGGAGTAATAAGAAACCATATTGCCTTAGACAAATGAGAAATTACATAATGCTTCAAAACGCTCACTAGTATAAATTACAGATTCGGGTGTGATGCGGTGGAATCGTTCCATCATAACAGAGATGAAAACTATTGTAATTTTCCACTTAATACTATTAAGTGGAAAATGCAAGAGTTTTTGTCTCAGTTACACTTACTAGTCCTTATTTTGCAGAAGGCAAGTCTTAATGATAGTTCATATGGTTTGATTAATTATATTTAGGGAATCACTGGTAAAGTATGGCTTTCAGATACAGTAGGATAATCAGAAAGACTTACTGGATGCATTCATGCAAAAGAAAGGAGAGAGAGGCAAGTGTTTTCGAGTTAAATTTTACCTAAGTTACCTAACTAGCAGTAATTAGTTCCTCAATAGTTACTAACCAGGCAAGTCTTTTTGCATAATTATCATATTACAGGTAAAATTATATCTAAAATTTTATGCATGTACATTTAATGCTAAATAAAATCTTGATAGATATGTTTGGGATCAGTTTTTAACATATCAGAGTCTATAAAGAGAAATTTTGAGAGTTATTTGGTTTGCTGTTTTTCGTCTTTCACTACTTGGGGATTTTCATCTGTGATCGAGCAACCGAAATACTATTGTCACCTCTTTTTTAGAAGCGATGAGTTTACAAATTTACCTCTGGACTTTTTAATTTTTATTTCTGTGCATTAAAAGCAAATTCATAAACAGTTATGGATGGCATTAATTTGTCAGCTAATGACAAACTGTGACTAAATTTTCTAAGAGGTTTTCCTCGACTAATTCTTTTACTACTATGCATATATTTTATCGGAATAAATACCGGGAAACTAATCATCTTAAATCATTAGCAAAAATACCATCAAGACTATCATTATTCTACGGCAAGATCATTTTTCTTGAAAATTTAATTCCACTCAAACATTTTGATCCTATACAAAGGATGAATAACATAACTATGACAAGAAAATGCTAAAATTTTCAGCGGTAAAAATTAAATGGTTCATACGAACGAAAACGATTGGCAGCAAAATATAAAAATATGCAAAAATTGAATCCAATAAAATCTTTCGTGCGATAATTAATTTTAATTATATATTTCGACATTTCTTTTTTTACCTCGTATGATACAAATTTTGTTTCAGTGGAACGTTAGATTGAATCTGTATTTTTTCAGAGCTAGGGATTAAAGAAATATGAATAAGTACGACACTCGAAAAGAGAATTGAGCGGAACACATTAAAAAAATATCTATTTTTCAAATAATTAAATGAACACGGGAATAATATTATTTATCCCATAAACATATTAAGTGGAAGCGTCATATCATCATAATGCATCTCCTTTACTTAGCTAGATTTCAGCAAGCACTTTAAATATTTTTTAATTTTAAAATTAATTAAATATACACGTATATTTATGAAAATATACGTGCATTCAAGGAATTTCGTTTGTTATGCATTTGAGGTATATATGGTCTCACTGGAATGTTTGAAAGGTCTCCAAAGTTGACCAAGTATTCCTTCTCATAGTTCTAATTTTTCTTTTAATCTGTGCATATTAAAAAGATTCCACAGAATTTAGTACGTATTTAGGAATAATAAATATATTTTAGAGAGGAAAAGATTGAAGCATAAGAGGATAGAAGGAGTATGAGAAAAACTCATCGTGGAGCATTAAAATTGACTTGGGTAGGGCATTGGGCAATTGAGGAATGAGGAATGAGAATAGTGACGAGGGGGAATAAGAGTCGAAGCCGGAGAAGCGTCGAGATTTTTAACGGATGGTCGGGGAATGTTGCGTGCGGTCGTGGAATGAGGAACGGTCGGGCTGTGATCGTGCAAGCCTTCCGCCGTAGGCTCACGAGTCCGAAGATATTACCACGCTTCCTCCGTCGGAATTGGTAATGGAGATCTGAAAGGATCGTGGGATGACGGGGTGGTGGGTGGCGGGAAGAGGGCAGGAGAGAGATCAGAAAAAAAATGCCGAAACGTGAGTTGGGATTGGGGGATGCTGGTGGGTGGGGTACGGGGGAGAGCGGTGAGAGGGAGGAAGGAAGCGCGAAAACGGAGCTGAGATTGAGACGCCGGCGCGGGGACAATGGCGGGGGAAGGAGAAAAAATAAGGAATTGGAGAAGGGAGAGCAGGATATGACAGGGAAATGGTACGAGGAATGTCGGGGGAGAAGGTGCTGTTGGGAGACAGCGGTAGGGAAGGGAAGGGTGGGGGGAATGGGAGAGCTGGTTCCCTCTTAAAGGAGCCACAAGGCGTAAGGGTGCTGGCGAGAGGGGAAAAAATACTCCCCGGGATTTGAGGGGGAAAAAAATGACGGAGAAAATTACAAAAGATGCATCCGCGGAGGAAAATGGGCTTAGACGGGGATTCAAATTTTTTAAAGGCTTAAAAGTTAAGCCGAAGAATTAATAATTTTAAAAGATGTTCATGCTCGACAGAAGAGGGATGCCATCGATATCTGCTCCCTTGAAGGAAATCTCAGAAAAAATCATTGCATTGTCTGTGTGACTGTGTATATGTAAAACTCGCGTCTATAATCTTATCCAATATTGAACTCATTACCAATAACGAGCCACCTATAGCGCCATATGGTTTTGTCTGCTCTAGGGAATAGATTGGAAGACAGTCACTGAGTTTTGGGGCATACGTTCACCATGGAAACTTTTCCGGTAACATATATGGCCACTGTTTGGTAGTCTTTCCTTCTCTAAGTAAATATTTTAAGATAAAATTCCATTATTTCATCAGGAATATCATTCATCATTCCATCTATTCAGGGCAAAATTTGCCTCGAAATTTGTGGACAGGACCATGGTAAGAGCATAAATGATGTCAACGTAACATCGATTAGGTTGATCATTTAAATAATAAAAAGATTAAGCGATATTATTTACGTTGATAATTTTTTATACATTTCCATCGTCAATATACGATGTAAAAATAATTACGATTTTTCCGTAGAGACCTTGATTATAAAATTAATGTCTCTGTGAAACAAATTACACCAATTTAGAACGTTTTCCTATTGAACACCTTAGCCATTTTACAACTGTTAATTCCGCACATTTTTCATGAAAAATTATTAGAAATTACCATTTGTACCAAATTACAAATGAAATTAGAGTGCCTAACTTTTACTGTGAACAGGCAATTTCTATCTTCTCTCGTCGAAAATATAAGTGCAAAAGGTACTCCATCGGTCCGATTGTAATTAAACCTATGTGGTCAATAGTAGGCTTTTAATTTGCCTCTTCTCAGCCTGTGATCCCTATAATCCTACCGACCACATACTTTGGTAGAAATAGTTGTTATTAACCTCTTTACCAACAATAGTTACTAACCATTGCGTCTATGCCACTTTGATCTAAAGATACTCTGTTTTACGGACGATTTCATAAGGGAAACAATTCTATGGAGCGCGATTTTCACTAGTCAAAACCAAATTTACTGAAATACTGATGTATATTCTCTTTCCATTACGTTTGGAAGATCTTCAAACAAATAAAAAACTGTGAAATTTCAAACAAGGAAAATGAAAGACGAATTTCCATCAGTAACCTTCAAAGTTATTATGTTCAGCCGAGTAAAGATGGGATGGTTAACTTAAAACATCTGATATCTGCTCAATGCTCCGGAATTAATACGCGTCATTCATCCGAAATATGATC
>CM073777.1:68633621-68885847 GCA_037158775.1 Hetaerina titia | reverse complement strand
AGTAGGTCTTACCCAAACTAAAACCCTTATCGATAACTTTTAATTTCTCGATCTCTCATGATTTTTGTTAGCTCCCAATTAATCGCTGCATAATGAAAGAAAATAGAACGCGACAGGAAATGATTGCAAAATGAATCTAGTATGAATAATTGCAAGTCGAAGTGAGTAGAAACTCCATTAGAGGAAATGAACTATTTCCGCTGATGAGTTACGCTTATCTAAACTTTATTTCTGATGGATATCATTGAATTTCACTATCAGAGACAGCGTAATTGTACCCAATCAAGAAGAATTTCTATAATGCCTTCCTTCTGCTTATTATTTTTCTGGGAGAGTATTACTTTTTCATAGAGTAAGAAGGTATTTCCGTATACTCATCATTTTGTCTGTGCTTAATTAGTGCGTAGACCTGATATTTTAGCAATGGGGACGAAACACTAATGCATTCATTATTATTTTAGCGTGGATTGAATACTGCTCTTGAGTTGTTTTTTAGGGTATCAATCAGCACACCGCTTGTAAATACACCACTGATGCATTTAGAGTGAAAAAGTTGAACTCCGATGTTCAGATTCCCTGAAGTTCAATTGAGATAAAAAGGAAATGAGACGAGCGTGTGACAAAAAGGGAGGGTAAGGAAGAAAATCACCCCCTTTAAACTCGGAGTAAGAGCGGCGATCCGACGTCTACCTTCCGTCCTTTCCAAACCTTATCCGCTGCCTTTACCCAACATCCCTCTCCCTCAGCCCCAACCGTCTTTCATCCATCAACACTTTCCATCAACCGCGGAACCCTCCCCGGCCCCACCAGGCACTTCCACCCCCTCCCCGCCTCACCTCATTCACACCCACTTCTTCTTATCTCCTTTTTTCGCCCTAACTCCATCATCCCCTCCCTTCTTACTCTCCCTTCTCCCCTCCGTCCTCGTCCCATGGTGTCGCATTCAATCAGTTTCCGCACTCTTCCGATGTATTCTTAACTCCAGAATACAAATTTGCATTCATTATCATAATGAGAAACGGCACTCTTGTTGGAGCCTGAGGCATAAATTAAGCTCTCATTTTCGGACCGACGTTTCCCGTATCTGGTGCTGGCAATCAATTCCTGCGGTGACTGCCCCTCTCACTTTTGCGGCTCCTCCGTCTTTAGAAGTCGTCTCTCCTTTCAAACCCCGCCCCATTGGTGGTAACAAGTGTTAATATATTATTTATCTTTGGGGGAGGAGCTTCTTAATTTAAGGGAAAAAGAAATAGTAGATTCAGTATTGGGCTGAGAAAGAGGGCGAGTTCCCATTACACTCATCCACGGGAATGATCCTTGAATGAATACTTGCCCGAATGGATGCCATACTATTTGTGATATTTATTTGCTCAGGCATAGTATCTTTTTTATACTTTAATAATCTTCTAGGTCTCGTTCATTTCATCCACTAAAATAAGTTAGATTTTAATTAAATATCAACCAATTCAATGAATATCCGATATTTAATGAAGATTGCATTTAAGGAATAGGATGGCCAAATTAGATTAAAATTTTAATAACTCAGTTATTACCGTCTTTTGAACCGGCTTTTATGAACATTTATGTGCATATTACCTCTATTAATATTGTTTACAGTTAAAGCTATTGGATGATGCACATACCTCTGATAATAAATGATTTAAGTTTGAGTATCATGCATGGGATTTGTGTTGCCATTCATTAGTTCATGACAGTTCATGTGAGAGGAGATATTGGGTTTTCAAGATTTTAAAAATACCAGCTTCAGTGCAAAAATATGATCATAAAATCAGAAAATGGAGCGGTAAACATGTTCTTTACTGCAAGTTGATCGTAGAATGTAGACTTGAAACGACAGTTTACTCATTGATTGTAATTCCATCATATATTTGAACAAATGAAATATATTTATGATTTCATTTTATTCTATATATATCTCAACCGGATCCAGCTGAATTTTTTAGCTTCAGTTTGGACAGAGTGCTGTTCATTTTTCCACCGCTATTTTAAGGAAAACGAATAATCCATACGATAAGCATGAAAAATAGAACTGATTCTCAGGGAATTGATGTTAAACTCAAATTACAAAGTGGGTGCAACAGAATGATTTTAAATTCTATTGTTTGTTGCGTGCTATTTCAGTAACTTTGAGAGATGGAGTGTGAAGGCAAAGGTGATGAGAATATAATTAATCGGTCGCTCAAACATTTGGATAATTTGGCCGTTTATGCATCAGAAAAATATTATCGTCTCAGGATGTCTAAGTGGACTAGAGAGTTAATCGCATTATAAAACCAAAACCAAAGATATTGTCCTTAAAATCCCTTCTAACCAAAAATTAATGTCCAAACCATATCTGAATGACCGTCGTATTGATTTTATAGACGATTATGATAATCTTAGAGATGGTTCAAACCTGAACGAATGTTCAACAAAATCACGCCCGAAAAACTGCAGTTTTTATGGTGGTTATCGAAGAATATGAGAGTATAATCTGAATTGGTCGCGAAAGAGCTAAACCGATTCAAAATGCCCCAAAACACTTCTAATATGATCGTGGAAATCCTGCTGAGTACTTTAATTGTGTAAAGTAGTAATAGGAGCCGAAAGGCAAGACATCAGTCCCAGAAATGAAAAAAAAATAGAAAAACTAATTCCGCAATTTGCCATGCTTCAAAATCCACCCACCCTCCTTCAAGATTTCAGGATCCAGAACGCGCCTCGCTTTTTTTCTTCTCCCTCGTGCAGTCATCAAAGTGTAAAATGAGTCTAAAACCAATTTGGTTTAATCGCCGCTGGTATCGAAGGAAACCGAAAGGCATCGCGGATAAAGACGGGGGAGAAGGGGGTGGGTGCGTATCACAGAAGATAAAAGGGAATGAGAGGATGATGATGACGATGAGGGAGAGGAAGGGGGAAGGGGGTCGGTGATGGGGAGACTGAAGAAGGGGCTAGTGCTTGGAGGGAGGATGGATGAGTGAAGAAAAGAGGAGATAGAAGGATTATGAAAGAAGGGTTTTCGACCTTCGAGAGAGAGTGGGAGACAAAGGGAGGATCGAATGACGACGGCAGGGGGTGTGAGAGTGCGAATGCCTCATGAAAGGCCCTGGGGGGGAGGGGGAGGGGAGAAGAGGAAAGACATCCCGCGAGTGGGTAACAGATAGAGTCATGAAAGTAAAGGGTTTTTCGTCAAGTGGCGACGGGAAGAGGGAGAACCCAAGCATGATGTAGGGCATTCGGAGTACTTACTTAAGGGCAAGAAGGTATTCAATGGTAAGCAAGATGGATGAAAAGAGAGCTTTAAAGGAGTATGAGAGGAAGGGTGAGAGAGGCGGAGACAGAGGGATTGAGCAAAGGTTTAGTGTAACGTCTTTAACTTTTCAGTCTTCTCGAAATGGGGATTTACGAGCAAAGGTATTGACGCGGTGGCATTTGGCAGTTCCCAGCAATGGATTACCAATGCTTTATTGCCAACTGATCTTATATCAGGCGTATAAAGGCGGTTATTACGGCGGATCAAATCCACATTATATGATGAAGAATGCTTTTAATAAGTAGGTTGATGAAATAAATTACATAAAACTATTATAAAGGCAATGAAAGGGAACACATATAAATGCAGACCATCTGAAACCAAAGCCATGATTTGAATGTTGGCGTCAAATATTATATGAGGTTTCCAGCATACATACTGAAACCCCAGAAATGTTATGTAATACATTATTACTTTGGAAGTTACAAATTTACATTTTTTTAATCACTAAATTTCCTATTGGTCATTCAAACGTATGCTATACGAGTATATTTAACCATCACGAAGAAAAAAACCCGGCAGCTATGAAATTTAACGAGTTGTCACACATTAACCTTGGAAACACAAATCTAAGAATTGCATAACAGATAGTCTGACGGCTTAAAAACACACAGACATTTCAAAAGTAAATATACAGGTAAATTTAATTTGTAATTTATTGGGTTTACAAGCGATATAACGATAATAGGGGTAATATAAAATTGAAAATGTTACCTATTCAGAACAAACTAATGGTATTGCCCACTTAGCCGTCAATGTTTCCATAGGGTTAAGCTAAAATGCAAAATGCAAAGGTTTAAAAAGTGGTAGCGTAAACTATTTATTTCAAAATAATGAGAATTTTCGAATAATTTCAGTTGAATCTTCTTCAATGATAGCCAAACAGTGGAAGATCGATCCTTACACAGGAAAAATGAAATACCTTCATTTCATTTCTCTTGGGGTGAAACCGTAGTTAGCGGTTTTAAACGTGTATCAGTGAATCCATCGTATACAAATACTCCAAAAAATGTTTTAATATAGCCTAGTGAACATTGGAATCGCAGTAGATCAGGTATAAAGATTTTCTGCAGTTTTCATTCATTGATTGCTATAAAGACAAGAAACAAGCGGCTTTATCTTTATGTTGTAAGAAGTCACAAGTATCATTTACCCTAACTTCAAGTGCAACTTCCGTCTAAGTTTCATTTATCAGTGTCAATGCTCTTATTTTTGGTGCCAATGCGTTATGTTCAAATCAAATTACAGATTGGAACTATATTAGGGAAAAAATTAACGTATCCACCTGAAGCAAACAGTGTTTATTAGTGTCTATTACATTAAAGAACATGTATTTCTGCGTATGTCAGACTTCATTCTAACATATTACCTTCTGTGTACATTTTTACTGTATATTTTTAAAACTTGTCCGCAAAATCCATGACATTTTGACTGCCTTTGAGGCAAAATCCAGTTTTTGTTGATGTCTTGTTTATCATTTAGTGGATGTTTGATATATTCCGCTCATGCGCGATAGCTCCATGCTTGTGACGGAGGCACATTTTATGAGGTGACATCAAAAGTCCGAGAAAAAGGTAAAATGCCCTGTGGCGACAAGTAGTCATGCGCCTTAATCCTCACATTCGTGACTTTATTTCTTTGCTGTTTTGTGAGGTCTGAATCTGTAAAAACAATAGGAATCGGCTATAGTGGCTATTGTATTGCATCTGCTTTTTGTGGAGTGTTCTCACCGAGCAATATTTTGTGCGCTCGATATATATTGTCAAGGAAAGTAGGAATTCTCATATAATGATTGCTGATCTTGGAGATGCGGTGAATAAAAATGGTAAAAAAATAAAGCGAAAAGGTCTACTAGCTTATAGCAGAACTGCTAAAGAAAGGTGTTATTTTGCTCTAGTTAGACCTCATTTAGAATATGCCACAAGTATTTGGTATCCTTGTGAGAAAATCTAGCAAAAAGCATTTGATAAAGTCTAGAAAGACCGCCAGATTCATTAAAAATTGTTATAACAAGAACACAAGAGCGACAGGTCTCTCAGGGAATTTAGGCTGGGAGCCACTTGAAATACGAAGAGAACAAGCGAGACTTAGACTTTTAGAAAGATTAAAATCCAACGGGTTTAACGATGACACTAAAGGAATTATAATGGTCCCACACTACTTCGGTAGATCAGACCCCAAAGATAAAATAAGGGAGATTGGTTCCAATACAAGAGAATCCATAAGATTCAAATACTCATTCTTTCCCAGAACAATCAGAAATCATAATAGTAATAAACCGAAGTCACTTTAGAAATAGTAAAAACATTTAATTTAAAACAATTGTTGAAAAAAAATAAACATTGCAAAGACATCAGGTATATTTGTAGGTGCATGTGTGTGTTAATTGGTAGATTGTGTGTTTCCATGTATGTGGGTTATAAGGGTTTTTGCATACATGTATACAATGTTTTGTTGTGGCTTTTGCATACGGTTTTTTTTTACTTTCTTAATTACGGCTGGCGCCCTAACACCCCCCGCCCTTGCGGCGGCTTGCGGGGTATTAAATAGATGTAGATGTAGGTGCAGAGTAATGCGGTAAAATGGAAACTTTAGTCTAGAGTTTTGAAGTGAAAACTTTATGAGACGATGATTTTATACGCCGTTATCCTTTACCCAAAGAAAGAATTGCAAAGAATCAGAAAAATTAACACAACCTTTTTAAGTTTTTATTTTGTTGATGTATTTGCAAAGAATATGACAAATTTTCTATTCGGAAGAGATATAAAATTTTTACTTTCTCATGATTAAAGATTGTCAATGCTTAGGTTAGTGACAGAGATATATTATTATACTCAGACTTGGATTATTGATATACGTATCAAAAATCGTCATTTTTGATCTGGTTTTCTCCAAGTAACTATTCTTTAAAGAAGATATTTTTTTTTAGTTTCGTACCCACATACCCTTGATACACTTGGATTTAAATATATCATGAATACGGAAAAAAATTGTCATATTATACTCAATTTAGGATTCTACTGAATATAGATCTGGGAAGGGATAAATGTAGGAAAAACATTAAATAAAAAAAATTAAAAGGAAAAATCGTGGCACGCTCACAATATCCCTTAATCACCTCCGAGAAAAGGAACACCCTAAAATTCATTTTGAATTCTATTGTACCCACGGACCACCAAGGAATTATTTATGCACAAACGAACAATAAAAAAAAATAATGCCCTCCGTTAAGCTCCTTTCCCTGCTCCAAGATCTACCTATTAAGGTATTCAAAAGCATTTTTATACACCCCATCGTCCCACGCTACTCTTTTTCAAATCTGAAATTTCATTAACAAACCATTTAATGACCCCATGATCCGACCGTTTCCACTCGTATCCATTTTCCCGTGCCCCCGCCAAGATGGCGCAAGCATACACGCTCCCTTTGTGTCTACCTCCGAAAAGAATAAAAAGAAAATATAAACAAGGAGAATCCTTCAACCTCATAGCGCGAGCTCAAAAAGAGATTCAGGACTGTAGTGAGACAGTGGTAGTAGCAGGAATGGGGGTTCGGGGAGAGGTAAAGCTTATGTAATAGGAGTAAGGGTGGAGGAGAGAGATGGGTTAGACTTTGACGAACCTTTTCAGCCAATCGCATTACCAGGTTTTACACCCCTACTTTACTCCCCACCCACTCCTCTCCTCCCCGAAGGCTTTCTTTCCCCCTCCTCTCCTTAACACCCTGTCGTGTTGCTCCATGGTTCGTTCTAGACACTGTAAAACCATCACTTTATCGTCCCCTCCTTCACCTCCCGCCCCTTCCAGGTTCCTCTGCTTGAACTCTCATCCTTTGTCTTCCCTTCAACTCTTTATGCCTCCCGTATATTCACTTGGCCGTCCTCAAGTCGCGTCACGGTGTTGTTGACCGTTTTCAACCCTCCCCCTATTTTCACACTCCGTCACACTAGAGTGGACTCCCTTTTCCATTATGACGCGTTGCTTCTATTCGTATGCCCCTCTTTTGCCCTTTGCGGGGAATACTTGCTTCTTCGTGATGGTTTAAATTCCCTTGACTGATCTCCGTCGGGCGTTGCGGTGCCTTGCAAGGTACGTATTTGCGTGCCGCCCGCTATCCTACGCATGCCATGTTGGAGAAACGCAAAATGTCCTCTGAACGTGATTTCAAAACAAGATCGTACGTAAAACACGGTACCTGTTGCTACGATCCAGATTGTAAGACCTTTATTTCTAATGAAAAGTAACAAATTTATATAAGTGGTAGAAGAGAGTGCCAGAGAGATTACGTACTATTTTAGTCGCGGATTTATCTTGTCATTAGTCGCATGGGCCGTCAAAAAGGGTAAAAAATATCCTCTCCCTAATATATCTGCAATTATTTATCAACTATAATTATTGTATTCATCATGATAGTCATCGATTCCTTTTATTGTAACATAATAGCTGAAATAAAGATAACATTTGTTTCGCGTGAATAAATAATTATATATCAGAAATTAGATACGATCGATAATAAAAACTAATTTCCCTCACGGAGACTCGAAGACTTACTTGATTGCCTCATCACTCTGACTTGAATGAATTGAATTTCCGAAAAGTGATCCAATTATAGCAATGTCATTTTATTTTCCATACACAATCAAAGTCTTAGAATATTAGTTTGTAAAAAGTATATATTTTTTCTTTGACTAGGTCAAGTCAACTCATTTCTAGGTGATCAGCATTCCCTGATGTATAGTTAGAATTGTACTCATTATTCATTGGAAGATTGTAGTTCAGGACCAAAGGGAAATCATAGTATTAATGGTAATTGAAGTGTAGGTAATATGAAGAATATTACGAGTCTTTCGAGAAATACAGGGTGCATTACATGTACTAAATACATGGACCTATAAAACCATTTTTCCCATTGGTTTCTTTAACAGATAACTGTAAGATGATCTCTTAGTAAGAATAACCACGCAGTTATAAATCAAAACAACCATCCGGATTGCATTCTATAATAAACCTTTTCATTATAATATATTTAAAAATCAAATTGAAAAGCAATGCACACTTAGCGGATGGCTCCGTTAAAAATTACTGTCGCGGCATCTCCCGCATTTTCTTGGAATAGTTTGTAACTTTATCTAAAAATATTTAAATATTTTTTGTTTCACTTTCAGTTGTTCCATGCTATCGTATCACATATTTTCCAAAGGAAATTCCAATAATAAAATTCCAAATAGGAATGATGAAAATTAAATGCAGTTATCGATTCATTTAGAGATGTGTTCCCACGAATATAATATATGACCGCTTTATCATAGTACGTGACATATCATAACACACATATCACAGCACATATTACGACACATGAAATATTTGTCCGAAAAACTACGAATCAGTAATATTGAGTGAGTCCTTAAGCTATGCAAAAATGTTTTCCCTCGTTTTCTCCTTCTTTAATTGTATTGCATGTATATTAATATGATGGTGCGTGAGGGCTGAAAATTGACTTCTGATCCTAAGTTTTACTGAGTGTAAATCCGGAAAATTTTATTGCCCCTACATGATGAAATTTAAATCTATGGAAAGGTACAATTGTTTTCCTAAGGTATTTACAAAAATTTGGTCTAAAAAGAGTAGAATTATTTGAGTCGTATGCCTCCATTTATCGCCAAAACTTGATTTTTGATGTTTCATGCCTGATATGTAATCATCCCTGCCACAACATTCTAACGGTGGCTGGTAGGGTAACATGTAGGTAAACCATTAGTTGGAAATTTATGTATATTTCGCCACTTGTTCATGAATTGAATACATTGAAATACAAATGAATACATACATAATACCCCGCAAGGTGCAGTGAGGGTGTGTGGTGGTGGTGTTAGGACACCACCATATAATATAATTCAACCATATATCGTAAAAGCAAACAAAAGCATGCCAATTCACATCCACACAAACGAATATATTCGTGCAAAAACCAATTTCACGTACACACATGCAACTACTACAGATACTATCCACTAATATACACAAGCAAAAGCACCTATTAATGTAGACTACGCAGCCTTTAATTTCACCATCGCTGGCAATTCGAATGCCTTTACTATTACTATTATGGCTTCGATTTCTTAAAATTATGATTCCTGATTGTCCGAGGAAATAATTAATATTTTTATCTGTTTGCACTGGAGCTTCTACCCCTTATCGTATTCTTGTGGTTTAACCTACCCAAATAGTGTGGGGTCAATATAATTCCCTTCTTGTCAGAGTTAAATTCGTATCTTCTGAACTATTCTAAAGGGCTAAGTCCCGCTTGTTCTCTTCGTATTTTAAACGGCTCTCGGTCTAATCCCTATAAAAGGTCTATAACACCTTTCTTCTCATCGTAAAATGTTTTGACGAATCTGGCGAATTTGCTCTGATCTGTACCTTTATACTTTTATCAACGCTTTCTCCTAACTCTAATCGCATTATTTCAGCCTTGTTACTTTATTTAACCATCAAAAGCAATAAATAACACTAGCGACCATCTAAGGATACTATTACTGCTTCAATTGACTAGGTACCGAATGTTCCAATGCACCATTATTCCCTTGTCTTCTTAATCTGCTCTTCGCCATCATGTCGTTGACAAGGCGTTCTCTTCGTCTACCACCCTTCCACTCGCTGGCAACTCATCTACTCCCAGCTCGTACCATCCCCCAGCTTGCCCCATCCCTTCAGCACTTCCTTCCTTTGCAGCCCGGCACCATGAAGGGGTTGGTTGGTTTGTTATGGGTTGAAGATCTGAAAGAGCTCTCTCTCTCTCTCTTGAGGGTGGGGGCGGACGATGGCGAGCGGGTTGACGAGGGGAGAGAGAGGGTAGAGAGGGGGCGCGTCCTCGTCTGGGGCGCCAAAACACTAAGGAGTCTGTGCTCCCAACGTTGGGGAAGATATAATGATTTAATGGTCGCGCTGTTGTCTGAGACGTGTAAGCCGAGGTCTCTGCCAACAGAAGATTTCTAAAATCCCTCCTCCCTCCGTTTTACTCCACGCCCGGTCCCTTTAAATATTTCCCTCCCACCCAGCCAGTCCGTTCCACCTCTTCTTTCGCTTATAGAAGCGCCTCGAGCCATCGAAGCAATGCATTAGAGCTCGGTCCTCTTCATTATGCTGCTCTCTGCGCTCGAGGACCGTAACCGCGGTGACTAAACACTCGCTTCTTTCTAAATTGGATTCCTTTTCATTGTTAAATCCTGAGAAATAAACATTGTTAGGAGATTGACTGATATTAAGACTGTGCATACACTAAGATGGAGGCCGACGGGAATGTTAAAATGCTCCTAATACCGAGTGCATGGGATGATTGCTATTTTGGAGAGTAGAAATCATTTTGAATCACGCAGGAAGTTTATAGGAAGCAAAAAAACTAAGCTAGAGTATCATATTAAGAAGCAAAATATACAAGATGACAAGCGAAAGATTATAATTTTATACCGTACTGGGTTGGAATATTATCTCACTTTGTTGGAGGAAAGAGTTATGTGTAACTTTCTACAAAGAATGATGAATGCCAAATGTGAGCATTCTATCTTAGGATAAAATGTGTCGGAGTTTTGAAATGCAGATGAATACAAGCAACTAATGACGTGTTTGATTAAATATAATCACTATATATTCAGCTACATCTACTCAATATCCTGCAAGCCGCCGCAAGGGCGTGTGGCACTGTTAGGGCACCACCCGTAATTTAGAAAAAAACCGCATGCAGAAGCCACAAATTTATAGTTCAATAACCAAACATGATAAAAATTCATGTAAGAACCCTTTCACCCCAACCCTTTCACACACATGCAAACCCACAAACTAGCAACAAACATATCCATGCACTATCCTTGAATTTTTAATTTTGTTCCGACTTGTCACTTAAATGTTTTTAATATTTCTAAATGGACTTCGGATTCTTACTATTATGATTTCTGATTGTTCTGGGGAAAAATGAGTATTTGAATCTATCTCCCTGTATTAAATCCTGAGGTAAACATGCTACGCTTCGCCGACGATATTGCAATGATAGCAGAAAACCAGGAGAATCTTCAAAAGTCACTA
The DNA here is from genome assembly GCA_037158775.1 of Hetaerina titia. Taxonomy (NCBI): domain Eukaryota; kingdom Metazoa; phylum Arthropoda; class Insecta; order Odonata; family Calopterygidae; genus Hetaerina; species Hetaerina titia. Next base: position 68,874,456 of record CM073777.1, on the reverse strand, counting down.
CATTTATCGGATAAAGTTCTACAAAGGTACAACATGAACATAAACAAGACGAAGACTAAAATCCCAGTATGAGGAAAAGAGAAGTGGAATAGTGTAATCACACTGAAAATAAAAAAAAATAAAACAAGTGGATTCCTTCATGTATCTCGGAAGTACCATCGCATGGGACGGAAGAAGTACTACAAACATCAAGCAAAAAATAGCTCAAACTAAGAGAGCTATCACAATGAAGAGACAAATGCTGTGTTGAAAGAAGATAGAACTACAGACGAGGAAACAATACGTGAAAACATTCGTATGGAGCGTAGCACTCTTATGGATCAGAAGCATGGACCATCGGAAAAGTAGACCAGAAAAATTAGAAGCCTTCGAAATCTGGTACTGGAGGAGGACGCTTAAGATCAAATGGACGCATAAAATAAGAAATGAAAAAGTTTACAGAAGAATAGGCGAAGAACGGACCTTATGGAACACCATAGAGAAAAGAAGAACCAGATGGATTGGCCACACCCTTAGGCACAATGAATTCGTGAAGAATATAATAGAAGGAAAAGTCCCAAGGGGAAGGCCAAGGGATAGATATATGGGATAAATAAAGAAGAAAGTACATTGCAAAAAATACCAGGAAGTAAGCTAATTAGCATAAAATAGAATAGGATGCAGGGATGCAGTCAATCATTCTTAGGATTGAGCGACCAATGATGATGGTATTAAATCCTGTTTCGAAACCGCAATTTTCTATTTCATTCGTTAGTACTCACTTACTTATTCATTATTAATTGAATCATACGAGATTTTCATTAGATAAATAGCATTTGAGTGATAACCTCTTTATAAATATCTCATTAAACGGCATTTGGAATGATTCTAGTAATGGAAATTTAATATTTAATTGTAAAATGTATTAATATTCCCTATGATGTTTAATTTGAATTATTTAAATTTTTATTCCATTGACCTAATTTGATTGTCGCTACCACCAAACATAATTTCACCAAACTATGGACAGCAATGTGAATTTCATGAAAAATAAATCGTTCTTATCTAATGCACCGAAAAGGAAACTCTTTCTTGTGTTGATGTTTTCAATTTCCCGAAGTGTATATCAAATAATAGCAAAAAATGCTCATTTATATACTTCTTATTGTCATAGCCATAGTTATTTATACACTACCTATAGTCGAGTAATAAGTAGACAAAATGGCCACATTTTTTTAGGAAATGGAAACATTCATAGCTAGCCGTGAACAAAAAAACTAACTGCTACTTTACCAAATAAAATCGAGAACCAAGATCAAAATTAAGAAATCTGCAGGCTAAACTAAAATACTTTTGATACTGCAATAACTCAAACATCTTCCCGATGAGAAAGAAACCGACAAGATCGCTGAAGTTAGCTCTAGTAGGGAATAAGTGCGTTTTTAGATCTGATACCTAACATCTCCCTCTAAATAATCCATATTTTAGGCTATATATGTATTTTCTGTGACTAATTATACGAACTATTTCGAATCGGAAATAATTTTCAAAAATAATTTATCATTTAATGAAGCATGGAAATAGGAAGCATTTTTCATTTTATTTTATTTCATACGACTTACTTGTTCTTCTTCTATTCCATTGCACATTAAATCCTTCTTACTTTGGTTATCAATCATAAATCAATGCATTCAGGTTTGGCGTTAACCGTGGAACGTATTTTATGCCAATAAAGGTATGGAGACCTATGCATGACGAAGTATTTGACTTCTTTGACCCTAAAATCTTAAAAAAGTCTTAATATTGGAGAGTTTAATGTTAAGCGTAATGGAAACCTACCACCTTTCTTCAAGATGAGGGGAAAATTAGAAAGTTGTCGGAAGGTAGGGATGGAGAGGTGAAGGAGGGACGGCGACAGCGTGAGAAGGATGGTTTTCTGTTCCGGCCACTTCCTTGGAGATGACCGCGGGAGATTACGGGTAAGGCAGAGTGGACTGACTGCCGCACAAGGAGGTAGGCAGGCTGTGAGACAAAAGGAGGGGTGCGGAAGGGACGGGGGGACGAAAGGCCGGTCGGGATAATGACTCGAGGGAATTCTTGGACGAGGAAAAGGGATGCGGAAGGGGCGGGGTATAAAGCGAGCAGGCTCGGCCAAGGGATTGGGTATAGGTGTCCGGGTGTGAGGAGGACCTGAGGGAAAGGGGACTGAAGGCAAGGTTCTCCCGGTCTGCTTGTATTTGCGGGAGTGGGACGTTCAAGTTAGGGTGTGTTTGTGTGGGCCCCCTGTCTCTGTTTCTCGGACAACGGTCAGTCCCGATGGAATTAACCGTCTTATACCTCCACCTTAACTCACAAACCCTCTTCCTCCGACATTTGCTAAAGATTTCCATTTGCTCTGCTGAAGATGTGCGTACCCAGAGATATATATGTATTAGCAGAGGGGAACACATTGGTGCTAAGGAAGGGATATCCTACAGATATGAAAGAGGAATGGCCCTTAAAGTTGAATGGTTCTGGGAAGAAGCACATTATGTTATATGTCCGTTTCCTGGCCAGAACAAATGGCTTCAAAATTGTTCAGTTAATTGTACAAAGTAATTATATTTTTCTTTCTCTATATTTATTTGCTTTCCATTCTTAAAAAAAATACAGTTAAATTTTTGTACTTCATCTACTACTTACTGTTTTTTAGTATACAACAGTGAAACAACAATGTTATCTTAAAGTTTATTTTAATTCAATCTTTCCGATGCTTTATAAATAGGTAGATGTCTGAATTTATATGATGGTATGATGGTGCTGACCAGAGGTGGAAATATTTTAGCCATATAAAGTATGCCTGCGGATTCATTCAAAATTGAAGATCCTTAAACCTCTTGTATTAGTAATCGACTAAGTGAAACCCAAGTTATACGAAACGATGAATTAATTATTCAAGTATGCAGAGATTTACCATTGGTTGAAAAATAGCATGAGTCAAACCATTGAAAGTGAATTGAAATTCCTCCGAGTCTATGAGTTTGAAAATGTTCCATATTTCACAAAATATTTTCCGTAAATCATCATATGTTGTTGCGGTGCCTTTGATGAAGCATGAATTAAGCATGCTCCTTCACTTTTGTTCCAATACAATGAAAATACTTAGGTGATAATTTGAATCAATATAGGTTACACCACACCTTGGAAAATTAAATTCCAGAGAATTGTAATTCTATTCGAAATAGGCGTGCTTTTATAGCTTTCTGAGACTCAAATAAGAAACGGTGTATGGAGAAGAAGGGCCAAAGTTAGGTATTCTCGTAGGTGCAAAGCGCATACGGGGAAAAACAGCCAAAATATTTTCTTTAAAGTTTCATTCAGTTGGCAAAATAGGACACCAAACGACATAGTTGTAAAAATGCTTAAATTATCTTCATAAATAACCCGTTATATAAAAAAAGTCTAATTTTAACGCAAATAACGGTAGTTTCTGACTTTCAAGTTTAGCAGTATTGAACGAGCTCTATGAGATGAACCGTTGTCTCCTTTCACTTTGTTTCCATAGGGATGAAACAATATTTCGGGGTGAAGTAACGGGAGGCATCCTAACTGCTAACGTATTCAATCAACAGGACAGAATGAGTTTAGTGCAATCTTAAACATACACAGAGAAGGTAAATCAATCTAAAAGAAACCATATATTAATTAATACTTTTTCATTTAATTCTTCGTTTGGATACCGTTGACGAGTTTCCTTTTAGTAGAAATATCCAGAGGTAGTAGTTTAGTAGAGATAGCAATATGTTTTATGGTTTTAAGTGTATAGCAATTCGAGTTTTATTTAGAATATTCTACAATTGACGGTAGCCTACTTAGTACTTGTATAATTCTAAGTTACCTCTTTCATCATCTACATTCGTGGTTACCAAGTGACTCGAGACAGTACTCGTCGATATCCATGAGGGCGATGCGTAGCTCTAATAGGTACAAGTGAGACTATGAATCATTATACAGAAGAAACCTCTAGGAAGGGTGTATAGTAAACGATACAATTACCTAATTAAAAAGAAAACCTTAGAAAATGAATTAAACGTCATACTGAATGACAAGAAAAGACACAAGGAAGGAAGACCCCTGCGCATGGAGAACAAATCTCGCGTTATCTCCCGAATATGACGATGAAGGGAACTAGGAAAATTAAGGATAAAGTCGTTGTTGCGAGAAAATTACCACGGAAGCGGTGGTATGTGTGTGTGTGTGTGTGTGTAGCTCCCTCGTGGAAGGAAATAGGGTGGCTGTGAGGAGGGTGTGGAGGATGGGGAGAATTGTGTGCAGTCGGCGAATTTATGTTTCCAGTTTCCACTCAAGAGTCCGAGGGTACAGGTGCGAATTAGGCGGCGAGTCCGAGGGAAGCCACGGGAGAAGTGTGCCAGCCGGGGTACTAAATCAGCGAGAGAGGGAAAGATTTAGGGAGGTGCTAATGGGAGCTTTAAACGCAAACAGGAACGCCCAATCCGAGCTAATTTCAGTCGGCCAGCCGCGCTGCGACGTGTAACTGAGAAACATATAAAAATTCCCCCTCTCCCCATCTCTCCCGGATACTCAAGAAACCTAGGCGTCAGAGGATAAGGTGTCGCAGAGGGAGTTTTGAGCTCGTGTTTTGTCGATGCTTGTTTAGCTATGTTTGCCACAATTCCGAACAACAGCGTTGCGGTTCCGTGGCGCGGGGACACCAGGCGTCGGTTGCTAAACCGTCATGAACGCTCGCGTCTCGGCCACCGAATATAGACGCGCGCGTGGTATCGACGTTGCTAGATTATCAATACTCTTCGCGATGTGTACAAGGAAACGAATAATGGAGCATATGGCAAAAATATCTCTTTTTAATGAAGAACGTGTAGGGTAAAATAATTACAACACATCTTAGAGAAATGTTGTGCAATAGATTTGAGATGAATCTCTGAATGGAGCGGGAAAATGAGCCTGACAAAATATGACATTAAAAATCTAAATAAAAATTTGTTGATTCAACTAGAGGAACATATTTAATTTTCCATTTGTTCTTTGTTATAGCCTAAATATATATATATATATATATATATATATATATATATATATATATATATATATATTTATATATATATATATATTTATATATATATATACACACACACACATGATGTTTCTGAAGTTAACGCTGAAACACAAAAAGAAAAGAAACTCACTCGCTTTTTTTGGGTGCTTCTGTGTATTTGTCTTCGTCCACTGGTGCTAACTTCATATTCATTTTTATTCACGTCCATGAGACTTTCAAATAAGTAATATATAAATATATGTATAATATATAAAACCTTCATACTTAACTATATATTTATATAGTTAAGAATAAAGGTGAAGGAAAGGTTTATTTATCAAATCATTGTTTTTAATCGGTAGGGAATGACAGATGACTAAGGGAGATGAGTAGTAATATTTACTCAGTTAATTTTTTCATGTCTTATTCCTACCTAATATTTATTTTGCATTTTTTTAAATCATGGTAGAGATATTGAAAACTTTTAAACAAGTAGTATTTGTGGATTTAATGATAGCATTTAAGTGATGAGATTATGGGCATAAAGGGAGGATCATAGGTTAGTGAGGCGATAAAAGACCTCAAAGCAGCTCCGGGGGAAATGCACATTGCGGTAAAGACCAAAACTAGAAAAATTGTAACAAGTGTTTAAAAAATATTTTTAAAGAGTTAAAGGAAATTGCAGAATTAATAAGCAATTCCAAATTAATAAAGGATTTCAAATGCATTGAAAGTAAGAACATGCACCACGTTATGGCATTCTAATGGCATTAAAACATGGAATCAACCTGCATAACATAAGATACTATCAAATCTTGATTATGTGTTAAAAATGGCAATCGAATTACTTAAACAAAGCTCTTTTAGTAGTTCAATAAAAAATAAAGCAGAGAAGGTGCGATTGAGTGCTCCAATAATTGGTGCGGTCAAAACTAGATGGTGTCTTTTCCTTCTAGTTTGAAGCAACAGTTTAGAGTTTAATAACGCAATAAAAATAATATGAAAAGTTAGTAAACCATACCGTCTAATCATTGATAATGCCAAAAAAATGATGTTTAGATTTTAACCGAGTGCGTCACGAATGCGTGGGTGGTCTGAATAGTTTCCGTCCTCAGAAAATTTCAGAAAAAATCTCTTGAATCTTTGTTAAGTCGGAAAATTTTCAGATCAATCTTATAAGTGTTATGTTATCTTCAAACTTTATCTCAATTACCCTTTCTCCTGCAAAAGCGAGAAAGTATTGCTATTTTTGCCGGGAGTATGTTTTTCATATGGTATAAAATTGGCTACGATTATTTCCTTCAACCATGCGCTTCCTTGAACACTTTTTGCTATAAATATGAAACAAACCGTATTTTATACAATGTCTTCGACCGAGTGGAAGAATCGCCTCTCGTCAACTTTCAACACAGTATGAATTGCTTGAAAACCCTGCACATTCCTCCGACAGTCTCGACGAGGCGAAGTAAAACGTAATTTTTCGACTAATCTTCCTTATTTTTCTCCCATATCTATCTTCATTGCACACCCTCTACTTCTCCTGAGCTGCATACACATCTCAAAGGACTGCGAAACCCATTTTTTTTACTTACTCTAGCAGTTTTTAATTTTTCCATCCGGTGAAAGATAAAAGATGCAAACAAAAAAAAGATGAAGGGACGACTCGATTCTCTGAAAATGCACGATGGCAATCGTTATGCACTCATGGAGTAATGAGACTTTTTTCCCCATTTCACTCTGAACTGCATATGAGGAGCTTAACCCAGACGCAGACGTCAGCTTACTAAGATCCTGGGACAAAACCCAGCGAGCGAAAAAAAAGAGACTGATTGCTGAGCAGGGGCATATAAACCGCTTTTTTAATGTCACTCAAATCGATACCAGGGCGAGAGTGCATGGCGTGTCTTCAAAAAGATTGTCTTCGCATTGTTTTTATTTCTAATTCACACCTCTTCTCCCCCTTCCTCCCCGAATTCCGTTTTTTCAATTGAAAAATTGAGTCGAGAAATTAGCCGGCGGAAGGATACCAATGCATTCTGATGGACTATGTGGAGTGCAAGATACACCCACACTGAGGTTTCTTGGGGAATCAATGAAGATTTGGAACTACATTATAATCAGCAGGTTATTTCGATTCTTTATCTCGTGCCAACTATTCATACTTGATTTTTCGAGTTTATTACGAATTATTTTAGTTTTAAGTTTGGTAGCCTTTTTAACATCTACAACTAGATCTACGTAATACCCCGCAAGGTATTAAAAGGGCGTGTAGCGGGGGGTGTTAGAGCACCACCCGTAATTAAGAAAAAAAGCATGCAAAAGCCACAAATTTATACAGTCCACAAACAAAACATTGTATGCATGCATGCAAAAACCCTTAAAACCCACACACATGCAAACAACAAACTACCGAATAACGTATACATTCATCTACAGATACGCCTAGTATATTTGCAATGTTTAATTTTGTTCCGACTTGTAAATTAAATGTTTTTTATATTTCTAAAGTGAATCTGGCTTCTTACTATTATGATTTCTGATTTTTCTGGGGAAGAATGAGTATTTGAATCTATCTGTACTGGAATCTATCTCCCTTATTTTATCTTTGTGGCCTGATCTACCTAACTAGTGTCGGGCGAGTATAATTTCTTTAGTGTCGTCGGTTTTTAATCTTTCTAAAAGTCTAAGTTTCGCTTGTTCTCTCTTTTTAGAGAAATTATGCTGTGATATCAGATCACATAATTTAAATACAGCACATTAATAAGTTAAGCAAACTTTTTGTTTTGTTTTGTAGTGTACAGTGCAGTTCAGGTCTGTAAAATGTTAACCTAGGGAATTCCTTGAAGTCTTAGAAAAAATAAAGGTTACGTATATCTGTCGTTTCTTGTACAGTCAATTTCTGTCACCAAGGTTTCTCAATTATTCGTTTAGTTTAGGTTTGAAAACGAGTATAGTATGTAGTTCATATTTGTTAGAAATGCTAAGGTGTCGATTTTGTTAAAAAAAATTCAACACGGTTACATTGTAATGAAACTCATCCTCAATTTTTGAGCCACAGAATTTGAAACGTGTGAACGACTTCACTATCCACTTGCAGATTTCATATAATATAAACAAGTGTGATCAAAACTTTATCGAACCCTTCCATCCCTCCCCCCCCTCAAGGATTAAAATCGCAGGATCCATTAGCTTAATAATCGAGCAATTACATCCGCACGCACGATACTTGGCCCTCTCTAACCACTCTCAAACAGAACAATGCTTTGCATTTCCCTAACTCTGATAAATGGGCGGGCAGAAGCAATTGAGGCAAATGGAATTTCGGTCCAGTTTAAGAGGGAGCGAAATTGCGAAGGCGCGTATGTGTTGTTTCCACATGTACATGGGCATACGTGCTGCGTGTGTTTATTATGTGGGGGGTGTGAGGCCGGGTGAGGAAAGGAGGGGCTGTTGATGAGGTGAAATTGTGCGGTTGCGCTAAGTTCAGGCGCGCACGATGCCTAAGGAAAAGCGCTATCAAAAATTCAGCGCGACGTTATATTCAATTACGGGATGATAGATTATCTCGCTATTACGTCGTTCATTTTACTGCCATGGTGAGAAAAGCGTCGGGCCTTCCTTTCGTGTAAAATCTTTTTTAGAATCCGAATTTTACATTGCCCAGACTACCCATCCGTTAATATGTTCCGGTTAACCGATAAAAACGTCAAATTTTTCATGACATGACAAACAAACGTAAGGGAGGATTTTTTTACAACGAATTTAGCAATGCATTACGAAATTGTGTGAAACTTAAGTGCTTTTGCAAACATTAACAATTAATGCATCTTGAGCGTAGGCATTAGGGTCAATATATAACGGTTCAATAAAATCATGAATATCTAACGAGCATTCCCCTATATGCTCATGACTGTAATAAGAATTAACTCTGAGATATCACTTCCCATCCACGCGTGAATTGCCTTGTCTAAAAGCTCAAGAGGCCGTCAGCCGTGAAGTCGAGACCAGACGATCTGGATTATTCCCCACGTAGAGATAAAATATTTTAGAATAAAAGTAGATGCCTAGAAGAATTTTCAACGAGTAAATCCTATGGGAGTTACTATAGCCTTGACTTGGATTTACGAACACAAATATAACACATATCATCTCATTTTTACGCAAAAGATGCTTTCACTATCGTCTCCATCTAAATGAAATCCTTTATTGATAGTTTAGTCGGGGGAGATGTAGTGAAGAGGGAGCCTTATGAATCGCCTTCACAGTTAAGCCCTTCTTCTTGAGTTTAATTCTTGTGTCAAAGAGCACGTAGCGCAGTTTGTCACTCGTGCTGCGAGAAGCCTTCAAGATTGTCATTTTTGGAAACCGATTTCTTTAGGCACTAACATACGTTTCTTAGGTTTATGCTCACTTTCGTGGTTGAGTATGTAGTCAACCCTTTGAATTTGCATACTTTTTTGCATGAGACGATGTGCTTACTCAACTCATTTCATAATTTTATTAATGTAACATCAGTGTAATTGATAATATGACATTTTGTTTTCCATGAAATTTTTAAATGTTTCTTAATATTAAGTGCTCGCAGGATGAGCATATTAAATGAGTGTACTAGCGAATAAAAACTGCAATGTATTTTGGTGTCACCAAAAGCTGGATAGTGCAGAGGTTAGCATTTCTTGACAATGAATGCAACGCAATTAAGTAGGCACATAAATATATTCGAGATATCATATAGTTATGTGACTTTCATATTAAACAGAGGCATTCTTTCTTTTGGTAATGTTATTTATTTCGTGATGCCCCAGAAATTGTTTAATTTTCAATATAATATATATATATATATATATATATATATTAATATATATATATGTATATAATGGTTTAATAAGAGAGTGTATGGGGTATATTTCAATCGTTGGGTTAACTTTTTATCTTATTAATCGTCATTTTTTCTTTGGAGTACAAATATTCTCTGAAATACCAAAATTTTCACACTCAATTCCTATCAATCTTTAAACATGTGCGTGGGCAATACAGATTATCAATCAATAAATTATTGTGACCTTATATTTTAACGGTACAATGTAAAGTGTTTAACGTAATCTGATATCGTTATTAATATTCCTTGTATAATCACTCTAGACTGCTTTTGTTATTAATTATTCATATAGATGATACTCAGATATGCCTTAATAGTGTGTAAAAAACTCGAGTACCTTCTTCCCAATATAATAATTCCGTGGAAAAGGGTAGTACTGATTATTTTCATCGAAGGGTCACATAAATAAATAAAAAAATATATTCAACTTGAGACATCTAGAAAAAATATGCGAAAAAAATCCCATTCCGAATTCATTAGCAATTTAGTTCAGGTTTCTTTCGTCTTGTACAAGTTTACAATATTTTCCTAGTTCCCACGGTTAAGGAACCGATCATTAAACCTTCTCAAAGGGACCTAAATACTTACTCTTTGTGACCGCGCATAATTGCGGACCCAAGGCATCATCTGGCCACCGAACGCCTAAAACGTTTTATATGACATATGTGATTCCTAAATAAATTCACATTACGCATCCCGTGCCGCGTGCTCGCAAATATATGTGAGTGCGATGGGAAGAGACATGGGGGTTGATTTACTTGTAAGGCGATAAATCATCCCGGCCGTGGATCATTCGAAGTGAGCCATTTCACGACCCTTATTCCAGCGAGTGGCTTTCTGCAGCGGCCGCTGACTCTCGACTTCGTCCGGTACGGCCGGCCCCTCTCCTGTTCCACCCAACCCCATGGGGCATTACCCCATTCAAAGCCACACTCCCACCCTCAGAATCCTGCTCCCTACGGTCATTCACGCATCCCCTCTCAACTGTAATTTTATCCCCCTCCCTTCCTTTTCCCCATTCCTTCTCCCTTCCCTTCGCCCCTACCCCTGCTTAAACGCATTGCTATTTCCTCCTCGACGGGTTCGCTTCTGCCGCGTCCCTCCGTCGCAAGGCCATATGCGAATCCCCGCTAACATTGGTAGTTTTCGCAGCCGCGACAAGGCAAACGTTTCATGATGATTGGTCCCAATTTGGTGGTAACATACACTCTTTCCAAAATCCGCCACACTGCCGGGTTAAGCATGAAACGGATTCGCAATTTCAATAGCCGTTGTCAGAAAAATTAGTTTCACGCATAACTGGGGGTTTTCTGTTTAAAAATGATTTTCTATGGCTAAAAATGGTACCATTTCAATTTGTAATTAGAAATTATGCAGATATTCAGCTTCTGTCTTATTTTTGCACTCCGATGAAGTCACAGAAAAGTGATATCCTCTCGGGTTTTTACCAGGTTATTGTCTCCATTGCTGGCGATGCTACGAAAACCGACCTGGACATTGTTCTCAGAGCTTTTATACTATATGCCGTTTCGTCAATTTTGTCCCGCATAAAAATTTTATAGTGTCATATCTTATCTTCCGAAGAAGACGGAGTTCGAGTCCGTCGAAATTATCAAGATATAATTGTGAGTGTTTTTTATGTGTTCTCGTGCTGTGTGTAACTGTCTAAGTTATATATATATATATATAAGTCAGTCTAACCTGAAGAAGGCCTCAGAGTAGGCCGAAAGCTTAAATCATCAACAGTGTGAGTGTCCTTTTACGTGTTATCTGTTTTATTCTGTGTTCTATTGTGCCGTCCAAACGTTATATTGCTCTCGTGAGTACTTCGGCATCATCGATATATATATGTGTGTGTGTGTATGTTTGTGTGTATACATATGTATATATTTGCCCTGAGATCGGGTGTATTCTGATTAGACTGTAGACCAACTTCCATATTGGCGTCTCCTGATTTGTCGAATAATTTTTACTGGTTTCGAATAGATCTTCCAGTGTTGCATAATTAAAAACCTGAATCCATGCTGAAATTCTTCTTTTGGAGGCGAATGTCAATAGTCTTCTTGACTAATCCCAATAGGCACCCAAGCATAGTAATTTTTCTCGTCACAATTGATCGTCAGCGGGATCTGGGCTAACGCTGTCCTAATCTCAGGTACCTTTCCTCCTACCAGATCTCAGGACCGAACAGGAGACACCTGATCGCGGGCTGAACATAACATTCCGAACGATTGGCTAAACTACACTCAGAACCCCTGAGGACGATGTCCAAGTCGGTTTTCAAAACGTTGGCAGTAATGGCGAAATTAACTGGGTGGAATACTAAGTATCTAAGTGGAATTTACTCAAAAGATACCGGGAGTACATCAACTCTTTCAACAGTGACGGAAAAGTTGATATTAAAGCAGAAAAAACGTTATCAAAAAAATGCATTTGATATTTAATAGAGAAAATAAAAAGAATCAACTAAGCTGCAGTATTAAACCTTCCTGTAGAAAATGAAAATTAAGTTATAAGTATAAATCCGAAGTACTATTTCAGGCAATACTTAAGCAACGATGTTCAGTTTTTTCCGGTGAAATAGCTTATCTTGTGTTATGGTGATAAACATGTTATTTGTAATATAGCATAAACTTTGGAACTTTTTTACCAGCTATTACTACTACTGAAACACTAAAATTCATCTGAGTATAGGACGAGGTAAAATAAGTGGAATCATTGAAATATTTCATCAATCTGTCACGCGAAACAGCTCATTCCTTAGGTATTCATCCTCGCCTTAGGAGACGTGGCCATTTCAACCATTCAGTGAAATCTTAAGCCTCACTTGACACCACACTTACCTCATCAGTGCGCTCTTATGATTGGAATCCGTCGTCTCACATAGAGACGCTCCGGATGAGCCGTGAACATTCCGTGAACCCTCATGCCCTTTCTCGTCCCAATCCTCCACTTACCCCCTTCAAACTCTAGCCTACCGCTGCTCACAATGAGCCATCACCGAGAGGCAAATTGGCCGAAGACCCGCGAGTCAAGTGCTCCTGGCTTTCTACAGTACCTAATGTTGTATTGAGGGTGCGTGAGGGATAATTATGGGGTGACGATGATGCTTGGTGGGGACTGATGGAAATATCTGGTCCTCGTGAAGTCACTGGAATACTTTAAAATAAGAATTCAATAGGGGGGAATGAGAAATTTACCAAATAATGTGGAGCAGATAAATCTTTATTGTTACTGTGAACCGATTCATAATCATTTCAATTAACCTTGTGAACATTCATCTTAAAGAATAAGACAAACTATGTAAAATTCATAAAATTTTTATTGATACGGTACTACCGGTTTCGTCACATAGGTGACATATTCATGTACCTGAAGAAACCGGTAGTACCGTATCAATAATTTTTGTGTGAATTTTGCAAAGCTTGACGATTCATAATCATTTAATTTACGGCAAGAACACGTTGACTATACTCATTTAATAAATACCTGGAATATTGAAACATCATCTCTGAAAATTCACAATTTAAACGTATCGAATAAAAAAAACTCAATATTGTAACACGAGAATGTCAGCAACTATGAAATATTTAATAATCAAAGAGGAGCATAGAAACAACAATTATCAATATGCTCAGGAAAACATCAATATTTTTTTCGATTCCTTTTGCATTTTATTTGTTTTTCTACGGATGTGTATGGCTCTATTCTTTTCTCAACTACCATGTGTGATTTTTCATTATGTTCAATGTCATTACCTTCAAAATTCCTAGCCAAGTTGCACCGTCTTTCCATGAATTCTCTTCTTTTACTGTGATTCTGTATTGAACGCATTGTTAGCCAACATTAAGGCAATAAATCGATGCAATATTCTTAGCGGTGCCCAAAATATGTATTAAATTGCAGTTTTTGGAGGTAGATATTATTATTTTCACTGGATAAACAAAATAACTAGAGTTAGACTCAGAAGTATAGAATGGCTTACAATCCATCCGATCCAAATAAGATATCTGGTCAAAAGATCAGCTTCAACAATAGCCTCAACTTCTTTTGTGGTACGAGTATTCTGTGGGTCAGAGTAATCGTAGAAATAAAGCACAGGAACTTTTGACTCTAGTGCTGGAAGATTTAACAATTTTCCTTCCTTCACACACCTTCAATTTTCCCCCTGCCACACATCTTTTTTGGTGGCTCGCAGGGCATTTATGTATATGTAGATGCACAGTCAATTATTAGTATTGATTCACAGGGTCACCTAGAAACGTTAATTTTAGTCATGGCCGCTCATGCTAAGCGCAATTTTTCGCGTTTTAAGGAAATTTGCAGTTAATTTAATACGATTTAGTAATATGTTTCATAAACAAAGGAATCGACCATTTTATTTAATAAAATTTCCGCATACCGCTCTGTCGATGTACGGTATATTGTAGAATCAATTTGCTGATGTGCTTCCTTCATGGAATATGGATGTGGTAAGTACATTTCATCAAAAAATCATTTAATTATGCTAACATCTCTTAGTTGTAAATAGAGAGAAACGCAGGAATGTGTCACCACAGGATTAACGGTTAGAACTGTGAAAAATACGTGAATATAGGATTAAAAAACATGTGCTACAACAAGGCATTCCGAGACTCATTACATTAGTCTGCGAAAATTATGGGACGTCGAATTTGGAATAACACTTCCCTAAGTACGTCTGTAACGACATGCAGTTAATTTTCGCCATAAACTAGTACATTGATATTTTAAAGTGAACGCATAGCTAATATCAGGGAGCGTAAAAAAAGAATCAAGTGTTGTTATGAAACTGGAAATCATACCATTGCCTAATTATCCCTTAATAACAGAAAAGTGATTTCATAATAATGGCAGGAGCTGAAAGAAACGAGAGATAAGTGATTTGGCAACGTTCAAAGCGGGATGATATCTCTGAAAATCGGACGCTTCAAAATAGTCTCATCGGATTAGCACAAATAAATTATTTGGACCACAATCGATTTTGCTCCTTATTTAACGAACTGAATGATAAACACGAATGAGATACGATGTTCTGCACGTTTCAATAGATATTTTCAACTCTTGTGATATAACAAAGACCATTTAGCTGTTCCAATGAAAGACGAGCAAAACGCTGGGGGGACAAAGTAACGGTGCAACTAATCATTAAATAATATGCATTTTACGATTACACAGAGAATTTTTAATGCTCCGCGCCAGCTCCGCTAATGTATTTATCCCGAAATTTACCGCCTTGTCAATGGCAATTGAGTCAAATCTCTGTCGAAAAAAATCGTGAAAAACTAAAATATATTCGACGCCGTGCTCTCCTCGTTTTTTTTTGTTCGCGCGAATATGAAATGACAACCAGCAATTATACATCATTCCCAACCTGGTTCTCGTGCAAATCCGATTAGAAAATTTTTATAATAATGCCCGTGTGTTCTTTTCCCGAATTAAAAACATTAAACGGGTGGAAATATAGGCGATTCATGCCGACTCATAATATTTGCCGTCGGGAATGCGAGGTAATTAACTGAACTCATGATTCATCGAACCAAGTGGTAATAATAAAACGTGCTTCTGCCAAGTGTCGATTTTTCAAAATAATTAGTATTTTCAAACAGAATTGGGTTCGTTACAGCCCATCCGAAAGCATCGGTGCAACTTTACTTTTTTGCTCAACGTTTTGACGTTTCAGTAAATCGTTCCCTATATTTTATGCTGCGTCATCGGAGCTAATTAAGTTCAATAAATATTTCGTGCAATTTTTTTTACGCAGAAATTATGAAAAATTAAAAACAATAGGCGTCATTGGTAATTTGTGTAATTCGTACATCCACGTTCACGATCGATTAAACTTAACTTCTTTTGCCATCACTTTGTATATCACATAATGTCAATTAACTTCGTTCGGGTATGGGAAAAATATTCGACAGCATATAAATATGTAGATTTATTATAAGTTTTAACGTGAAAAAATGAATTTTCAATATAAATTTGGTTAACTGATAAAATAATGAAGGAAGAAGAAAGCGCCCACAGCTCAAAAGTCTAAGTGTCGTTCTTGAATATTACATATAAAACCTGGGTTTAGTTTACTTTCTCATTAGAGATACATGTACCACTTTGTGCATTTAATTTTCATCTGACTGGCTTTCTTGACATGATTGAAGGGAAGAATCATTTCACATAAACTAGAGAATATGCATAGCATTAAGAATCTACCTAGTTATCTCCTTTTTCAAAAAAGGGAGAAAATCGTCGTTAACGGAATTGTCTTATTCCCATAACACTAAATAGGACTTTTTTATAGAGTTTTAGTAAAATTGAAAAGATAAAAATTTGCAAAAGTAAAAAGCTTCAAAAAGGATGCACTATAATTCTCAGTGTTCAGAGGCCGAAAACCTAGAATAAGTAATTCCTCTGAATAAAAAGATAGTTATATTATTAGAACCAGAAGCAAATCCATGGCAATTAATCAGAACGGCAATATTGACGTGAAAACTAAGATGGCTTGAAAAGTTCACTCTGTTGTGTATGCTTAAAATACACCGCTTTAGCTCGTTCTATTTTTAACTAATATAAACAGTAGAGGCAGATATTCATTCAATCACAGGGATAGTAGAGAAACCTAAGCAAAAAGTGTCTTATAAAATCTTTATCAAAACTACGCATAATTTCAAGCACGAAACGAGGGGAATGTCAACGCAAACGGTATTTCGAGACCGCAGCTAATGGCTTCCACCCACCCTTTTGATCGATGCTTTCGCCGACGACGTTTGCAGACTGTACTTTTCCCACGGTGACCAACCCCTTGCCTTGGGAAAGAGTGACCTTTTATTCGATGCATTTTCCATGTGGAGTGCTTTACCCGACAAACAGCTCGTCAAATAACATTTTTTTACATCGAAAAAAAATAAATGAATGGGGAAAATAAGGTTGGTTTGGAAGCACTCCAAAGCGGAAATGCGTCATTAATCAAGCTGGTGACGAAAATATCGATCAATCTGAAACGCAAAGTGTTCTAATTTTTTGCTTAAATAAATACAGAAGAGTTGTAATTCAACGGATCTAACGAGCATTTTTGCATACACGTACTGATAGCTGATACAGTACCTTCTCCTCGTGAAACCCTATGGGAAAACTGATTTTCGTGGCTTTTATTTTTAATAATAATTTGTCTAAAGTGACGTTCACCGGTAGGAAATAAGGTCCAAAATTAGAAATACTTAATGTAGTATGATATAATTATTTTTGCAACTCATATATTTGTCTTCAAATACTATTTATTTTATAACAAGGGCACGGTGAAGTGAGGACGTACTGGCATAGATGATAGTCTAGTCGGCTACTGGAGGATCTTGAGTTCAAATCCCATGCGATGAATTTTGATAACTTTATCATAAAATCATGCGCTGCGCATTTAAAAGAGCCTGGGACTTTTTTGAAAA
Organism: Hetaerina titia; assembly: GCA_037158775.1. NCBI lineage: Eukaryota > Metazoa > Arthropoda > Insecta > Odonata > Calopterygidae > Hetaerina > Hetaerina titia. The sequence continues at coordinate 68,857,091 of CM073777.1, read as the reverse complement.
TGAATTGGTGAAAAGGGAAAGAAACTGGCCTCCTTACCATGAATATGTATATTTCACAGGGCGTTCTTCAGGATGGTCAGTGGTAAGAGGGTATAGCGGTTTGAAGCTTGGCTTCAGCATTAAAAAAAATTCTGTTCTATTTTCTCAGTTAGGGAATTTCTGTTTTACCCATGAAGACTTACATGGAACATAATCACGGTCGAAGTATTAAAAGTTTTTGGTTGCATTGCTTAACTTATATTTTCATATAATTATGGCTGTATAATTTGACTAGATCTACTACTTAATGTTCATCTTAATATTTAAGGTTTTCTTCAGATTGAGAAAAGAAAGTTGATTCTTCCCATAATATTCATACGGCCTTAGTTAGCGTTCGCTTCACTATTATCTTGATGTTACGATTATATCAGTATGAATGATACTTACGAGAGGTGGGTGTTAAAGATAACTAAATAGATTGGTATCGTACAAGTATTATACTTGAACAGCAAGAGACTTCGTCGTCTAAGTGCGGGACAGATAACAACGAAAGAGAGTCTCCATTATCACGTTGCATACGGCTAATACTTAGTAACAGAATCAGATATACGTATTTATGGTTTCCAAATAAAATATTCGTCCATTTAGGGCGATAACCTAAATTTGGACAATTTGAGCTAGTACTATTAATAAAGTGTAATTAATTTGCTTTCGCATGCTCCATATTTTAATATGTGACAAAATGATGAATAATGATCTTCGGCCCAAATTTTGTTTTGGAATTACGTGTAAGATAATTAATTTTTGTAACCTATGTTAATTTGGCTCAAATGTTGGCTTTGATATCTTTTCCATAGTGTTGGGATGCGACAGAGAATGCGTTTTGGAACTGAGCTTACTTGGAGAACTGATTACGGAGACTTTGTTCGGAAACTTAACCTCTGTGAGCTCTTTCTGGCGACTCTACTCTCTCTTGACCCATTATATCATCAACCGAGTAAGAAAAAATATTCTAACTCCAGATGCAATATGCTAACTTCAATGCAATTTTTGTAATTCGACGATAGTGGTATTACAACCCTCTTTTTCTAATACCAACTTCCATTACTCACTTATCGCTATGCCTTTTGAAAGTAGCTTCAGTTAGTTCACGTCGCCTTGTCAGTACGTTTTCTTCCTTATGAGGCCTTCATTTCTATTTTTCCTTCTTTCATGTTCCTAAATAATTCATTCTGCGTTGAGGGTTCTATTTTCCATCTGAATATCATTTCCCTTATCACGTCACGTTTATCTTTTCCCTCTACTATCATTTATAATTTCATTTGTTCATTTTATATAAAGTATTATCCTGGGTTTAGAAGTTTTGAAAACTTGATTCTGACCATTGAGTGCCATACTACACACCATTAAATCCTTTTTAATTACAGTTTTTTGAGCATAATAGTTCTCCTTTCCCGGCGTCTACCATCATTGATATCTTAAGCTATCCCCAATTTGACTCTATTGAGCTGCTCCCATCTTTTGTAATTATAACTGATTCCTACTGGTGGAAAGGTGAATATTCTGCTTGTTCTGATAAATCTCTCCAAATATAAAATTTATCTCTAGTTTTATATTTCTATTGAAATTTCATTCTCAATAAAATAGTTGATTCAGAAAAATGAAGGTTAAAACGCATTTGTAACGAATGAAACGAGAAAAAATAGCCAAATCAATCCTTAAAGTCCAATATCACATACTGCTGGAAGACGATCTGAGAGAAAATCATATACAAATATACGTACATTATTATTATTTAAAATGGGACGATTGTAACAAAAATGTAAGGTATAGGTGAATTCCATTTTATAGCAACATTTGCAGTATCATAGTATTCTATGATAATTTTCCAAACCTGAGTTCAATGTTACCTAATGTTTGATATACGTTGCAGATAAGTATGTTATGAGTAATTTAAAATGTAATACATGATCAATTACCCAAGCTATTTCACTGGTGCGGATAAAGAAAAAGTTTTTCAGCTTAAGTAAGATTCATGGCGACCATAAGTCCTTATGTCTCCCCCAATATGCTCCCACTTTTCATATTGGATCCTTTTGGTTGTTTTATATAATATATGTTACATTGAAATAAAGACGCTATGGAAAAATGATTATTACGAATACAATAAATATTTTATTAAACAGTGCCAAAATGATTTTATACATAGGAGTTTGTGGCAGTAAAGTTTTTCTAAACTTCAGGCCATTCGTTTCCCAGTGTTACCTTGAGCAGTTAGGTAAAGCTATTTGTCTGTGCCCTCTTCGACCCGACACACTTTACAACAGTCACGAATATAAGGGAAGCGTTCGGGATGCATACTCCGCCACCGCAACCCGTTATACCCTCATGCCCCTCTGCTCATCCTCCTCTCCTGAGTTTCGCAGCTCGCCTTTATCGCCAAGGGAGCACATCCGCTTCAGACACGTGTCTAAAAAAATGCCTTTTCCGAGAATAATCCGTCGAAACTCAAACCTCCGCTGCTGGAAACGTCGGTTAACTTGGTAGGAGCAGCAACTGTAGTTGAGGAGAACTTCTCCGGTTGGGAAGAATGGGATCTGTGGACCACACCGGAGGGGTGTGTGGATGTGGGAGTAGGGGAGATCTGTAACGGGATTTGGAGAGGAGGGCGAGGGTGTGGAGGGAAGAAGAACGGGGAGGAACCAAGAGGAGGTATACAATACGGCCTCGACTGTGGCGCCTTTCCATTGGAGGCAAGAAGACGCGTAATGACTGTCGCGGGCGAGGATGGCGTGGCGGGTGGCATTGTGGGTGTTGCACGACGGGGAGCGACGACGGGGGTGGGGAAGTGGGCGGGAGGAGGGTGGGAGAGGTGGGGCGTGCGGAAGGACGCTCTCGCCCCCCTCCCGCCCGGGGGAGGGGCGTGGAAGAGGGGTGTGAGGGAGGGGGGAGGCGGGAGGATGTGGGAGGGAGGGACACGCCAAGCCACCGATTGAGTCAAGGTGGGCGCGGGAAAAACGGCCGGGAAGATGGCGCTGAGGTGCGGCGCGCGTTCGAGGCATTGACGCTGGGGAGAAATTGCCATATGGAGGGCCGATATCATTACCGGGGGAGTGGAAGGCTTTCGGCGAGAGGGGGGAGGCGGGAGGAAGGAGGGGCAATGCGGTTTATTGAGACGGGGCAGGGATGGGGGTTGGTTCTAGACAGCCGATGGGGGAGTGCAGCCGTATGGGGAGGGGGTGAGAGGAGCAGGCGATGGGTTGGATTATCACCACGCTCGTAACAAATCGAAGTTTTAATTTCTCGTGACGTTTAGAGCCGCCGCAAATTCCTTAATTCCTTGGTTTTTGCGGGATGCGACGCTGAAATAAATTTGCAAGCTGTGGAGGAAGGAGTGAAATATGAGAATGATTGATTCTAGAAAGAGTGTATTCCGAAATCCGATTCAGGTTCACTTAGTTGAATAATTTGTTTCCCCCAAACCAAAATTATGAATAGAACCATGTTAGAATTTAGCGCTATCAGTCAGCTCCCAGCGTTTATCGTTTGCTTTTCTTGGCCTTTTCGCCTTTACCTTTCTTGACCTCAATCAGTAAATATTTGAAAAAAGTTTATATAGACAAAATTTAAAAAATAGCACAATATACCCACTAACCCTGCATTCATTTAAATATTAATTGCAGATAATTTCGTTAGATTGAACTATAAATCTATTTATTTTTTATTTTTTGCAATTGCTTCAGAAACAAATTTTCATTGGCTTCAAAACATCAGAAAATAGAAAAGGGACCAATGATGAAGATATGTAGACGTATTTGTCCTGAGATTACAGTAACTTGGTGTACCAAATTTCATAGATTATGGGTGATAAAATATACTCTAATTACTCGAAAAATGTTCTAAAAAAATATGTATAGCAGTAAAATTTTGGAAAATAAATGCTCTGGTACTCATTTAACTGCTAATCATTAATATTCCCTATAATCAGAAATGCTAAAATCACATGAGGTAGCTTCACGAATTGGCACCTGGTTATTGAAGGTTTATTTGAACCTTTTCTAATCCGTCATAAGTTCTAGGTAGGTTTTAGGCAGTGCCTGGAAATCAGAGAATATTAAATTCTTCCTTATTTGTCTTCCTCTCTCACGATTCGCCTTATTTTCTCAATCCATCTTAGTTAATTGGTGCAGTTTGTGAGTTAATTCTTATTATCATTCTAAAATTACCAGATCTTTAGCCAGTGTTGAAATAACCGAGATCGATATCTTCAACGGTTATTTCTTGACTTTTCTAACAACGAATAACAATAGTCGATTCCCTATTTCCTTTGCGTCTTTTGCAACTCAAATGTTCTCCTAATACCTCAAACACCACTCTGCCAAAATTTGTCTTTGGCTATGGTAAGGTACGTAAATTGATTCGCCTTCTCTAATGTATGCCATGCTGCTCTAATATTACTCATTTCCTTTCCTAAATAAGATTCGGGTGTTATTGCGGTCACTTATGCAGGGCTCTAGAGATGCCGTGATTGGAAACACTTACTGCACTCTTCTTTATTAAAACGTCGACCAGCAGCAATCTGCCCTGCGCCAACACAATTTTAATGAAATCAATTCCGAGCAGCGTTCACGAGTTATGTTACCGTTGTGATTTTTTATTTCCTTGGGTGAGTACTACCAGGTGGTGTGGTTTTCAGAATGCATCTCCAAATGACGATGTTGGCATTGAGTCCGAGCGCTTTTTAAAACATTACTCAAGGGTTCGGTGACCCAATTTTTTATACAAATCGATATTATTGGATGAGGGACGACACGCGACAATACCCACAGGATAACACGTACTTTGATGAATATATAGACGGGAGACATTCTATTGAGTTTGGGTCTGCCCTTCGTTTTGTATTCAATTTTGTCACTAAAAACATTCTCAGTATGTTGTAGTGAAAAAATCGATTACTTCAGTTTACGTTTTTCGTCTTCTTGGCAAAGAATTATTTTGAAAGTTGACTGAGAAATTCTTTGATTCATACGGCATGGTTTGAAATAATTTTGACACCAAAACTTAGCATCGTTTCTTCGTAGGTATCCGTAGTTAAAAGATGAGCAAACTCCAACTTTTGTATGGCCAAAAGGCATGCTAAATATGCACACAAATATGAACATTACACGCACACACACACATACTGATGACACTTCACAGTTTATATGTATTGACAGTGGAAAAATATATTGACATTCTAATTTGAATACTAAATACGAGCATGGTCCCATAAGTACCCGGCCTGACCTAGAGATGGCGGCATTTGTTTAAAAAATATCACTGTATTACACAGTATGCAATCTATAAGGTATATGTTACAAGTTTGAAGGCGCCACGTTGTTTAGTAATTGTTTGGCAGCCATCAATATAGAAAGTTTTCAGTGAATTAGTGAAAATGGATAAATGAATGAATGGAGAGTCATCGATATGTGATATAATACTTATATTTGAGAGGTCTCAGCCCAACCAATATAAAAAATGAACTGAATTCTACTCTGGGTGAGTCTGCTCCTTCGTTTACAACGGTAAAATATTGTGTAGCAGACATCAAAAGTACGAGCTGTCAAGACGAACAACGCATTAGTCGACCAAATGAGGTGACGACTCCAGAAAAGGTGAAGAGCATCCACAAAGTGATACTGGATGATCATCGACTCTAAGTGCGCGAGCTAGCAGATATAGTAGGCATTTCAAAAAGTGCGGTAAATCGCATTTTAACTGAAAATTTGGACATGAGAAATCTGTGTGCAAGTTGGGTGCCGCATTTTCTCACAATCGAGCAAAACCAGTCTCGTGAAGATGTTTCAATTGAGTGTTAGGCAAAGTTTCACAGCAACAAAGCAGAATTTTTCTGCCGTTTCATACCATAGATAAAACAAGGGTCTATTACTTCACACCCGAGGCAAAAGAACAATAAAAAAAATGGATTCGAAAGGGAGAACCGGCTCCTAAGAAGGAGACTTTCTATCTAGGAGGACTAGGAAGACTGTTTCATCCGCAGGCGTCGGTTTTTTGGGATGCGTGTGGGATAATTTTCATTGAATATCTTGAGAAAGGAAAAGAATCGACGGCGAGTATTATGCGAACTTACTGCAACGTTTAAGCGAGGAAATCTAGAAAAAGCGGCCACATTTGGCTAAGAAGAAAGTGTTGTTTCATCAAGACAATGCACCAGCTCACAAATCCGTTATTGCAATGGCCAAAATTAATAAGAGTCAATATGTTTAAGTCTCGACAAAATTTTATTTGTTCTGATCTCAGGGCAACTTCAATTGATTTTTGACTTTTAATGTGAACACATTCTGCATTAATGCTTCAAAGGTTGAACAACATTTTAGGAGTGTGAAAACACGGATCGTTACACTTTATTAACAATCGCATTCAATTTTTAATAAAAAGTCAAAATTTAAACACTTAATACCATTCAATTTATTTTATCTCATAGATAAATGAAATAATGATAAGGAAATTATTCTTTTCGAGGGAATGGATACGTTGATGTTCTAGTGAAAAATGGACATTATTTCATAGACAACTAGGTGATGATTTATATTAGAAAAGACAAAATATAATGTTTGATTAATTGGGAAAATATCAAAATTGTAGCAATATCAGTATTTATTAAGTTTATCAGGCATTTATCTTGTTGAATAATTAATTATCTAATTATTACTATTAGCTACCATTTTTGAAGATTTCAAACATAATAATCTGGTAATTTTTATACTGCTACATTTGTAATATATATGTCGTTTAACTATGCAGCACCCAAACCATTACAGTTAATTACACTTTCGGCCATAAACGGTCCAAATGCTCGTTAAAATATGGATTGAATTTACTACATAACATAAGATTTACAGTACATGAATACTAAGGCAACACAATACATGCTGCATCAAATAACCAGACTGCCTTTTATGGGCGAATGTAGTTGACGAGACAGATCTCTTTCCCCTGTCCAAATAAAATGGAATATACTCATAATTTGGTTTCGTCAATAACATGAATAAGATAACTAATTTTGTTTTCCTTTTCATGCGTGCACTTCTTCAATATTCCTATTTTATTAGTCTTAAAAAGAGAATCCTTATTTTTGAGATTACCAGAATCTATCCTACATTACATGCTTAGTGCATTGATTAGTGGGAAAAATTCAGTTACTGGAGTTCACAATCATGCTTCACAAATGAGAAAATTAAGGAGGATACTGATAATTGCTTTCAACCCGTCTAATCCTATAAAAATTTGCTTTTTAACAATTCATAAGAGGATTATAATTAATTCCATCGAATTTAAAACATCAAAGGAAACTCTTATATGACTTCAGACTTGAGTTCATCTTATTTGTTCGTGTTCCTGTCGTATGTCAGAGGACGTCTAGAGAGACGCGAAGCAGGAATATTACCTATGGCAATTCTTACAATTTTGGGATTAGTCAGCACCCGAAGAGAGTCAATTCAAAATGTTGGAAGTAATGAAGCATATCTCCGGTTAAAAATGGAAGAAAAATTCGAAATATTTACGCGATCCACTATGCTTGTATTTGAAATTATTGGTGAATTCCCATTTCCGACGATTCAGTTTATTCGCGGTATCGTCTCTCACTATATTTTGAATAATAAGTTAGTCTCTAGATAAGGCAAGCAAATATGCATCAGCAATAAGATTAATTTCAAGTTATATCATATCAACTCCCTTCTTTCTGCCAGAAATCTAGAGAGCTAATCTCATAGTATGGATGGAACAATAAAGTAAAAGGAGATTAAATTATTTAACGAATCCTGAGTTGAACCTACAAGGATGTACTTCGCTAAATTGTCCACGTTTCCTTTTATGTTTCAGCTAAGTCTCAATTTGGCATAGCACTACACCCATTAAATGAAAGATTTAATTCATGTCTACGCTCTAAAATTGGGCCTGAAATAGATATCTATGACACGTGTATCAAACGGAAAAATTCTGAGCGCATGTGTTGAATTTTTGCGGCAAATATTTTTAAAAGGAATCATATGGTACATGTTTTTCACCACAAACACGTTCATTTTATTCTCAGAACAGGTGGATACTAATGCCCATTCATTGGCATTTAAGGTAATTATCGCGGGTCGAGTAAACATACATCCAAATGGCGGCTAACTGCACCCAAGCCCATTTGTGTTACATGGATCTTACAAAGCGGGAAATTAATATTAACAACACATCTGTCAAATTCTTATATTGGGAAGCTTATGTTATAATGTTATTTATGATATATCAGGCAATGTGATAAGGCGGGAAAAACAGTTCATACCGCCTGCATAACCCCAGAAGTTTATATTCAACGACACACTAAAAAAGAAAAGTATTTTATCTTCAACTGTGTTATGAATCGAATGAATACATTTAGTCACAATATCTCACAAATCTTCTCACTTGTAATGAGATAACGACAAATGAACTTACATGTGACATAAGGGGGGGCCGCCGAAATGTTCATTGACTGCCCGAACGGCCAAGCATATAACTTCCCGGTGAGTGAAGTCTCACCTTTACCGGTCATTGTACATAAGAAACGCATGGCATTGAAAAAAGAAACATGGCTGAAGTGAAAGTGTGGTTTGCGAGAAGAAGAAACTTAAAACTAGGAATCACCTATGAAATCTTAACCTAACAAGAAAGGAAAGCCGAAAGGGAACGGCTTTTTACAATATAAATGCAGTAACAGCAATAACTGCCACCGGCGCACTCTGAGCTTAGAGTGATACAAAATGGAAACGGAGGCAAGGAGCGCCCATTTCCCACGGAGGGAAATTACACTTGGGCTAGAGGGTAGTAGCGAGACCGTGAAGTGGATAAAGCAATGCTAACATAACATATAGGACAGAGGAAGAGATCCCTCGGGCCGTGAAGCGGCTTGTTGCTATGTAGAAGATTTAAAATTAAAAGACATAGGAGAGGCTCATAGGCGATTTATACCTTTAGGCAGTGTATATGTGTGTTTCTCTCCGGAAAGTTGTAATACATATGCTTCATTCATGACATTTTGGTCAGCGGATGTCAGCTATTGGTGTACCATTAATTGAGAAATGAATGCAGATCATTTTTCTAACAATTTAGAAAATTTTTATAAATTATTACCTTGAAAATGTCAAGCATTCAATTTTGTTTCCTGTACCATCACAAAATGTTGACACAGTTTTTCGAAAGAACATCAACCCTTGGAGAAGTGTTGGAATAGGTTAGAAATGATAAGATACCCAAGTTTCTTTGCCATCAGAAAAAAAGACACCTGAGAAAGAGTTTCACAAACTGTATATCAGGGGAGTTAATGCCTCAGGATTTCGGGAATCCTTGAGAAAATTAGTTCCAAAACATTTTGCAATGGGCTCCCGTCAGAGGGGAGAAGAAAAAGGGTGTTTTGACTATGATGCATGGGCAGCAATGAATAACATCCACGGGAAGAGATGACGACGAGACTTTGGTTTTTGGACTGGGGCGATAAAAGCTTGGGAGAGCATAAATCAATGCTTTATCACAGTCATTTGCCTCGAAAGCGTAAAAAAAGGCAATGCATCCCACCGAAACTTTGTATTCTCCGGGGACGGGGAAAAATAGCATTAAAAAAGTTTTCCTTTTTACCATCCAAAGGCTAACATTGTGGAGAATCAGGACTTAAATTCTCCCAACAGTCCCCATTACCTACAAATTCGTTCGCCCTAAAAATAAGCGACGTCCCACCACCCTACCCTAATCGATCCTTATCTTTTAATTCCCCAGATCAGCAAGAGCAATCATTTTCCTCGTTAAAGCTTTCTTACTGTGTTGAGAGATTACCGGAAGGGACGCTAAGATGAAACTGTAGGGTGCCCGCCAAACAAAATCGACACTAAATTACAAAATGGATGGAGGCTAAGAATGAAAACAAATGAACACTAAAGTGATTCTTCGTAATGAATTAATAAAAATCCGTGGTGAAGATTAATCAAAAAGGCATTTTATTTTGATTTACTTGAGCACATAACATTAAATATAGACTGTCTCACAATTAGTACTTCAATCGGTGTAGTCAGAGGGGTCTTTTCAGGATAATTTTTCTGTCAAACATCTACACGATATTCTGAATGAATTTCAATGGTTCATAAGTTGTTAGGTATGATAATTGCCCCTAATAGGTATGGTAGTATATTAAAATATATTAGTGTTAGATAGTTTTGAATTGCTCATGGGAAAGCTTCTACTAATAATGAAACTCAAGGCATTGGTTATTTTCTTAAAATTATGTTCAACTTTTTGATACCTGTTCAACAAATTTTCCGAATATAGAAATGCGTTTTAAAACCCCCAGAGACTCCCATCCAGGGTTTAATTTAGTTTATGTAAACATTTCAGATTGAATAGCGGTTTTTCACGTGATGTCGCCCCTCTTGCATTTTGCTATTGAATTTTAAGGTGAAATGGGTAGAAAAGAAAAGAAACTAGGAAGAACTAGGTATGATGGGGAGGAGAGGAGATTTTTGGAAGAAATACGATGTAAAAAATTCTTCAATGCTTAGTCTGTGTGTTCATACAATATCTAACTTAAAAGGTAGGCTGCCATGATGAAAGAAAACACTTTGCTTTTCCACAAATAAAATTTTTATTAGTAATAAAAATATTCTATGTGGAAAAGCAAAGTTTCTTCTTTCATCATGAAGGATTTCCATCATGTGACGCCTGAAATTGTGTTGTTTATTGATAAAATACCAAGTATAGTAATTGCAAAGTGGAAATTCTTGATCCACTATTATAAATGAAATTGTTTTCCTAAAATAGGTGTTCTTTATACTTGATTTATTCGATATTGTGGCCATTTTCTCTGTTTAAATAAAAATGAGAAATGAGAAAATAACAGCTTTCTTGAGATAACTAGCTCTTTTTCACTGTCTCAATGTACCTCATCAGTTGAGTAACATTGAGTTGAGTCCCCTTCTAAAAGGGGAACCTGATAGTCAACTTTCCATTTGATTTGCCACTTCATGATTTTCAATTAACATTCTGAAAAGAAAGTAGCAAGAGTTAGGCATACCTTTTGAATACTTTTACTGTTTATCTATTTAGTTTGATGGGACAGTCAAATGAGTTTATTTTTGGTGCGTCATAACTCAGGTACAGGACGCGAGATAAACCGTGCAATTTAGTGCACTGAATACTTTTAGTTTATTTCAAAATAATAATCATTAAAATGACCATAAAAGTAAATCATTCTTGTGTGATCTATGAACTGTGAAGCATACACATTACGGCCGAGGAAAAACATACTAGGGGAGCATGCTTTATTTTACTTTTCATAATTTTAGAGATCCGCCATTTTCTTACATACTATCAATTCATTAACCCGCAGAAATTTTCGGTAGATGTTTTAAATGCAAAAACTATGAACATGTCAATTTTTTAATTTTTATGAATCACAGAACTATTACACAAAGGAGTGTAGCGAGCACTGAAATGAAGTAGTTCTGTCAATATATTCTTTAGAAGATATGAACGGGAATATTCCTTCTGGATGTTCACATGCACGAAATCAGTTCCAGATAGTCAATCAAATAGTCTTGACAAGAAGCAATTAACCATACCTTAGAGGAATGTAATATTATGTAGCGTGCGTAACAAATATAACAAACGTTTCGCGTTACTCCATATTTTTTTCTTTAACAATTTACCGGTTTAAGTAACTATATATTCAAGGCGCTGCCGTGAGATGGTGAAATCGAAGTAGAATCTGTGGGGGAGAAGTAGGAGACGACTGAGCCTTAGAAGGGAAGAGCCGAGTCGGTTCTCCTGGGGAAACGGTTTATGGGAATAAAGTAGACGTGGTGGGGAGGGCGGATGGAGAAATTAGGGATGGAATTAAAAGAGCTGGAGAGCAGGTGCGGTTGCGACTGGGTTGTTTAATGCGGTTGGGGGAGTGGAAGAGGAATGGAGCTGGAGAAAGGAGTGGAAGTACTCGAAGATGCATCATCTTAGAAAATATGAGGGAAAACATGTTTTCTCGAAATGAGAAAACATTTGGAAGAATTAAAGAAAATATATATTGTGAATTTTTCAACTGGCATTGTGGTGACTAGTCCTAATAGATATTATTATCCATTGTGTCTTTTAGATGGGAAGTTTTAATTAGCACATCCGATAGTTGATGTTTCCATATATATTAAAATATGACTAAATCTATAGGAATTCCAGGGTAAACCACTCGGTTTCTGGGCACTGCGGCTATTTGTGAAACTGAAGGTTGTGAAGGGAAGGTGTCCTAGTCCGTTTTACTTCGTGAATTCTACCCACACCTCTCATAATAAATAGAGATTTTTCAAAGTTGCCTGGTATGTGTTAAACAATTCAAACAATTTATATTGTTTCAAGTATTAGAAGGAAGATTTTATAGGGACCGTTTCATATCATTTTGCGAAATAAATTTACGTCAGAAGTTTTCTATGATGTTAATACCTAGCAAAGTTGAAATTGCATCTTTCATGTACCTGCGGGGTTTGTATCAAGCTGTATATAAATAATTGAAACGGTTAAGTTTTATTACTTGTGTGAATGAAACTATTTAAAATACTAAAATTATTTTTATACCTCGAATGCCTACTTATGATTTCAAAACTCGAGTGCTAGAATTGAGCTGGTTACGTTATTACTCAATATAGAATTAGTTTTTACTTTAGAATTGCATTTTTATTCTTGACTTTTACTTGAACCTATTTAATAGCCGTATTAATTAGTTATTTAATGCTCTGAAGAGGCAATATTGCAATTAAAAATCATTCATTAAATGCATAACTTGACAGCATACTTAAAATGTTACGCTCATGGAGGAATTTATTATTGCTTTCGGAGATACTCGAAGTTTGGTTTACGGTTCCAACCGATTTTACTTACCACAACTCTATTTAAAATAACCTCTAATTTAAATATGACACTTGACCAATATTGCATGTCATAGTCAGGTGTAACGCCAAGTGTGGTCATCTTTTCAAGTTCGTGAAACATAAAACAGTTTCTGGCGTAACTTGGTGGAAAATCTTCATATTGACTTTTAATAATCAAACCACTTTACTTTTCCACATAAACTATTACTACTACTAAACTACTACTAAATAGTTTATGTGGAAAAGTAAAGTGGTTTAATTATTAAAAGTTCGTGAAACATATATTATTATGTGTATAAAATGACTATGTGTATAATCAAGGCTTTTAATAATAACTATCAGAATATCTTATACTGTTTTTAATATGACCGTAGTGGTAAAGTATGAATAAAATATTGCGTAGTGGCTACTCCATACCAAGTTTCAACAATGCCAACACTATTAATGCACTCAATCGTGTTGGCATTCTTAAAACGGACTTCATGATGGAATATTACTGTAAAACAAAATATAATCTTTCAATAAGCGTCTTAAGACATTGTCATTACACTTAGCAAAGAACCATTACACTTTGAGGGAAGGAGTACTCTTAAACAAGCAGGGAACAAAAAGTATATTAAAAACGGGACACAAAATTTTGAATGCGCCTTCATTTGCGGCTTAAGTTTGGTGGGGCACCTGGCGATGGAGCGGTCGCATAAAACGAATATAGGCAATCTACTGTGTGAAGGAACGTATAAGAACTTATAAAACTGGTATGTAGATCGTCAGCATTGGATGAGGGAAATAGGGTTCGGAGTCGGGCGTTGTAATACTTGGAGGAAGAGCGAGGATAGGGGTTTTTAATTGCCGGAATGCTGATGCGGCAATTAAAGGCGAAGAGCAAAAAAGATACGATGCATTTTCCAAGGGTAGGGTGTGTTGGGAACGACTGAAGTCATTAAAAATCTCTTTTACTTAACCGCTCTTTTGGCCGATCTTTAAGGGAGTAATTCTCAGGAGCATTGCTTGTCATGCCAGTACACTAAGGTTTCTTTTAAGCCTGAAAGCGTCCTGATACTACATTACGGTTGGCGTTGAATGTAAGAATATGCTGCGCAGATGTCTGAGCTCCTTTATGTTGTTAATACGAGTGTCGCATACCCCAAGTAGCGAGTGGCGTTGTCGCCCATCACTCTGTCTTCCCGAAGGACTGAAAATACGTATCCCCGTTTGTACATAGGCCGTCAACTAATTGGAGGATTTTGGCATAAATGTTAGAGTTTTGTTTGTTCCATGTTGAGTGGCTAAAAAAGTACACACCAGGGTGGTCCCATAAGTACCCGGCCTGATCTAGAGATGGCGGCATTTGTTTAAAAAATATCACTGTATTACACAGTATGCAATTTATAAAGTGTATGTTACAAGTTTGAAGACGCCACGTTGTTTAGTATTTGTTTGGCAGCCATCAATAGCGAAAGTTTTCAGTGAATTTGTGAAAATGGAGAAAATTGGTCATCGTTACACGACAAAATACTTTAATTGGAAAAGGTTCAGCCCAACCAATACAAAAGCTGAACTGGGTTCTCCTCTGGGTGAGTCTGCTCCTTTGTTTACAACAGTAAAATATTGGGTAACAGGGTTAAAACGAGGCCTTACGAGCTGTCAAGACGAACAACGCATTAGTCGACCAAGTGAGGTGACGACTCCAGAAACGGTGAAGAAAATCCACGAAGTGATACTGGATGATCGTTGACTGAAAGTGCGCGAGCTAGCAGACATAGTAGGCATTTCAAAAAGTGCGGTACATCACATGTTAATTGAAAATTTGGATATGAGAAAGCTGTATGCCAGATGGGTGGCGCATTTTCTCACACTCGAGCAAACCCAGTGTCGTGAAGATGTTTCAATTCAGTGTTTAGCAAAGTTTAACAGCTACAAAGCAGAATTTTGCGCCATTTCATAACCATGGATGAAACATCAGTCCAGCACCTGAGACAAAAGAACAATCAAAATAATGGATTCAAAAGGAAGAATCGGCTCCAAAAAGGTGACCGTATCATCTGACGGCAAGGTCATGGGATCGGTTTTTTGGGATGCGCGTGGGATAATTTTCATTGACTATCTTGTCACAATCATTATATTTACGGAATTTTATTGATATAAAGTTTTGACACCTACGTTTAAATCGATACAACATGAATATCTGTGAACAACTGACCAGAATTAGACTGACTCTGAATCCTTTCACATATGAATCATGGTTTATTTATTAAGGACTCTTTCTTAGTTCTCCAGAGCTTACGTACAAGAATAAGTTGACATTTACGTTTTTGTCCAATTTCCTTGCAAGCTTTCATTGGTTTAGTTTGAAAGGTGTGTTAGGAAACTAGTTTTCAGAAGAATTTTTTTATTTTATGTCACATACATAAGTAGAGGTACCGATTTTTTATTCCTACAGATATATATATATATATATATATATATATATATATATATATATATATATATATATATATATATATATATATATAGTTCTGTTCCTAATTCCTCTTGAGAAAGGTGGTTGGACCACCGAAAATTCGAGAACCAGTGAGTTTTCCCTCTTTTGTGTGTTTTGGTTTCTGTGTTTGTTATGACTATCAGTGAATTTATATATATATATATATATTGAAGGACTTCTGGAGTATTAGTGTTGTTTTGACCACCTATTTAGCGCAATCTCTGTTTTGGTTTGGCTAACCAATTAAATGTGACGTTTAAACAATTTAATCAAACTCAGCCATTTGAGTCTGACGAGCAGCCCTTTTTCAGGGGCTTTGGTCTCGTATAAAAGGATCCTGTTAACAGTTATACACAAGAAATAGCTTATGAAGGACTTTGATAAACTAGGGAATGTTATCAATCAAGGGAGGACAAATGTCCGACGAGTCTGCCAATTCACCGATGGAAAGATTAATTCACCTGCAAGTATAACTTAGGCATTGAGCGCGTGCGTGGACGATCTTTGGGGCCTTTGCCTCCCCCTTTCCCCAACAGCGACGCTTAATGTCAGCAAGAGGCAGACTAGGTATGGGCTGGAAGATTCTTCGGCGAGCACTAAACAAAAGAGACGCGCAGAGCGAGTGAGGAAAAAAAAGATGAAGTTCGAGCAGGACATCCTCTAAAAAAAATTAAGCCCGCGAAAATAAAAAAAAATGGTTTAGGAATTCCATTGTCCACACATCTCTCACTCAACGGTGGAGGTTTTTTTTCTGCTCGGCGTCGCGTTAGCGTCAGTCATGGACCACTCCCCCTTCCCTTGGACCCCCCTTTTAAATTATATCCTGTACTCTCCACCCATACCCTTTTTTCGTGCAGAAAAAGGAAGGGGCGCGGTGGAGTTTGGGAGGGGTACACGTTATATACACACTTCTCCCGACACCCCCTTTTACACCATTCAACTCTTGATAAAAAAAAAGTCTCTATTTTTCAAACCCCAATTCGGATACTCTTGTTTTTTCCGCTCTGCGAAACCCTCTCTTCTTCAATACGGTTTTTTGGCTCTGCTCATGTGCTATGATTTCCGCATTTCTCTTCGCCCACTCCTGCAACCCGATCAAGCTAACGAGTGAACTATGGGCGACCTTTTTTTGCGAAAAAAAGTATGAAGGGTGCTAGAAGTCCAATGGTCAGTCTGGTGGTCACGTGCGTGTTCCTTTGTTTAGCAAAAATAAGACTACGATCCGTTTGCAGGTTTAGGGAAATTGTTGACGATGAGTGCTAATATCATCTGCAATACTCACCCCTTGTGAGTTTTGTATTGAAGTAAATTCCTATATTTAATTTATAAATAATATACACTTTGGGATTTCATGCGACCTAAAATGTGGGAGGTGATATCAGTTCGCTCGCGGAACGAAGTAATCTCAATATGTCGGAATTGTTCAAAACTAGAAAAAAAACTATTAAGTTGCAAGTTAAATCCGGTTTAATCAGCTCATGTGTTTGAAGGACTATGAATTAGCCTTAATGGATACATTTTGCTGGTTCAGGAATTAATGAATGTTAAATTACCTAGCAGAACTCATGATTTGTTGTACATGTTGAAGATTTTGAGCTGCAAATATGAAATTTTGGTCGTACACTTTGATTAATTCCAAAAAATTGATCTTTTTTTATTTTTAATCATTTGAAAAATTTATAACTTTTGGTTCACTTAGAAAAGTCCTTAGACTCGAGGTAGAAAACTAAATGCATCAATAAGCATGGTGACTAAATTTACCTTGACAAATCTACAGTTATGACGCTTTCACAGCTTGAAAACACATTGCTAGAATTTTACGGGATATTTTTCCATTTCCGCTGCGTATAATATTTGATGTAAATATAAAAAAAACCTTTGGGTGAGTGCTATTTGATAATGCATGTGAAAACAATACATTTTTGTCGTGATCAGTGAATACGTAGAATAGGTCTAAGCAAAGATTGATGTCTTCGGTAGGCAAGGTTCTGCAGCCAGTTTCCAATTGGGAAGTTTGCAATTAAGAAATAACAATCATAAAAACTAAAAGCTATGACTCTGCAGAGGAATTGTACAAATGTTCCAATTGTGTTCGTCGAATTAAGTGGAATAGAATGTGTAGTGATTTGAGTGGCTTTTATTAGAAGCGAATGGTCATAGCAAAGGTGATAATCGAGTAATTTACACCATATCTATTTATTTCAATTAAAACAAGTAAATGAATCATAAAATTAAAAGCTGGTTTTACTGTTAAAGTTTAAACTCTAGTGGAAGGTTTACTTATATATTTGATCCCTGTGTTACTGATTCTGTCCCAGATATTCTTGCTAATCAAAAGTGCACAGCTTGAGTTGCGTGCGGGTTTACTGTAATTTTAATACTGAGCTCTGTGGTTAAATGCTGAGTGCTTAGACCATGATCGCGCTGTTAGCTAAAATTCAAATGGTTAAGAAATGAGCGGCTGATCGTTATGTAATCATACCGTATAAAACTACCCACAGTATTTTAAAGAACAAGTAGCAAGATTTTCCATAATGTTAATGATTAAAATCTCATTATGTGTTACGTTAATCTCTTGAAGAATTGTCTCTGAGTTGACTAAGGAAAAATAGTAAAACTGCAAACGGGGAAGTAAGATAAGAATGCATGAGAGAGTGAGATTCGATTAGATGAGGAGATTCGAATTGGAGAACAGAAGTAAATACGTATTGAACAGGGAAGAGAGAATGAAAAAATGGAGTGACCAATTAAAAATAGTTGGAAGATGAACTTGAGCATTGAGAAGGGAGAGAGAAGCACTGATCTGGGGGGGCGGGGGAGGGAGATGTGGAGGGAACGGGCAAAGTAGAAAGGGGGAGGGACGAGAAGGCTCCACTTCGGTGAAACGAAACGGTCACAGAGGTAAAGTGAGAACTCTCCACGTTTTTCAACTGCTACAAATGTTACGAGGGAGCGTGTTTCGTACTTTGTTCCGAGCAGGAGGAAAGGCGATGCCAGCCAGCATGGCTGTGTGTTCTCCGCTGTTAATACCGGACCGGAGAGAGGAGATGAGAAGGGGGCGGGTGACATATATATGCTCACATTTATTCGAAAAATACACTTTTTTCCCCTTGCGAGTCGTGGGCGCAGGACGGAGGGTGGACAGACCTTAATAACGGCGAAAGGATGGTCGGAATGAGAAGGCTTTTGGAAATGCACGTCAGTCATTCCTCCTCCTCTCCCGCCCCATCCGAAGCCAAGTGTACTGAGAGCCGGAGGATGTGGGAGAGGATGCGAAAGAGAGTCGCCCGCGTCGGTCATTCAGTCTTCCTCCCTCCCCACTTCTGACAACTCTCTTTCGGAGATCTTCCCCGTTTCCCGACCTCGAAGCCAGCCAGTGACACCCCTCAGGAATGAATCGCATGCATCCGGTGGGAATCGAGGAATTCGTTTTCTAAAAATCGCACTTGACGGGGTGAATGAATTCTGAAGCTTTGGGGATTCCTGGAAGAGTTTATCTGAACCGTCTTGGCCCTTGCTTGAAGAGCGATAGGGAAAAAAGAGTGGAAGCCGGAGCCACTTTCTTTATAATTCCGAGAGTGTTGAAGATCTGCAAAAACTAATTCAACTGTTGTTTTTACGTGCACGGTTAAAATTATTTTGTGGAAAAGAGCAAGTGTGAAGCGTTCTGAGTCCACCAATGCGTTATAAACATTGACGACGCTTGAGAGTTCCACTCATTTGTTCAAGAATTAATCTTTTATAACGCGGACGACTCAGACTTTAAAAAATCCAATCGCAATTTCAATAAGAGGAGCTATGGAATCGACTCCATTCTACCAACCTCTCCTCTAATGTGTAACCAAAGAGGTACACCTTTCAAACGATGCTTTGCTGAGGTATAATTAAGAACATACTCGTATTATTTGATGGTATCGACATTTAATAATGCTGCAATGTATCATTATAATGGATTGTGGATCGGAAGTAATTATATTTAATGAATAGACGTGCATGGAACATGGGAAGCTATCAAACGGATTGGCTGTTCATCGTAAAATAGTGCATAATGCTTTGGAACAGTTGTCCGTTTTAATCTAATATTTTACAACCTGGAGAGATTGACTAATTATCAAATACAATGCTTGCTGCTTTGGTAATTTATTCTACGATAGGGGTTTTGTTCTGGTAATAAATCTGGACATATTTACGTGAGCTGGATGTTATATTTGCTTTGCGAAAATTGGCGAGTTTCTTATTTTGGTTCAAATGTTAGTAAATTATACCGCCTAACTCAGGTTATATAGATAAGTTGAGGATAAATGTAGAATTGAAATGATATCTTTTTAGTAGTTGATTATTTAATGTATATTTTCAGTTCAGTGACGGCCGTTGGAGATTGTGCATTATATTCCAATGGAAAGGGAAATTCAACAGCATTTGTCATTCAGCTAGCCATCTTTTCTTTACTCTGGCGTAACTAAACTACATTAATAAATTGCCAGAAATCATTCTTCTGCTCGTATTTGGTGGCCTGTTATAGCAAGACTTCAATATCATGCAAGATTTAAAGTAAAGGTTCACACTCACAACTATGTCATCAATCTAGGCATTTTTAGTTTCCATTTACAAAAATATTTCCATATTATAATTACATTAAAAGGACTAAAAAAAGCAAGAAAGGCAATAGTGGCATACAACCTTTCATTGCGAGGTGCTATGATGTTATGGAAACAGGTACGAATAACTTTAAGTGGAGATATTAGTTTTACAAATACATACATGTAACTTTCACTGTAGCAACCTGTTTTTCAAACACATCAATTAAACGACCATAGTATCAATATTACGGAATTCGGAACAAACTCAAGTGAGTAAGTGAGTGTAAAGCCCACGCAGACTGTGCACGAGTGTTTCTTTAGCAGTGTAACCTCATTTCGTACTCGCCAGGGCTTAAAATTACGCACATTACTTGTACCGAGAAAACAAGCTGGGATCCAGAGAGTGCATGACCGTGCGGATACAAATCAATCCGAGGAGAGAAAAATGCTGAAATGCGTTCGGAAAATTTCGAGAGAATAAGTTTTCAACCATATCTCTCAAGCAATTGACTCCATTGAGCAAAAGCGACATCCCGCCCGCTACCTTAAAAAAATCACAAAATATGTATAAGCAAATAATACATTAAACGTCGAATCGAAGCAACGGACACAATAGCTCAAAATAATTTCCCACCTTGACAGATTAAACACGCACTGCGTACTAGTCCCCCAACGTAGAGTGCCGAGAAAAATCAAAAATTAAAAGCAAGTCCGAACTCGTATATAACCTACATTCGATCTCACCATTCGAAAAAATTGCACGGAAAACGGATAAACCGAGATTTATGGCCCCTTATACATTTTTATATCGGCGCCGAGGGGTCAGGGCACTGAAGTCGTAAGCGAGATAGTCGACCTCCCTCCCCCAACTTCCTACGGCTTTCGCTCTGCCGGCGGGGCCACGGGTCATTGAGAGGCAAATCAATCAGGGATACCAACGTTGTCGCATAAAAAAAACGCCGGAATCCGAAACAATTCAGCGTGGCGTGTCTACTCATGGCTCATAGCACGACGTCCAGCGGACTGCGCGCATCAGCGCTTTTCACGAGAAGTAATGCCTCTTCCCCCACGTCGCCCCCATCCCCCCGGCCAGAACGCCCGAATTTCTCGAGGCAAGAACTTTTGATCCTGGCGATGGAGGACGGCGGCAGGGATTCCAGCCACCACCTCTTCCCCCTTCCACGCCCTCGAATGTTAATTAATCAGTCACCGAAGAGGGAGGGACGTCGTTAGGCCTTACATGAAAAGTCACGTTGACCCAGGTAAGGGTCAAGTATACACCATACCACACTTTCAGGATTTCCGTGTTCGATTACTTAAATAGGTAGCCATTGCATTATTCGAGATAAGAAATTAATAGACGATAAACATGTGTAGAGAGAAGGGAATAATATACTCTCTTAGTCAGACTTCCGTATGATTCATGTCCAGTTCTCGGCCGATTGCAACCAAGTACCTAATCGTCCGAGATTAAAGCCATTGACTAATACACACTACCAAATAGATCAGAGAGGATGGCATCAACATTAGCTTAAATGCTTATAAGCTCTTCGAACTTACTTAAATTACGTAATCCGGTACTCCTATTTTCCTAAACTAACAGCACTTACTTAATTTATCATGTCAAAACTTTAAAAAAAAGCAAACGTTTTACCCATACACAATTAGGTTTAGGCTTTTATTACATCCTGAGCTTATGATGTTAAATAACATAGATTTTTTATAGTCTCTTGAGCAACTCATATCGCCTAATATATCAATTACACGTACAAAGGGTTTAGCATAAAAATTAATACACAAAATTATGTAAATAAGATTCGAGATAATACAATTCAAATCTGATCTTTATACTTTCATCTTACTTTGTCTGAGTTTCTAAAATATTTCATTTTATAACAACCATTCGGGCTTATTACTGTGTTTATGGTTTATCCCCACGCCCATCAACAAAAATCTTTTAAATGTCGTCATAGTAGTGGTGTTTCAGAGGCATTAATAATATTTTTGCCCTATATCAGTATTAAATCCAACTCAGAGAATTACATGTCAATGAGGTACTTAACGGTGAATACTTAAGATAATTTCAATTTTTAAATATATTAAAATTGAAATAATTTCATTGGATTAATTTTCCGATAGCTCAATCCTCAGAAGGACAAACGAAAGCAGTAAAGCAAATTAACTGAGGATATTCTTTCTCGTTAAAAAAATCCTGAATTATCTTGAAGGTTACAAAACTTTTCAGATAGAAGTAATACGTCTTACTGGCAATTAAAGAAGACGTTTTTTATTATTTACTGAGCACTTGATTTAGAACCTCCTTTGCCTCGGTTGATTATATGCTGATTTTGGGGAAATTAGTGCTTATCCACTTAAACTTCATACCTCAATTTAACAATGTATCTAACAAAAATAATTTTTTGATTTATCAAATTAGACTATTTCAATTTTACTGATAGTTAAGCACTAGGTCATGTTTCCCTACAATCTGTGTGCTTTTAGTATTGTTTAAACACTATCAATACTGCGTCAAGAGAAGGACGTGAGCATGAGATTTATCATCAAAGTGAATATTTAATTTTATTAAAAGTAGCCTATCGGTTAGGGTAGTCTGCTATTTAAATGTTTCGATGGATCCGCTACTATTTCGAAGCTCACCTATTACGGGACTCTATGCCACAGCGATCATTTTAAATACTACCGCAATAGTAATGTAGGGTTCAAACTATTTGATACATTAATTTACGCTGTCCTTTAAAAGAAGAATATAATATGAACTGCGTTATATTATTAGTTGGTGATAGTAATATTTTTGACATTTAATTAATTTTTTTACAGTGGTCATTATTTTGCCTGAAGAAAACTGGTAATTCAATTCGTTCGCAATGTAGCAGTTTCAACGATAAATGAGGTTCACCTAATAAAAATCTCAGATTAACTCTACTGCTGAAGACGGAAATTGACTGCTTATATAGTTGCCTGTATAATATTGACTATATAATATTGATGATGTTACTTAATATTTAATGAAGTTCCGGGCATTTTAAATAAAAATTTCAATCAAAAACTCCACTTTTCTCATTTAATTATAAATATAAAATGCTGTATACGCTAATTAGTTTTAATTAAATTCTACCAGCAGTATTTATTTTGGAAAATGGATGTTATGTACGAGTTATTTTTGCAATTTCACTTTTTCTTAAACTTGACGTTTTGGCTAACTCTATGAAAAATTTTTTGAGAAGCTTCACGACGTGGTGTGATTGGTCAAGACAACCTTTGTGCGTATTTGACTCTTATTGCGATTATTTCACTGACGCACACATTTTCGTAAAGAAGAGAGAACAAGGCTCAAAATCACTAATTTGAGCAAAAAACACTTTCCGTGATTCCTTTCTTCGTGCGTTCCCCTTCGGCCATTTCGTTTTATTTCGCGCAGTTGTAAGTTATCCGATCAAATACATAAACCGCTGAACCATTTGCATATTTCAAAAGTGTACAAAAGGATGAATCATGTGGGCGTGAAAGACCAGACGAAGCATAAAAGCCCGTGTATTATTTATACATATATTTTAGGGAAACTGGAGAGATCGACGGAGAGAAGGGAGCGGGATCGGTGGGAGTGAGAAGAGAGGGAGCGGTGGGTTGAAAGGGTGGAGGTTGGGTTGGAAGTGTAACTTTGGCGTTTTCCTAAAAAAATTACTTTTTTGGGAAACGCGAAAAAAAAAAGAACTAAAGCTGGGGCCCCAATACAATTTCAGTGGCTCAAACATTTTCGAGCCATTAAGCCTTATCGGTTGCGGAGTTTTATTGTCGGAGGAGAGCAATCAGTCAAGTGAGGTAATGTTGGCTCGGTGCTCTTCGGATCCCGCGAAGCTACGACGACGGCCGCCGGGGAAGTACGGAAAATGAAAAAAAAATTGAGTCCGGACTCTCGGGCGCACTCACATAACGAACACACGTGATGGCCGCAGTCAGACTTGCGTGCAAACACGCATGGGAACAAGTGAGCGCACGTATTCTAAACGGAAGGAGTTGACCAAAACACAGAAAAAGATCTCCCTCGAATGCCTGCAATGGAGGAACAGAAAGCGTTAGACAATCGTTAGAAAAATTGTGGCGGAAGTCTCTTCAGCTCGAAAAAATTAATGCCGCATCAAAAGCATCGCGGGGCTATGTATATCGCACGAGTTTAATTAAGTTGAATTTGATGTCATGGGAATGATCCAAAAGCCCAAGATACTTTCGAGAGCCAGGAAGCTGCGTCAAAATACGTAGAAAAGATCGACATATTCGACGCTAATCAATCATTTTCCATTCATACAAGTCGCAAACAACACCATAATAAGACGGATATACTCAAATTAGAATCAAATTAAATTATAATTCCATTTTATACACATTTCCGCACATCCTTTTTCATGCCTTTTACCTGAAAATTATCTGGCACATCCGATGACTTAGCGTGGCATCGCGTAGTACATGCATGAACGGTAAATTATTTTCTCCAAGTATGTGAAAACGCTGAAGAGGGCAAGAATGGATTTTAATGTGACGTTCGATTCACCATACTTTTGTTCCTCACTAAAAATTGCGAGAATGGTTCACTTTTCACGAGTGCAATTTAATACGAATCAAAAGGTTTTAAACAAAATTGATGCCTCTCCGTTTCCATTTATCCGGTATTTTAGTAGAGGAAAACCAGTGCTGAGTACCATTATGCTGTTAAAAAGTTTTTCTCGGCCACCTTTTTACATAAATCGTGAAAATTTTGAGAACTCCATGCATTTAAATTACGAAAATGGTATTAGTCAAGAGGTTTAACAACTTCATAACATGTAACGAGTATAAATCACTTTAAGCGTAGCGATCCGATCCTAAAATATATGGATTGCTAAATTTTAACTATAACCCTGAAGTGAGAATCTCGATCTCTTCTTTAAATATCATCTACTGGATTAAGAGCCTTACAGATGTTTTCAGAACAAAAATATGGAATAATCTGCAAACGTATGACAAAAGTATTTATTTGAAATAAATAATAATCACGTGTAATAACCTTATGTAGTTATACAGAAAATTTAATCAGTATGAAAGCAGTCTGCATACTATTCAGATCTGGAATCTTTCTCCATTTTTTTAAAATATCGTATATAAAATGGGAATAAATTTTACAGGGTCAAGCTTCACTTCTTGGAAAGTTTGTGTATCCATCAAATAAAAGAGAGGACGTACTTTTTCGCATAATTTAGTACAAAGCGTTACACCGTGATACGCTGTCGTCAGATACAAATTTATAATAACAACCCTACCACCCCACTTCGACACAACCCCCTTCCTCACCTTTTACCATACTCCAGATTTAATGTAGTTTCCTTATCCCTCAACTATTACAGCAATACTATTACAATTTCACCTCCTACTGGTTTTTACGAAA
This sequence comes from Hetaerina titia, assembly GCA_037158775.1. Classification (NCBI taxonomy): domain Eukaryota; kingdom Metazoa; phylum Arthropoda; class Insecta; order Odonata; family Calopterygidae; genus Hetaerina; species Hetaerina titia. The sequence continues at coordinate 68,831,687 of CM073777.1, read as the reverse complement.
TTATTACCAGTTCCGTTTGAACTCCAACTTCCAACAATCCCATCCATCACACACTGTCTATATATATATGACATGTACCTTATTGAAATTGTGTGCCTAAGGTATAATAATGAATCTCGTCGCAACAAACCGAGTTAATTCTGGGGAAAAGTACTTTATGTTTTTCTTTTTACGGATAAAACGTGGATGGCGGATGGATATTGTCTGTAAACACTGTGGATAAATTTATTTCCGGTATAGTAGCCTCCTACACGATATTTTACGTCCAGGTTATCTAGAATGCAAATAAATAACCTTTGGATTACTATTCTAAAGGGGAAAATGAAGTATTTTTTTCATAATTACCTAAATTAAGAACAATGACACACAGGTCCAGACATAGTAAGTACCAGAAACAGTGAGTTTTCTCACATGTGGAATACCGAATGTAGATTATATAGCAATAGTTATAACGGAGTTTCGGTTATTCGTACTTTTTATTCTTAAACTCTTTTAAATAAGATCGAATGACTAAAAAATAAACCATATCTGGATACGCTTCTTTATGATACCTTGTTTTGTCGTTTTCAATCATGCAGCTATTACGAAATAGCTTATTTTAGTCGAACGGTCAATGCGCATAATAATTGAAAGTGGCAGAAAATGTTATAAATACAACTCCATGTCTAAGTGTTAAAAAATGATTTTTCATTAAAAATTATCCTACCTTACTTCTTTCAAGAATTTTGAGCACAGTTCAACGAAATATGTATAGATTAAGGGCGTACAGTATGCAATTCTAAATGCAAGATAAATTGTCGAGATACGTGAAATATGAAGTAACAAACTAAATAGGTGTAATATGGTTTTTTAAGGATATGTAAGGCATAGTAAGGATATGTGAGATATTTCAAGATATAAGCGTAACCAAAAATAAAAATCAAAGTCGATTTGTGACCTTCGCTGGAACCCCTCTCGTAGATTTGTTATACAATTTTCAGGCTAAGCATATCTAGACCCATAACAGTGTAATCTTCGAGTAAATAAATGTATTTTAGCATACAAAATACACAAATGACATCACCTCAGCCAGTAAGGTGATTGATATCATAGGGAAAGAAAATTATAAAGAGATCTTCACACGATAAAAGGTAAATAGAGGTACTGCATTAGTCTAGGGCCATGTAATTGCTTAGTTCAACTGCACTCGACTCTTCTTGGGTCAAACCCTCTTCGAATTTCCTTTCGATATTTTGACGTAAATTTTGGATGCCTAAGTCTGAAGAATATCATGTGAAAAGAAAATATATCAAATTACAAAATAATGCAATGTATTGAATCGCGCAGTACCTTGCCTCATCGTCCTTTCATGGTGAAGATACAAGTCCCAGAACAATTTTTACAAGCCCAAACCCTGGAAAAATATAGGTCTTGTAAACTGCAATTTGAATCTACTCCTCCTATACCGTTTCAACTAGCACACTTAAGTATCGATAGAAAAATATCAAGTTGAATTTCCACTGCAGCGGTCCACTTAATATGAGTGTCCTGTGAGAATTCCGAATGTACCTTTAATACATTTGGACACAATCGTTTTCGCTGACGCACCAAGTATTTTCTTATTCACCCCAGGGGTTTTACTGAGGTGACGATTTTAGAGACACGCGAAGATGTCATCTAACATTATAATACTACACCTATTTTAAGAGAAAAGGGACGGATGAAAACAATTAGGGACAAAAAAACAGTATTTCATTCTCCTAAAGGTAATTTGAACATTTTAAACGTCAATACGCTCCAGAAAACCATACTAAATTCAAAGAGCGGGCATGGTTTTTTTTATTTCAAATTCAACAACATAAAAAATAAGAATATATATATTTTTATGTGTGTGTGTGTATGAAAAGATGGACCATTCAAAAGAACTCTTAATCGTATAGGTGTCTATAGAAAATTTTCTTTTTTTCGTAGAGAGGCTTAAGACAGGCGTTCACATTTGAAATGAATTGAATTTAAGCAATTTCCAAATTAAATTTTCGTTTCAGGTCGTGTGGGGTGGAGAGAGGGGATCGAGAGAGAGGGTATCCTGATAGGGAGGGGGGGGGTGAATCCGCAAAATGATTAAAAAAAATGAAACACGCCAAGTGGGGTGACAAAAGAATTAACGTTCCGCGAATGGGAACATGACGGAGCGATTCATCGCGATAAGTGATGGCCAATGGAGAGGGAGAAGGAAAGGAAGAGTCATGTCAAGTGAATAGAGAGAGAGAGAAATGGAGAGAGGGGTGCACGGGGGGGCGGCGGGGTGAGAGAGGGCTCTGGTTAATCGAAGCGAAGGGAGTCAAGCGTCCCAGGATGCGGAGTGGAGGGCTTTTCGAGTCCGAGACGGAAGGATAGGTTGGAGTAAAAGATATTTGAATGATTAATGAAAGCCCAGGTGCCTGGCTATATTGACAGACATTTTGTCGCTCCAACGCTCAAACGAGGCACTACTTTTCCCTAGGTTCAGTCCATAAATCCGATTTATTTGGAAAGAGTATTGATTCACCCGGTGCACTTATTTCACTCGACCGTATTAATTTTATGAACATTCTACGTTTTATAGAATGCAGATATTAATTAAATATTCCCCAATTTATGGGGAAAATCAGAATAGGTATTTTATTCGTGTATTGTACAATGTTCTGACGCGAAATTCATACTTGTAGCTTTTTTATGCATTGATAGAAATATTACTGAATATAAATTGGCAAGTAGTTGGGTGTTTACCCCTTTCACTTTACTGTCGTTCGAAATTCACTGTTCTATTGCACGAGTTTGCTATGGTCTTTTCTTTCATTGCTTTAACTGATGGAAAATAAAAGTCCATATCTATTTAAGGTATATTGCTATTTGTTGAACGCGATGTAACAATAATTTTAGTAAAACAGTTTCTGGCGTAACATGGTGGAAATCTTGATATTGACATTTAAACATGAAACAACTTGACTTTTACACTTAATATTTTTTATTTTCACGACCTAGGTTTTGTTATGGTACTATTGATGTGATACCATAACAAAACCTAGGTCGTGAGAATAAAAAAAATTAAGTGGAAAAGCCAAGTTTTTAAATTTTCAAATGTCAAATAATTTTAGTGTTTATAAGCCTTTGACGACGATGAACGGTTATAAATATATACTAACACAGTTTTAAAATTTTGAAAAAAATTTGGAAAAGAACATTTTCTTAGTTAACTGAGTTAAAAGTGCATTGTAGTAGACTCGAAGTCACCTGGATCTCTGAATTTTTCGCCTCATGGGCGTGTGGAATGAGGTGGTGAACAGCAATCATAAAAATAGAAATTGTAAAATAATTAATTTTGTCCTAGATTTCTCCACGTTCTAAAGAATATTCTAGGAGAATACACTCAATTCGTCAGAGATAGTGTGTTTAAACACAAGGAAGAGAATACTTTTACAAATTAACAATGATGTAGCTGTATATAGGAATAAAATAGTAAGATAACATTAAAGAATTAGCCTGTAAAGTTGAGAGTTCACCCTATGTTAATCGCACTTTACGTTCAGAACGTTTGTTACGAGGGATAAATGAATTATTGTCTCAATATGTTCTTTAAAACATCCCTCACTTGATCCTTTTCTTCCCGAACTACCAATTTATTGTGAGACTTATAGCATTTACTCAACGTTCTGAGCTCGATTATTACCGATTTGGAAAGTTTTGTCTTAACGTCTGGGAGTCCTTAGGGAGTCTTATTCTTTTTATTATATCGCATATAGTAACTGGCTCGTTATCTGGTTAAAGGGAAGTGTTTCATAAAACGGACAATTTCCCCGCCTTATGTCCATTTAGCGAACTACTCCACACTCCAGCGGGCCCACACGCTCGTTACGTTTATGAGGCGTATTCTAACTGAAGATAAATAGTATACCTGTATGTATTTCTTTCACTTTGTTATCGATGTATTCTCCTTGTTGGTATTTTAGAATCCAATTTCTCCCGGGCGCACTGCAAATGTTTCCTCAAGCTTGGGCAGATACGGTGAGATCTAAACATGTGACCAAGCGCACTCATTTGAATATTTTGTAGAGAATGAGTGTGAGTTTGTTCGTGTTCTTCTTTTCAAAAAGCAAGTTGCCGTAATTATTAAAGTACAAAATCCTTACCCCTGTTCAGTGTACAACGGGGAAATTCGGTTAAAATCGCTTACCTCTATTTCACGACTAAAAAAGCTCTCTCATTTCGGCAATGATGAATATATCATCAACGAAAAGGCTGTTGGATTTTTAAAAATTGATATTATCAAAGAAGATTGGGGAAAGAAATAACCATATTGCTTCTCAAGTAGGTACTAGTAATTCTTTGTCTTACTCTGTTTTTTTACTCGCTCTTTTTACCACATTTTGACGTTTGACAGAATGTTCTAAATCCAGTTTAGTATCATTTAATTTATCTCATAGTTGATTCTGAGTTCAACTCATGAGCTTTTGAATTACGTTGAGGGAACAGCGTTGTCGCTAGGGTACGCGGCGATCAGAATGTGCAACACCCACATGGTATGGTATGGCATAGTGATATTGAATATCCATGGAATTCAATGGATTGTAATGAGCTATGACTGAGTAGACTGGAGGTAAATACTTGATTTTCGATAGCCCACCTTCAATGTTCAACGATAGGTATACAAATATTATCGTGATGATGGAAAGAAAGTACTGGAACATTGCCTATTTACGCGCCGGAAACCCAATGAAGAAAACATGCAAGTCAAAACACTAGTACAGAAATATAAATATGCGGGCATATTTCTCATGCAATTGAGAAACCCACAATTAATTTCTGCGTTTTACGATACACTATGGTTAATTTACGCCATCATAGGTGTTCAATTTACTTTGTTGCACAATTTCAATGATCAAATTAAAACAACATTTACCTGCTAATTATGAAATGTTTCTACCGTAATCCACTATTTTAACTTTTTCCCTATTTTTTTTTTCCAAAGGTGATCATGCTATATATCACTCTGACGTATTAAGGATTTCTGTTATTCACCTTGCCTTGAGTGCGTCACCTACGTAGTAAGCATAGTGCATTTAAAGTATCAAGATTATCGGCTATAGGGAATAAACGAAAAGGTAAATATAATTATAAGCTGTAAATTACCTAGACATCATATACTCTTGTTTCTCGATGAATTGTGATCATGAATGACTTAAGCAAAGCCACCAATTCGGTATTTCTGGCTCCGTCGATTTTGCTCCCACGTGTTCTCATGAATAAAGTAATTTTTTATTCGAAGGCATGACATGAAAAATCTGGGTGAGACTGCTGATAAATAATTTGCAGAACTGAGTGGAATGTAAGGTTAAAAAATTCATGGGGTAATGTCTGTCAGAATTGCTTTATCTTGTGCCAAAAATCGCTGCAACCTTTGCGGCCATCCTCTTTGAATAGTGTTTGACTGTAACATGAAGAACCTGTGAGCATTGCACATGGATTCAGGATAAGGTTCTCAGAATTATTTATAAAGAGGATGGGAGGTGTCTCGCAATTTCGCATTTGATCGTTTAGAGTTATTAGTAATTTCTTACTAAAATCACCAAACTAGGAAGATACCAAAACTAGAGCACTGCTGGTATTTCTATCTCATCTAAATCTGTCCCACCTTTCCGTGTATGACAATTTACTCGCATAAAGAATAATTAAGATTTTTGAGGATTCTGAAGGATTTGCAAAGCAAAAGTTTCTGGAGGATTTGGATCCTCCAGAAACTTAAAGCCAAAGATAAAGATAAGATCCTAAGATAAAACTCCTAAGATAAAACCAAAATTAGAAAAAAAGACATACCTAATATTTCCACATAAAAGAGTAGGCTAAATGTGTGCTAACTTGCCTGAAATTATCATTATTATTATTATTAGGTAATCTACCGGTTAAGGTAGGTTTTTGGATGGACACAACTATCAAATAAACATTTTGTGACTCCCCACCTAGCAAACTAATCTATATCAGGTCCCTCTTCATCTCGGTGTACTTCTTTCCTCCCTTCATCCCGTCCAACATCCCTATCCTGTTCCTGCCCTTTCCTCGCTTGCCCAACATTCTCCCCTCTATTACCTTCTTCAACATTCCACTACCGATCAATACGCCTTTCATCCATTTTTCCTGCCTCCATAAGATTTCTCTCAACAAATCCCTCTCCTCACCCACCATCTCCAGTACTTCCTCATTTGTTTTCCTTTCGGTCCATTTCACCTTCTCCATTCTTCTCCACACCCACATTTCAAAAGCCTCCAATCTACGTCTATCCTCCTGCTCCAGCGACCACGTTTCCGCGCCGTACATAGCTACGCTCCTTACCAGAGTTTTTACGAGTCTTGTCTTAACATCCCTACTCAACGTCCCCGTCATCAACTCCCTCCTCCTTGAGAAAGCCTCCTTGCCTAGCGCAATTCTTCTCCTTACGTCCCTACCACTTTAACCGTATTGGTCCAAAACACTTCCGAGATATGTAAACTGTTCTACCTGCTCTATTTTAATTAAAAAAATTAACATTAAGTCTTGTTTTCTCTTACCAAGGGAGATCTTTGTATACAATGCCTGCGCATACCAATGGCACTTTTTGATATTATAAGCCTCTTTAGCAAGGTTATTATAATGAAAATCTAATTTACGAGCCTACTTCATTTTTGAATCTAATGTGTCAACAGATACCTAACCATAATATCGTAAAACACCAACATCAACAAATGAATTATGAGAAATATGCAAGCGACATTTTCCGCTAAAGTTATAACATTGATATGCAATATACTTTCTCAAGTGTACAATATTTATGATACATTTTACATCTCTTAAATACATATTCAATGCAAAAAATACGAATAAGTGCCGTCATCAATAAAAGGAAGTGGCAAAATATGTACGCAATTAGCGGCTCTACGTTTCGGCTTTAAAATCAGTGTAAACACTACTGCACATATGGTGGGATATTTGAGAAAAAAATACCACCTCCAGGGAAGGACATCCTAGATTATAACGGGAGTCATCTACTTCGGATCCGTAGTCCCCGTAGCCAAGTCTCCGGCGAACCGGAAACGTATGCGATGCGGCGAAAGAAAGCGTAGGATGTGCACACCAACCTATGCATACACGCGCGTGGTACGATCCGTTTTTTCGTTCGGACGATTGCAGGAGAAAAGTGAGCTGATGGATGGGAGGAGGCGAAGGAGGGGTAAAAGGAGGTGGAGATGGAAGGGGAGAGAATGGGGTTCGGAGCTGGGAGAGAGGGGCGGAGCGAGTACGCACGTTCGACTAAAGGGAACGAGAAAGGAAGGCGAGACAGGCGATGAGGGCGCCGCGAGGTTCGAGGGGCGGCGGGTAGGGCAATTACGCTAATGATCTGCTCGATTAATCCAGACCGCTAATTGAGTGACTATAAAGAGAGGGAGAGGGGAGGAGGGAGGAAGGGAGGGAGGCAAGAAGAGAGGGAGGGAGAGGGACGGAATTGGAGGGCGAGGAGACGGATGGAAAAGGTGAGGTGAGACGGAAAAGCAGTAGAGATGTTGGGGTGAGGGCGAGGGGTAAGGGAATTGGTGGAGGGAGCTGGGGTGAAGGGGACGGGGATGATTGAAATGTGATCGCCGAGTGGGAGGAAAGAGAGGGAATATGGAGAAAGACTTAGTTCGGAGGCAGTTGAGGGATTGAAAGTTTTCGGTGAAATTCGACCATTCTGCGGGTTGAATGGGACAAGTAAAATAAGCTCCCCGCTGTCAGCTGTCTCATTACTAATCTTAATTCCGGAACGCGGTGGTTCCTCGAAAACGGAGTAGTTTTACGTGGCTGCGGGAAAGTGTGGCTCGGAGTATGGTTGATGATACCGGAGCGAATGGCTCGATATATCCACCACTTCGTGTGCTCACGCTCATGGAAGAGCCCTTCTCAATATTTTTGTGATCATGTGGGTCTTAATTATACAGAAGTGGATTCAAGTGTGTCAATGAACGTGTGGAATCATAGATGAAAATGCGGCAAAAGCAATAACAACCGTCTATCCAGAGAAATTAAAGCCTCCGACGGATAGTGATTTGAGACCAACCTCAGACAGGATATTTCGTTCACCTTTGACTGTTATACAGGTACATCCTGTATTTTGAACGTCACGTACATATTATATATCAGTTACTTGGCATGCTTTTCTATGGTTATCAGTGAACCTTTACAAATTAATAACATTAATATTTCATTAAACGAACAAAGGTTTACCATTTTATCTCAATTGTCTGTGTGGTGAAATTTGTTGACTTGAATCAAAAAGGGTGGTCACCCTCACTCAAGACGTAAGTTGGAAGGAAATGAATCTCAGTGTGGTTTCTAGATTAACTGGTATGAACGTTACACCTCTTAACTGAATCCACGCAGGAAACTGTCGATTTATTAAGTAATAATAATTAAGCAAATTTTATTGCTGTTTTAACAGTAGTATCTTTCAATGCCGATTCTAAAATGTAATATATTTTAATTATTAACGTATTGCAGCCAAAATATTCAGCTGTCTTCTTCGTACTGACGTTAAACGACGCAGGGTCCTCGCTGATCCCATCCACTCACTGCTCCTAAAATCAAGACAGGCTAAGTTAAAGGGTTGCATTGCGTGAAAGTACCCACTTGGTCGGTTATTTTGACTCTTTACCAAAAGAATAACGGTAATTATCAGATAAAGGAACTTTTTACGTTCGCATTTCAATAATAAAGTGAATAGCAATTAAGAAAAAATATGAAATTATTCGTAAATATATTAAATTTCCACGTGATGGTCAAAGGACCCACTAGGAAAAAATATGATTTTCTACCTCTTACATTTTAAGACTATCCTGCCAGATGTCAAACACATGGAGCTCATCTACAGAGGAGCGTATTTTATCATGATGTATTTGGTGTTAAGTCTTATGCGTATCAGGTTGGAAATTGCTGTTAAGTAAGGTCCTAAGCCAACCTTTGACATTTGATCTCATGATAAGCATTTACTTGGAAAGAATTGTGATCAGAGCTCGAGATGTATAGAAGGTGGTGTTTAAGGGAGAAGTTGAATAGCTAAGTACGTCCGGAATTCACACTCGTGGTTGCCGTGAACTAAGTTCTACCGTTTGGGAACGATTTTTGGACCCTCAAAAGTGATCTTTTTTACATGATTTCTATTTTATTTTTTTAGGAAAAACCACAGTATTTGTTCCTACCCAGCAATATTAGCTTTGCATTTTCTGTAGTTTCAAGACTGTCCTTCCCTCTTGATTGGTCATCAAAACCTAAATAATTATTATTTCTTTTTAAATAAACCCACAATTGGGGTTTGAGGTGACTTTTAGGTGCAATTATATAGTTGGTTAAAATGTCTGAAACATAAGGATGTATACACAATAATTCAGAAACATAGATATTACACAAATTTTCTCCCACGCCCTCATAACATTACTCTGTGACCTGACGTGGTATTTTGTTGAGTAAACCCATTCTGAAACAAAAAAAGCAAATAGTAAAGCATGGAGCACCATGGTGAGTGGGAAAACGGTAAGAGTATTGAGGCAGACGTCGTCAAAACGACGAACATGAAGAAGCGCTCTTCTTTGTGCCCACAAGGAGGCGTATTAAGTGTTCGAAGACGAACCCCGGAGGAGAGTTATACGAGGGTTAAGGGTCGGGGAGGATGGCTTGGGGTAAAGGCGGGTGTAGAGTTGAGAGGGTCGTAGTCAAGAGAGCGAACCCTTGCAGGTTGACACGAAACACAAGCATTTCGCGAGGATTCGCAAATGAGAGGTCGAGAAAAGAGCAAGAGGCACAAGGGCAGTGTCCCAACGAAAAGTGTCAAGTGAGTGTCTCAGAGCGACAAAGGAAAAGGGTTGTTTTTTTCCTCCCTCGAAGACTCTTGACGAATAATAATGAGCAGCGGTAGACAAATCCATGAAGTGGCCACGGCTGAAGCATCTCAGTCTTTGTGACCCCCATCTCTTCCCCTCGCTCATTTTTACTGTTAAGAAGAGGGGCGGTTATGGCGGCGGCTGAGGTTGGGGAATGTGCAAATATGTCGAAGGTACTCATAGAATGCCTTATCCCTACATACGTCCTTTCTTTATAATAGAACAGGCTTTGACTTAGGTTTTCCCAAGGTTTCACATATAGTATCTGTAACTGAGCACCACAATGTCGATGTCTAGCCTAACAACTAGGTTGAAAATCACGGGGCCTTTTTCTGCGGCAATGCTCATCCTTTTGGGGTGGTTCAAGTTTTTGTAAGTTTTTATTATGCGGATATAATTGTTGTTCAAGTTCTACCTTTCGGAGTTATTAGCAACAAATAGTTTCGTTTATAAAATATGTCCAGCATATCGTGCTTTCTGATAATCTCCTAATATCCTTATCTTATTTCATTGTTTTTTCCCATAGATTTGCTCCGTGATTAATCAGTTTCCCTCCGCACACCATTTCATCGGCGATCCCCTAAGTGCGTTTTATAATTAACTCTTTAACCATTCAATACGTGGAATTAATTTTCCTTTTTTGTGTCCTCCAAGCACAATTTACTTGGCACTCCTCATACCCAATTAGGCTTTGTTAGTCATTGTATTTTGTATTTTTAAGGAAAATATTGTTTTGGTGAAAGATGTTCCTTCGCCTTTAGAGTGCCCACCAGTTGTTTTCCGAATACCTTTGGATATACCTTAAATAGGCTTTGTTAGTCATTGTATTTTGTATTTTTAAGGAAAATATTCTTTTGTTGAAAGATGTTCCCTCGCCTTCAGAGTGCCCACGAGTTGTTTTCCAAATACCTTCAAAGCATCATTTACAGGTTTTGATAACATAATTTTAGATTTTAATGAAATTGAAAATATTTTTAATAGCTCTATTCAGGCTACTTCTTCTTTGCCTTCGTATAATAAGTAGCACCATTCTTTCGCCTCCTGAAGTGCAAGCCATTCACGTCTTATTTGAATTTTGCCTTTCTTTCATCGGCTACCTACCTTTATCTTTATTTTTACTGCAGTGAATTTAGAGTTCCCAATCCTCATACTTTTACCATACATGGTAGTGTATTCATCGTCTCCTATTTTTCTGGTCAGATATATAGCATGCATTTCAGAAGCAAGTGCTTGCTTATCCTTCAAATATTTAAAAATTTTGACTTTTCCTTAGTCTTTCAAATTGAATTTTTAATATAAAAAACCTATTCAGACGGAAAAAATAAATAGAAACAGATACCACACTTTCTATACTCTGCAGTTAATACAATTCTTCGTTTCATTTCCTACTTTTCTCGCTGACGCACCCTTTCGCAAAAGAAAACTCGTAATTTTTTCTGAATTTATTCATTGAACTGAAACATTTCAAGATTCTTCGAATTGCATCATTCGTTCTGTTCTTACGCAACTTGCAAATAAATTTCTCCAGATTCATGAAAGGGATAAGGTCTGGTCGGTTATATTGTATTTTATATGATTTTATCGCTTACAGGAAGCTCAGCTTACTTTCTGCTTCTAAATTATACTTTTACGTATTGATTTTCCTTTAAATGTTATTTTAATTTTCCCACCATTCAGAGACGCAGTACTTCAAAATAAAGAGCGTTAGTCTATTGACTGGAGGCCCGGGTTCGGTTCCCGGGGACAGCTATGGACATGCACAGTTCACCTAAGCTGTGTGAATTTTCGGGTACCTTGTTTTTCCTCGGAAACTATAGGTGGGACGGGGAAAGAAGCTCCCCTTCCCCTCCGGCTGCTAATATGTGAATTACAAACTCCATTTGGCTTTGTGTTGAGTGTGCTTTACCCTTACCTATCGGATCAACCTTCAGGTTGATAACTTTGGTTTTAAAAAATTCTGTATCATTCCATCCTATTCTTACTAGGATGTTTTAATTCCTGGGTGGTGAGGCTAATACTTTGAAATATTTCACATTTGCAGAGCTTTCGCTTTTTTGCGATATGGGGACGATTAAATGCTTCCAATAATGTATTGATATTTTTCATTCATACGAACCCAGTTCTAATGTACACAGCTCGTTCAGTGGCTGCCTAATTATTCAATGTTCAGAGTTCTTTTTTCATTTCATAGGTATTTACCCCATGCTTTGTGTTTCCATGTGTCTTTTAAAGAAACGTAAAATCCAGAAGATAAGTTCTTAAATTCAACGTCGGCTTTCTTCTTTCATCCTTTCCTCTTACATCACTTTCCAAGTGATCTTAAATAAATATATTTCCTTTTATAAAGTATGTCTGAGCTATCTTTGAATTCCTCTGTTGTATCTTCATCTTCTACAAAATCTTTACCGTTTCCCCCTCTAATAGCCATATTTCATCTTAGTTCTTCAATTACACAATTATCTTGTAACATTTACATAAATTCTGTCATGTTTTCCTTGCATAAGCCCTTGTTGTACTTGCTCTAAATTTTTTCTTCATAATTTTATACCTCCCTAGCCGTAACGTTTATTTTAGTTCCCTTTTTATGAATGGCGGTTTAAACATTTATTGTTGCCGAAAAGAATATATAATCGCATTTTTGGAAATAAATTCTATAAAACAAACGGCCTATTTTATATCTTTTGCATTAAAACCGTAAATGTGAGGACCTCTATGAAAACAGATTTGGTACATATTACGGAAAAAAGAGCTATTTCACTGAAGGTGGTAAAATTCTACTATTACTATTTCGAGAATGAACAATCTATATGAGCCGTGACGATAACTTTATTTTTCATGATTTCGATTGAATACCTTATGGGATTAAGCTCCAAGATCAACGTTTCCCTGTATGTTTTTCTGGCACAGGTTGATACGCAATATAGCACACTCAGTGGAATTACATTTCTACATAGTGTGTTATATCATATCAAAATCTTTTGCTATCAACCAAATCATCTAATATTAGTTCGTACACTGTTCTGATCGCCCGACTGGTCTGTTGCTCTGTCATTAAGTTTTCATAATGGAATTTATTCATATCAACTGTATCCGCTACGGAATCCGTAGGTAACACCATATTTAAAACGTTAGCTTCTATTCAAAAGTCCAAAATTTTATATATTAGCGGCCAAATTCACCTACTAAGTGATATATTCTTGAGAAAAATGAAACCACTGAGGTTTATCTTTTTGGATAGCCTTGGTATCGACGTATTAACTTCCTCTCTGCAATTATTTGTTAAAATCATCTTTGCCAGAATAAATGCTGATATTTATTCTAGTTTTGATAGCTATAATATGAAATATTCTATTCAGGATGATGAATGTCCCAATGTCTATAAATCAAAACCCAAATACATTTAAAGGTTTAAGGATTTAAACTAATAATCCCTACTTGGGAATGAACGTTAGTGAAAATAATGCATTAAAGCTTCAACGTACAGCTGAATTAGATCAGTACGAATGGTAGTAGCACACAGGAGATTAGAGGTTAGTAATGAACAAGTGCTGTGAGACTGAGGTACCGACAACAGTACAGACTACATTTTAATTGGATACAATTTTGCACCTAATGGGTACATTATGAATTTCACGAAATGTTCACTGAATTCGGATGAATAAACTATTATTCTTCATGTTATAATGTCGCCAAATGGATCGTAATGTTTATGAGAATAAGAAGTTTATTTTAGAGCTGAAACTAGCTTATCATGTTAAGTGACTTTTTTATCTCATGATGTGTGGCTTCATTTGATGAGACGGTGGAGCAAGTATGCCCTCTATAATGGAAAATGAAATTTCTTTCATCAATCATTTAAAAAGCTTCAAAGTATATTTTTCATAGATTTCTAAAGATACTGATGGTAATTAAGAGCACTAGATTATTAATGCCATTTTGTGTCATCACGTTGACAACAAATCAATCAAGTGGATGGTATTCTTGTCCTTAACTTCATGACATGTTGTACGGTCCCACCTTAAAATTGATAACCACCAAAAATCACAGTACTCGGCCCAAAGTTTGGTTTGATAGGTGTTTCCTGCGCGACCTATGGTTTCCCAGGAAGTTCTGGTAGCACATTTATGGTGAAGCTGAGAGTATTCAGAGGTATGCCTGGGAATCGAACCCGGGCTTTCAGGTCGTTAATGTACATCCTACTCACTGAACTACCAGTTTCTATTGTGGTGGTTGGTAACTACTTGAAATTAATATTATCATTATCCCAGTAAATCAAATCCAAGTGCTCAATGACTGATGGTAAAAGTAAGATATCTGAACCACAAATTTACTTTTTAAGAGAGGGCGAATGATTCATAAAGAGATCTTGTACGGCCTCTGAGGGGTAATAAGTATTCGATTATAGTGTTGAAATTTTTATTTCATTTTATTCTTTATCGTGGATGGTCGGAAATGGTCAATGCGTTCAGTGAAAATAGGTCAAATAGACTTAGTCGACTGAAAATTTCAACAACCAACTATTCTTCTACAACCACGAGACAACTATGAAATTGCATCACTCACCATATTTTTATTAATCATTCATTACATTGGTCCTGGTTATGTCAGAGTATCGGTGCTAGGTACTTCAAGTACAAGGTACTTGTGAAGTATGGGTAGATCAAATCGATTCTTTTATCAGCAGAATTATGAGTGTTTTGAGGGAAGTTTGCCAGATATTGTTATGCAACTTATCAATAATCATGATAATGATAAAAATGTCTTAAAACTGACTACACTACAATAAGTCACCACACATCGGTATTATCCAGATCCTATTTTCTAGATTTAATTAAGACCGTCTTTTTTAAATTATACATTTCGTGGCGTGTTTATTTTATCCACTGGCTGTGCAATACACCACCTTGCATTTCCAATTCACTTACTCGGTTTGTTTCTTTGTTAAAATCCGGTGGATGGCGACCAATGACACTCATTTCACCCGGGGAAGTGTCACGAAACATTAAAAGTAAACATTAAAAAAAATTCCCATTCTATCGTTTTTCTCGCAGCGGCCCTCAATCCGACATCGGATTTACTCGCGAAAATTAATGGACCTTCAACAATACGGCTGTTCGGAGCGCCTCTCTCTGCACCACGGCCGGGAGAGCAACTGGAAATAAGTGAAAAAAATAAGCGTGACGGGCATTTCGCTCACAGGGGAAAAAATTAAAGAAATTAATGCAAAAAAAACGACCAAAGACCGTGCGAGACCAAAGGCGATAACCTCTCTTCTTGCGCCACCCCTTATCCTCTGAAATCTTCCCCTCGCCCCTTTCTGGTTTGAAAGCCGTGACTTCATCCCTCGCCTTCAAAATCTCAGCGGATACACTGCCACTGCCTCGAGAAAAAAGCATGACGCTAAAGAATACCCTGCATACTTCTTTTAAGTAAACCTCATTCTTCCAAGCCATTCCTTCTCGGAGATTCGGCGAAGACGACGGCGGGGAGAAGAAATTTAAAACAAAAAAGAAACTCAACCTCAATTTTTTCGGTTCTTTGCCTGGACAAGAATGAGACGACGACGTGGAACAAACCATTATATTTCTTCCTGTCCAGCGTCTTAAGATCGCGTCTCAATTCTTACTTGCACAACCTTGGTTTCCATACTCTTGTCTTTCCTTAAACTGTCCGCGGTCAATACCAGTTCATCCCTCAGAAAATGGTTTCCGTCTTATTGCTTGATTTATATGAGTATAGATATATAAACACCCACATAAATATATATATATATATATAAATATGTATGTGTGTATTTTTATACATACATATATATATACACACACACAAACATAACATGAACGCATATCCTGATGAAAATAAAGAGCTTTTTAATTAAGAGTTTCATAATGCAGACCTTTGCCGTATAATATACAAATGTTTCGGGAAGAAATTGAAAGACTCTCACATGCTTAAAGGAACCGTTGGTTCAAAGTAATGGATCAATAATAAGCTTGAATACACCGTGTGCTTATGAAAAAAAAAATAATTTTAAGTCATTAATAATTTTACCAACATATTTTCCTTATCTTCATATTTATTTGATGCAAGTAGAATTAATTGCTGCATTAGTAACGTTATGGAGTAATTAAATTTTAGGAACTCCTCCTGGAATTTGCAAATAATGATACAGTGAAAATGAAATGCGGTTATATTATAAAGGGGCCAGGACGTTTAGCACTGCAGATTAATTGATATTGATTTATTACAAAATGAATGAAGGAATTTTACCGTAGGTAATCTACCGTTGATGATAGATTTTGGAAGACTTGGCTTGATCCAATGGCTTGATCATCGCTAATTTTATTAGCTCTATCTCACACATTAGCACATCTCACACTATATTGGCTCTTAGGTCTATCTAAAAAGACACATCCCACGTTACACTAAAAACTTATATCCAACACTGCAGCACACCGTTCTTCAAATCCAAATACTGTCTACTTTGTGAGAGCTGTAAATGAACGCTCAATGGTCAGAAGAAGGAAACGAGCGTCTTTCTATCTTTGGAGTACGCACCACACATAAGTTTTCGCCATAGTTACATGAATAATATATTTCACTCGTAATTTGACTAGTCTATGTTATGAGATTCTTGTGGATTCCAGGTTGCTTTATCAGGTACTAGTCGAAGATACCTGGATATACAATTGAAGTGTCACCAGTAAGTCTGGTATGGTCTTTAGAATTTAAGTTTTTGAATGAAAACCCGATATCAGTATTGAATGCGTGTTTATAAAATATAGCTCCAGAAAATAACCATTTCTTTTGCTTTCAAATGTTTAACAACAACCTGAATTCTTTCCCTACCAACCCTAACACATTCATTTACCTTCCTTCAGACCCTTATATTTATTTCATTCTTCTTCGCTCCAAAACCACCTCCTCTTCTAAAAAACATTTCCTTACCTATTTATTGAAATACTCCACATCATAGATTGGTATAACGCTATGTCTATATCTTTCAATGAGATTGGTTTCAT
This sequence comes from Hetaerina titia, assembly GCA_037158775.1. NCBI lineage: Eukaryota > Metazoa > Arthropoda > Insecta > Odonata > Calopterygidae > Hetaerina > Hetaerina titia. The sequence continues at coordinate 68,814,766 of CM073777.1, read as the reverse complement.
TACCTACATCCTGTTTAAGATGTTTATTTATCCAACGCAATATTCTTCCAAATATCCATTCTTCTACGCCCATTTATATCTAAATGTATTCCTCCAAGATGAAGTTTTCTGCTGTCTAAAATTTTGAATCCCTTGCTTTCATATTAATCAGCATTTCTACATTTCTTGTATTGCTTTCATGTATCCTTTACTTTTCTGAAATTCATAAATTCCTGCTGGATGTAGAAGATACACATTAATCGAGATTTTACTTCAGGAATACGGTTTCCTAGATGCATATTTCTTCATATGACAAGTATTTTGATATATCCACACTGCAATAACACTTTCATTAGCAAAGAAAATATAATAAAAATGTGTTTAAATTGGATTAACTTTCAGCAACCCTGGCAACTGAGTGTTCAAATTATTATTTAAAAAAGTATTACTTTGAGATTTGGAATATATTTACATAAAAAAACGTCTTCAAAAGTAACATATTTAAAGGGCTTCTTTTTGACAAAATTCTGCTACACCCATCTACGAGCAACTATATGACTAATGGTATTCAAATTGGATGAGATATATGCCCGGGAAATTAGATACCTGCGTATGCGCGAATAAACGCTATAATATGGTTTTCCAAAGCCCTTTCGTCACAGTCGTGTACGATATTGTCCTCGAATAATAACAAACCCAAAGCACGATAGTCCTCGTGAAATTTTCTGGTGAAATGTTGTGCCGAAATATATCATTTCCTCGGAAATACTTTTAAATTAAGCGTGATGCGTCATTTCTATATGTAATTACATTTCGACAAAGTCACGAAGTCCATGTGTAGACTGGTTGTGACGACTAAATTATCGCGTGCACCCTCGGAATCGTACCTTAATCGAGAAAGGGAGGAGTTGCAGGATGTATGCAATTTTCCAATGGTATCGACAACTTAATGAATTGCAATCAGTCACCAAAGTTTTGTTTGGTGACTTCACTGAAGTCTGGAGTGAGAATAATACTGAAAAATTGGATTGTCTTCAATATTATTTAACTCTTGATCATCTACTACATGAGCTTAATATGCCTTTATCGTCATTAAACCTATGGTTTCCTAACTGCAATCACATTTCGTGAATAATTAAACTGCAAGTTTTCATGAAGGTATTTACTACTTAAAAATTGATAAAATGTCATTGTTTTACCAATGTGCAGTGTTTCTTGTAACTGGATGAGTGAAGGGTTGGCTGTTGAGTGCGGTAGGCCTGCGTTTATCTAATACGAAATTGCACAGTTGCTGCTACTAATAGAAAAATTGATCATCTCATGAAAATTTTACTATGAGTGTTTGTTGTTTCTGTCACAGCGACTGCCATATATTTTGTTGCCAAACAATAGGTAGTTTGCTAAATATCACCAGCCGAAGTGACTCAGGCTTCGTTCCGCATCAAAAACCATCACCCCACCCCCCAACTTCACTTCCGACCGATGAAAACTTCGAACGAAACAAATTTCCCAAGAAAAGTTTTTCATGCGGCGGAAAAGAATCACTGAGCGCGCAAGCCGCCCCTCACACCGCCCCGCGGAACACCCCAAAAACCCCCCGCCGATTCCCATCCCCGACACCGACGACATCGTCTCATGAATACGTCCACTGCCGTAGTTATTCCCGTATTCTTCCTCTCCGGGAAGAAAATGTTTTTTTTTGAGGGGGAGAGGGAGTGAAACTCTAAGAATTAAAAGGGTTGGAAGTGCTTAGGATGGCCGAGAAGGAGGGAGGGTCGTCCGTCTCCGTCGGAGAATGGGAAAATTGTGGGGGGGAAAGGGGTGCGCGATGTATTCTGGATTCTGAGAGTCCCTGGTGGTGATGTTTAGGGTGACCGTGGTCTATCGTTCTATTCTACGAAGAAGAAGTTTTGGAGAAGGGGAGGGCTGAGCTGGGGGATGCGAGAGGCTTGAGAAGGGTGGTGCAGGGCTGAGAAGGGACGATGTTGTGTCTGTGTTCATTTCTTCACTTTGTCCCATCAATTTCTCTTTGCTAATTGGTTAGGGAAAAGGAAAAGGGTTAGGAATTGGGGGAAGGGGGAGACAGGAGACAATACAAGGGAAGCCTTGCGGAGGAAAAAGGGTTGATTTGGGCTTATGAGAGGTTTTGAGAAAAGCAAAGGGGAGCGTTTGGAAGGGAGGACGGAAATAAGTCATATTGTCGGGAGATCATAATTTATTTCGCTGCTTAATCAATGGAATGGAATTTTGAATAAGCTAAAGTTTCTACATTATCACTTTTTATTTCCTCTTTTTGTTACAATTCGCGCGTCGAGATATGGAGGGTTTAATTACGTTTCCCCAAATCGAATGGTAATTTGCCTTGTGCTACCAGGCGCAAAAAGAATATAGAATCCATTTGAATTATGTCCTAATTATTGTCCTTTTTGGCTGCTGTTGGTGTAAGTTGAAGGCAAATAGTTGGAAATCAAATTCAATTCTTGCATTGCTATCTTTAATAATGCCATATACAGGTTATGAATTTCTACTGCTCCAAATTGATTAGTGCACATGAGCATGATGACAGAAATTTCATTTGATGCATTGCTGTCCTGATTACGAAAGCCGCCAGTTCTAGTAACTGTTTATGACTAATTGATCAGGGTTGCTTGATGCTGATTGAACTTCAGTGCTAATGTTTGAATAAATCTGTGATACTTGTCTCACTTCAATTAAAAAGTTTATTATTAATAATACCCTCGGCAAAGCTTTGCAAAAGTAAAATGTGTTCTTCAATTCAAACCATGCATAATGCTTCAATTTTTTATCAAAGAAGTTCATTCGCTATTATTACGAGTAAAATATTGGTAAACATCAGGGTTTTGTTATTCGATATAATTAAATTAATTGACATTATAGAAAGGCGTATATAGGTAATATCTGATTGATTAGGGAAATCTAGCCTGTGACTGGCTCATAACTTTTGCAGAATGTCATTAACAATTTCAAATTGGATCTGAAATCCTTTACGGGGAATTTCCTTGTGTAATAATTTATGATTTTTGATTACTGTGAATCATATGATTTGGCATAATTTCGCAATATCTGATTTTAGTTAGATACACTCAAAGATATCCAATATTAGCCTCCATATTTAAAATAATTAAGGTTGTAATTTAAAACAGCTATGGACCGAATATTTCATTCCTAAACATGTAGTGCCAGGAACATACGGTGAACAAAAGAATAAACAAGTGCAAAATTGTTGCTAGGAACAGAATCAATCCAATTTTGCACCAAAAAAGCCAATAGAAAATGAAGATGAATTATTTATAAAGAGCTCTATATTTGTCTTTTCTGACTATGAGTTAAAATTGGAGGCCCTTACGGCAATAAAGTGAGTTTAAATCAACATGTCGGATTGGAATCAATATCAAAAAGCACATGTTACTACCATCTTTGGCTTTTTTTTCCCACCAAGGTTGGAACTCAAATAAAACAGGAACATTTATAAATCCCATAACGTTCACTTCACTCTAATCGGAACTAAGACTCAGTCCAATCAGAGCAGGAGAATGCTCTTCTTCTTGATTTAGGAAAATCGGGTTAACTATAGACCTACTTAGATACAAGTATGATTTTTATTTCTCGATAGAGAACAACCCGATTTTTCCCCAAAATTTTTCTTATAGTCTCTTACTTTAACCGCGAAGGGACCCTTACCTTGGTACTTAGCGATTTGTAATTTACCTAAACTGAAATTCTAGGCTCTGTGTCATGTCAACATTTATTGTCGGAATCCTCCTAAAGCGTATCTGTAATACCTTCCAATAAAAGGCATAACCTACCTTTTATATACGTCATTAAAATAACTCTGCACCCTATTACCACTTACTATCGACGAACAACCCATCCCTAAACCCTATGAGGAAATCCACTTCCACCCTAAATGTTCAGGGCGCCGCTCCATCTTCTGGTTTTATTCAATTAATCGAGAGAGGTATTAAGTAAGAGAAGATTGAGAGGTAAATAGAGAGTACTATTTTTCAGTTTCGTCTTAGCAAGAAAGGGCTTCAGTCGAATGATACTAAAGCAGAAATATAATAGGTGCAATTGTATGAAGGATGAGGAATTGGCTGGTTCCTGACATCCTAAATGGCGAGGGGGAAATTGAAACACGGGAGTGCATAAAGATATGGAGACAGTGGGTTAGGAAGAAGATTAACAAGTAGTTTTTCTATTGGGAGTCAGGGTCGGGAGAGGGTGTAACGGATGGTAGCTTGAATCAGCGTAGGCAGTGTGAGGAAGGGGAAAGAGGGGAGATTAGTGCGTCGCTAGGGAGAGAAATATCGGATCGGGGTAACGAAGTGCTGTCGTGGGGTGAGCGTTGGGAAATTACACCCCGTGTGTTTGCAAATGGAAAAAGGTTGAGGAGGGAGGGAATGACAGGCTCTGTGGAGAAATACTGGAGATTTAAATAAGACTAGAAGTGAGGGGCAAATGCAATGAAGAATAGTTGTAATGAGGCGGAGAGCGGGACGCCGGAATCCAATGGTGGTTTAAGACTTACCGGGAAGATGCGGTGGCAGGGTTTAAACACACTGAGGTCAATGTCTCGGGAGTTGTGTAACTACCGTTAGATATGGGATAAGAATCAATAAAAATAAAGAAGGTTGGACGATTTTCCAGAAAGATAAAGGCTAAGCTTTACATTAAAACTGGAGGGCAACAACTAGTGCAGGTTGAATAGTTTACGTACCTCGGAAGTTTTTTGGACTAAAATGGTTAAAGTAGTAGGGACGAAAGTAGAAGTATTTCAACAGACAAAGAGAGTTTCACAAGGAGGAGGGAATCGATAACAGGAACATTTAGCAAGGATGTTAAGAAAAGACATAAAAACTCTTCGAATTTGGAGCGTAGCTAAGGAAGGCGTGTGTTTGTATATGTGTGTACATATAAACATATATGATATAGGTTAGTTTGCTAGGTGGGGAGTAACAAAATGTTTATTTGATAGTTGTGTCCATCCAAAAACCTACCTTAACCGGTAGATTACCTAATAATAATAATAAATATGTCTATATATATAGATATATAATGAATATTTGTGCGCCGTATGGCGGGATTTCGCATTTGAATGAATATATATAAATATATATATATATATATACATACGCACATATATATGTTTACACACACATAAATGTATATATACCTGCACATGTGCATATACACCCACACACACAACTTACCTACACCTGATGGTGAACGATGAATGAAGGTTTGTGCTGTTGATGTAGCAGCATGACTAGAGCGCACTTGTTTACGTTTACATAGGAGTGTTTAATGAAAGAAGTTAACGCACGGATCTAGGATGTGATGGGAAACTTCACCTTAGAAAAAATGTATAGGGAAGTTTGTAACAGTGTTTCTTTTCTTTTTTCGAAAATTTACACTCTTCCAGCGGGTCGAGGGAGCATCTTGGTTGGTTATTATAGTGCAAATTTAAGTTGGGTTGGACACACCATTTTCAGAAAACAAGCTCATACAAAGCATCCCATAAATATGCACACGTGTGTACATATATATATTATTTATTATTATTAGGTAACCTACCGGTTAAGGTAGGTTTTTGGATGGACACAACTATCAAATAAAAATTTTGTAACTCCAAACAAAACCCAATCCAGCAGCCTAAACTACATCAGGTCCCTCTTCATCTCTGTGTACTTCTTTCCTGCCTTCATCCCATCCAACATCCCTATCCTGTTCCTACCCTTTCCTCGCTTGTCCAACATTCTCCCCTCTATTACCTTCTTCAACATTCCACTACCGCTCAATACGCCTTCCATCCATTTTTCCTGCCTCCATAGGATTTCTCTCAACAAACCCCTCTCCTCACCCACCATTTCTATACTTCCTCATTTGTTTTCCTTTCGGTCCATTTCACCTTCTCCATTCTTCTCCACACCCACATTTCAAAAGCCTCCAATCTACGTCTATCCTCCTGCTTCAGCGACCACGTTTCCGCGCCGTACATAGCTACGCTCCATATCAGAGTTTTTACGAGTCTTGTCTTAACATCCCTACTCAACGTCCCCGTCATCAACTCCCTCCTCCTTGAGAAAGCCTCCTTGCCTAGCGCAATTCTTCTCCTTACGTCCCTACCACTTTAATCGTATTGGTCCAAAACACTTCCGAGATACGTAAACTGTTCTACCTGCTCTATTTTTTCCCCGCCTATTTTAATATTTAGCTTAGCCTTTTCTTTCTGGAAAATTGCATAACCTTTGTTTTATTAATATTGATTCTCATCCCATATTTATCGCACTGAACCTCCAATTCACTCAACAATGCTTGCAACCCCTTGGCTGACTGAGCAACTAATGCTTGGTCATCAGCAAACCTAACCGATTTTACGAATTCCCCTCCGACTTTCATTCCTACCTCCAGTTCTTCCCATGCCTCTTTAATCATTTCCTCCATATATAGGTTGAACAGCACCGGTGATAATGGGCAACCTTGCCTTACCCCTCTTCCTATCACTGCCCGGACTCTCCGGCTCCGGACTCTCCGTTCTCCACTCGCACCTGAGCAGTAGGAGACATACACAGGTTGCGGATTAGCCTCCTTTCTCTCCAATCCATTCCTATTTTCTGCAATATACACTATACTCATTAGTTTTTCCCTATTCACTCTATCAAACGCTTTCGCGATATCTAAGAAACAGGCAAATACGTCCTGATTGTATTCTATATTCCTCTCATATGTTGGTATATAAAGGTACATATGGGTATGTATACCTGTGTATAGAGTTCACCCAGTACTAAGCCCGATGGAGTTTGAAATTCAGTCATTCGTGTGGGGGGCCAGTTCCTTTCCCAGGGACTACCGTGGCATATATATATATATATATATATATATATATATATATATATATATATATATATATATATATATATATATATATATATATATATATATATATATGTGTGTATTAGTTTGATAGGTGGGGAGTCACAAAATGTTTATTTGATAGTTGTGTCCATCCAAAAACCTACCTTAACCGGTAGATTACCTAAAAAAAAAGTGTGTGAGTCGATTAGAGCATCTTGCATTCTTGCATGCTCCGTAGTGAAACCTAGGTCGTAATACATCTTATTATTCATTTGGAGTTACAATGTTTTATTTTTAAATTATCCTTCATAGATGTCATTATGATCGTCTCGGAAAGACTGCGTCGGGCCGCGAAGAGGAAAAAATGGAAGGGTGAATGAAAAAAATAGAGAAAAATCTGTTGATCATACGAAATAGAAAAACATGGTAGAGAATGCCTGGAAATTGCTGAAACTATTTTAGAAATGACCGTTGAACGCGAGGAAATTAAGACAAAGACTAATGAAATGTAAAATAATGAATATAGTAAAATGTAAAATACGTGAATAAGAAATAGAAAATGATTTCTCTGAGACATGTAGATAGAAAATTATAAGAGAGAGGAGGCGATTTCAAATAAATAACATTGAAAAACCTTGTTGACCGAACCAAAAGACCGGAAAACTATCCCGGTATCGATCTCGTAACTATGTTGAACCAATACACATGAATCTCTGTTAGGAACCAGAAATTACTTCATATAGAATATACCTCCTGATATGAACTTAGAAAATGTATATTTATCTTCTTCAATGTAAAATACCACCACTTGATTGTGATAAGCTTGATTCCATGACGAAAGTCGTGCCTCATGCCGTGAGCCGTGTCGTTTTCCTTAACTTTATCGCAAATTGGTGAAATAACGTTCTTATTAGTTTATAATTTACTTGTATTTAAATAATCAGTACACGGTTGAATAGAATGTAGAGCGTTCGGAAAATTGCCTTAGGGTTTCGGGCTTCAATTGATGCCGTATCTAAAATATAAGTTGCGCGATTTTCTGGTTATTAGACCTTACTTGGAGATCCAACGATGGCGCAGGAAAGAAACTAGCTTTTTTCTTGAGTGTCATAATTTCGCAATCAATAAATTAGGGTGAGCGGCTAATCGCATTTGAACATTCAGGCTTTTAAGATCCACATATTAAAAGCCTCTCATTTATGCTTATCCTCTATCTATAACAACCGGGTTTCTGTGCCATGCAAACTGATTATAAATAATACAGTTTGCACCAATCTTTACATAATATCCCTTTCATTAATACACTGTTCTTTGTAAATATTTCTTTACCTGACGCAGTTCTTGCTTATATGTTCTTACTGCTTTGTCCATATTCGCATCGTCTAGAGGTGAACTGTCCCACTAGCACCAGTTTATAACTCCAAATTTCAATGTACTTGGTTTTTCTTTTTTATTGTAGACGTCATTACCTTCGTCTAATGTTGACATTATTAGCGTACACCCATAACACTGCTATAGTAATTGGCAAGGCAATCTCTTGGGTGACCAACTATAAATTGATCCGTGAATATAACTGCTTTCCTCAGTTTTCCACCTGATTTCATTTTAAACTACAGTCATCCCCGTGCTTGTCTTTCCATATCCACCGCGTATCTGCTCACCCTGACTCTTCATCCAACAGTCTATTTTTACTCTTGTGTTCATCATAATCTTTTGGCAAGAATAATTGAATATTCTTCGTATTTTATAAATAGTCTTTTTATGTGGCATTTAAATGATCATCCTACTTGGGTCACTAGCTCATACAAACGGCTATCTTCCATGGGGAATACCTGCTTGATATTTATTTTAAAATTGTTACATTGTAAAATATTTAAATCCATGAAAGCAGTTTAAATTATAATCTCCCGATATTTACCTTTGCTATGAACTCTGTAAATTTTAGATTGGAAATTAGTTTGTGCTTGTAACGTTTTTGGGGTGCTCTAAATATTTAAATGGTGAAATACCCAGAAAATAGAATGAAATGGAGTTATCATTTCATCTTCCAAATTTTAATACGTTAATTTCTTAGAGTTCAATTCAGAATGATAACACATGGTATAAATTAGGTTCAAAATTTGAGGTTCTTCAAATATTTGGTTACAAAATCTATGTTAAATCCATATTCGGCAATAATTTTCACAGAAGACAACAAGGCAAACATTTTTCATAATATTACAACTTTTTTCTCACTATCCTTCTTCGAAAGTTTCCACCACCAACTGGTAGAGGGAGAAAATTGTACCCATACAGTAAGATATTTCGTATTCGGAACGAGAGGTACGTATAATCTATTAACTCACTCCCCTGCAAGGGCTAAAAGACGAGAAGGGCTGAAGAAAAATACCCCATCCCCCTTGTAACGCAATATGTCCAAGCTTAAAGAAGGTCGGCTATATATTTTTTCGGTTACAATACCGAAGAGGGGTGAGGGACAAAACAGCGGGTGGGCTGGAGCGAGGTGGAGAGGCAATACTTCATGATTGAAGGGAGAGGGAGGATGGCTGAGGTGGGTGGGGGAGGCGAAGGGGTCCGAGGTAGCAAGGTGGTAGGCTGCGGAGAGGGGCTAGGAAGCTCAGGAAGGAAGATGACTGAAGATACGGCTAATGCAGGAAAGATGGAACACGGCTTAACAGATGACTCCTTCCTCAGAAGATAGGTTGTGTAGAGATGTATCAAGGGACAAATCCTACTCCACCTTTCCCCAACCCTCTTCCACCTCTTCCCTGAGTAGCTCTGGAACGTCTTCCACATCGCCCCGCTTCCCTCATACACTTTTGGCCAATACCGTACGTTCCGACCTCCTCCTTTTCCACCCATCCCCTCAGCATCTCAGATTTTCCGTAACAAAAACCTATTCACCATCTCCCCCATCTCAACGTCACTGCCTTCCCCAAAACCAGCCCCAACTCTCATCGATAAATCCATCTCGTGCTGCCTCACATAAGAATTTCTATGGCCAAAGCGATGCAGTCTCTTCCCTCTTTTTTTACCTCTCGTTTCCCTGGGCTGATGTGTGGACGGGGTGGATATAAGGGGAGTTTGATGGGGGACTGCCGGTTACATGATAATGGGGAGACACGTTACCTTCCCCTACCATTCGGTCGACGCATGTGGTCAAATTTCGATTCGAGGAGGAGGAGGTGGTTCTTCGAAGGTCATAATGGATTGGGGGCATGATTATACCGGGGATTTGAAAAGAAAAAGATTACTGTACGCTCCTGTTGAAAAGTGTAGATGTGGTAACAAATGATGGGGATGAGTTGGGAAGTACTAGTTTGTGGTAACGAACAAGTGTACAAGTATAAAAATGCTCTGAGAAAACTCTTGTTTTCGTTAGATAGGATGAACAACTAACTTATTATAGGTTAACCTTATTTAAAAATTAACGTGATTTTAATATTTGCTTTTTAGATCCCATTTAAAATAATACCGGTTGTTCAATTTATTGTGGGTAATTCAAAAGAGACATAATTGAAATTTATCGCGAAAATATTTTTTCTTTTACTCACAATAGCGATACCATATAGCTTGATATAAGACTCGTAAAAACTCTGATATGGAGCGTAGCTATGTACGGCGCGGAAACGTGGTCGCTGAAGCAGGAGGATAGACGTAGATTGGAGGCTTTTGAAATATGGGTGTGGAGAAGAATGGAGAAGGTGAAATCGACCGAAAGGAAAACAAATGAGGAAGTACTGGAGATGGTGGAAGAGGAGAGGGATTTGTTGAGAGAAATCCTATGGAGGCAGGAAAAACGGATAAAAGGCGTATTGAGCGGTAGTGGAATGTTGAAGAAGGTAATATAGGGGAGAATGTTGGGCAAGCAAGGAAAGGGTAGGAACAGGATAGGGATGTTGGACGGGATGAAGGGAGGAAAGAAGTACACCGAGATGAAGAGGGGCCTGATATAGATTAGGTTGCTGGATTGGGTTTTGTTTGGAGTTACAAAATGTTTATTTGATAGTTGTGTCCATCCAAAAACCTACCTTAACCGGTAGATTACCTAATAATAAATAATAGTTTGATATAGAAGGCAACACTGATTGCACTACTCTTAAGGAGCTGTTGAGAAATAATCCAGTTTTTACTTATATTTATTTTTCGTTTATTATTTCACTAGAGTTTTCTCCAAATAGCGTGCCAGTATAAGCCCAGATTATTCATATCAAAAGCATCCTTTCAATTCATACATGAAGTTTTTCACCAATATCATCCTGGCGAAAATTTATTGCAAGTACAGAATATTTCTTGATGGCGCACTTTCTACTCAAAAATTGGGATTTTTTTAATCTTAAAAACGATATAAACAACCAAATATTGGTAACATCTACCATTGGATTATGTAATAGAGACATCCTTATGATCCTCGTATCTAAAATTTTCATTCGTGATTTGATCAGTAATACACAATCTATATGCTAAGGCTCATCTGGACAATTATTCATGACAGTAATAATTTATACTGTACGCTAAGTGGGAACTTATTTAAAGAAGGACTTTTGTCGTATTTTGACGCATTCCATTTCATAATATATAATCTGAATATTCTACTATATTAGGTACATGTTGTATAATCCATATTATGGATATCATAATTCATTTTATTAATCCCCTGCAGCAGCAACATCTGACAACAATATTAAATTCTGGCTATTAGTATTCACCATTAAAATTTAAAGGGAAATTGGTAAATTTGATGTTCCATTTTGGTCATTTGGAACGGAATCGAGAGAATATGTAAGCGTTGTTTTAAGAAGTCAAATTTTATGATAGACCATAAGCTTCACTTAAATAGGAGTGACTGGTTCGATGTGACTAATTAAAGTTTGTACATATTTTTTGCAACTATCAGTAATAATTTTAAAATATGTACTCGCAGGCGCGTCTTAATTCATGGTGTTTTCCGACGTTCAAGCTTATTTCCCTTCAATGTTCGCAAATGAAAATTCATATCTAAATAAATAATTCAGGTTTTACTCTTTTTTCTGTTTTTCAATTAAGTTTTTCTCTCCCTTATTTTAAATGCTTAAAATGAATAATTATAATGGTCTCCTAACAATTTTTAAGACAGCTGTGGAAATTGGACTCTAATAACAATATTTCAGTATATTTATCTTAATTTTGCATAATTAATCGATGCATTGTAAATATAATTAAAAGGTATAAATAATATAAGGATGATCTTCTAAGAAAGGTCTGGAAAAATGATTGAAAAATTTTAATGGCGTACATTTCTTTTTGGCACGGAGAATTTTGGGTGTTTTGTCTATCATTTGCAATAGTCTTTTTTTTAATGTTTATGGCTCTCTCACACTCTTTAACAGCTCATTACGTATTAACACTTGAATGGATAGAGTTAAACATTTATTGAAATAAGACAATGATATTTTCATACCAAACTATTAACTCCTATGTCAATAAAATTTTCGTTGCATTACACACAATAACATATTCGCCGAAGGTTAATTTCAGATGCCCACCGTGAAGAACATGGTATTTTTAAGAACTATTTATTGTCCAGCTTACGAAATTTTGTCCAATTCAGCACCAAACTCGAGAAAAACCTAAGAATATTCGAATGTATTAGTGGATTTAACAAAAGGAATCATAAAATTCCCAATTACCAGCGAAATGAGGATGATGAAAAAGGCAATTAAAAATTCTCTTAAGAACTATTTTGATAACTTATTCTTTGATATCATTTGTATATATCTATTTAAATAATATTCAGAACCTTGAAACCCGTGCATATGTTGCACTAAAAATGCAATTCAATCCTATGTTTGTTGTGTTTTGTGCTTAGATACTCGATTAAATGAAGTAAATGAAAACCGCGCAAATCCTTAAAAGCATAGCGGAACTCCCCAACACGTTTGTAAACAAAATAACCGGGCATTTAGGATACGCAATTTTCTCATTCGCATACATATCTCGGATTAACTGATTGTTTGACTATAAAAATAGGATAAGTATCAATGCAGACACGGAATCGTTTCGTTCAAAATTCTAAATCATCCGGGGAGGTGTGCTCAAGCTGGGCCAGCTTGTCGGGATCGGACGGGATGAAATGCATATCCCGCTCTGCCCGTAACGGATTTCGCGTTTTGGGGAGTGACCCGTTAATTGCGACTAAGTGATGAGATTGCTCATCCTACCGCAAGGGCTCGCTCAACCGTTGTCTCCAATGGATTGTTTCCTGTTACCCTTACGTCTCTCCCCTGTGCCATTTGGATGCTTTGCAATCCATCGATTCATCATCGGCAATATGCTTGATGGAACGATGCGAGAGCAGGAGATGTGGGTTGCACTAGGCAGGACGAAGTGCAGGGATTTCGGGAAGTTCGGATTTCTATGATTCATGGAAATGAGTGCTTTTCAAGGAATATTATCTAAACCCCTCAACCCTGATCGAATGTGACAGTAATAGGTCAATTCGATTTTCATCGTTGGTTAAAAAAAAATTCGATACGCTCCATGAATGATTTTGAACACATTAATATTCTATCAAAATAATCCAACAGCTGAATGAAGTAAAAGCAGAAATTCAATCTCTGCTAATGAAAGGGGAGCTTCCACTTCCCAGCATTCTAATATATCATAATTCCTATTATTTTATGCCTTGCGTCGAATTATTGTCTAAATGTTATTTTGCCTGAACTGCATGATAGGCTAGACGGGTGGAGTGTTTTCAGTGAGGTGAATTTCGCAAACAAACGAAGCCATCTAATCCCCCGCAACACGCCCATGCGGCGGCTTGCGGGGCACTATTTAGATGTAGATATATGTTTGCAAGGTACCACCATAGCAATCTGGAAAACTGCGTGCTCACCAATTCGAGTGCAGCGATGGTTGTTCCTGAAAGTCTGCAACACGCAATTCACAACAATTTGCATAATCTCCAGGATAACGTAAGAACAGTCTGGTTTTTGTATTTTGAATGCATGCATTGCGCAGGAGGGAGCATTCACAGGAAAGATTCGTGGGCACAGATTATTGCCAATATATGGTATTACATTCAATTAAAAATTCATCATCACCAGTATTTTCAATCCTAGGAATGGTTTATTGCAGCCCTCCATTCGCCTCTATTTAATGTCAATTCCCTCAATCCCTGATACCTTTTCTGTTTTACATCTTTCTTAATTTGTCCCATGTACATGTCTCTTGGTCTTCCTCGTGTGATTTTTCCTTCTATTATATTCCTAATCAATCCATTGTGCCTCAATGTGTGTCCAATCCATCTATTTCTTCTTTGCCGTAGAGTTCTCCATATGGTTCTATCCTCTTCTGCTCTTCTATATACTTCCTCGTTCCTCACTTTGTCTGTCCATTTAATCTTCAGCATTCTCCTCCAGCACCATGTTTCAAAGGCTTCTATTCTTTGCTGGTCCACTTTTCCAATGTTCCAAGTCCCGGAACCATAGGGTGCTCCACACGAAAGTCTTGACGAACTGTTTCCTTGTTTCCAGCGTTAGGTTCTTTGAACATATTAATTGCCTCTTCTTCATGAATGCGTTCTTAGCTTGGGCTATTCTTCTTTGGTCGAACTTCTTCCATCCCATGTTAAGTTACAGTAAAACTTAACAAATTAAACAGTAAAATTACAGTTAAATGTTAAAAATTACATTAAAAAAATTATTTGGAGAATAATCACTGCGCTACTTTTTCTTGAGGAGAGGGAGGTGTTGATAATTTTATCTATAGAGCGATTCGGCCTCCTTATCTTACGAGTACTGGACGTAAACGGAGTTGGAGTGTATAGCAAGCTGAGCACAACCAAATATCACAAACAAAAATCGTAATAAAATGTTTTCAAATGATCAGGTTGAAATGATATCGAATCGAAGTTGCCGATATGAAAATGTGTGCATTCGCCTTGAACATAATGCTTTCAATACGAATAGTGTCGAGTTCCACCGTTCTCCTTTATTTGTAAACCTGTAGTACTTAAATAATTAGCGAATAATAGCTAGTAAAATCCATTAAAAAGGCGCAAGTGCAATTACATACTTAATTATATAAACTTGTATATCAAATTATCGTAGTTGTAGGTTTAATTGAATTAATGAAAAAAACCTCAATTTGAATTAGCCTCAATATACTGAATCCGAAATAAATCGTTTTTTTTATTTCCAAATTTTTAACTAGTATCTCTATGATAAAAATCGTCTCCACGGTAGTTTTCTCGTTTTAAAATGAGCAGCTCTGGGGACTCTACTCTTAAAATTTCAATTATACGTAATTAATGTAGACGACATAGTTGAGGCAGTGTGCGATCTGTTGCAACATCGTTTCCAGTTAATAGTTCTAGAGGTACTCTAAACAAATGACGTTACACACTTTGACGGGAGAGAGGGTGTGAGACTAACGTTTCGGTCGGTAGGTAGGTTTCGGGAAGAGATTAGTCTACTGATGATTCGGCAATGGACTCGAAGGTAGCCCAATAAATAGAAAATCACAGACCTGTTCCTGTTCTATTAACTGGCTCCTACATTGGCAATGTATGATTACTATCAAATCGGCGCTGAAGTATAAAAGTAAAACTCTAATACCCATCCTTTAGCGTCTCGCAAGTATTTTATTATCTTGAAATTGTCTTTTGCGAGCGTGCTAGACATAAATGAGTCGCACCACGGGTGCTATAAAATCCAAAAGTAGATTCAGGCAAATCTCTAATATTGCTTAAAGACAAAGATTTATTGGAGAACTAAAAAAAATGATCTTATGAGAGTAACGCAAGGTCATTTATTGTACGGAGTAATGCTTATTGTTTCACTTGATAAGTGCTGTTAGTTGTAAATTTCGTTTTTAATAATAGTCTGTTAATAATGAGGTCAAAGGAAAATTGTTGTAACAAATGCTTCTCTTTCCATTATTTCGGTTAATTGTAACAATCGAAAAATTTATTACAGTATGCCGGAATGATAATTTAGTCGGCACTCCAAGAATAGTAAATTCTGATTATATGGAATTAAGAACATTAATGGAGTCGTTTTTTGAGGAGAAGAGTGTGCTTTGTAAAATAGATCTTAAATTGGAAATATACACGTATGTACTAATATAAATAAGATTAATATTTATGGAGAGTAAAGAAAAACGTTTAACTGAATTTGAAACTCACATAGAGAAACTATGCATTTTTGATTACTAAATTTCTTGTTTTTAATGTTGTGAAAGTGATGTGGAAAGTAATTAGACGCTGAAAATTTTAGTATTAATTATATCCTGAGTGATTAATGAAATTGCATCTACATCTAATTCCTACCGGCAATCATCAAGAGGGCGTGTGGCAAAGAAGGGCTAAACCACTAACTATTAATTATTATTAGTATTCCATATGATTTCACTCTCTGGTGGTTCAAATTTCCATGCGTGAGATTTTTGATTTTGTGGCCATAAATTATGCGAGGTAAACAGGACCTATTATGGTAATATTCGACTGCCAACCTTTCTTAAATTTTCGTCATAACCTCGCCTACCATTATAATGTGGACCTACTACAATTTCTTATATTTATGCGGTAAACTCCTATGAATTGTAGTTATAAGTATTGCAATTATTTTCTTGAAACATATTTATGCACACTATGCAGATTTAAATGGAGATCACATTCCTGACAAATCAGTAGTATTGATAATATTTCTAGAGAGAGTCATATTCGGCGGTGCCTCTGTATCTGACCACATCGTTTGCGAATATATATCTTTGGTTTAACATCACATTAGCCTTGATTTTGCCCAATATCCATTGACTCATGTAATTTTGGAGAAATCTCTTTTATGTCAAGTAACTACTGGAAAAACGGAGAAAGATCTAGGACTTTGACTTTGGAAGAATTAGTTTTCTTGGGATAAGAATCTAGTATTGTATGTCCCAATAAAGAAACTACTATGGATATATTGTTTATAATCTACTTGGGTATTGTTTATAATCTACTATTGTTACTAATCTATCTATAACTATCAACATTTTTGCAATTTTTTGGACGATTTCTATACAAAACCCAATTTAAATTCAAGGGCTTCATTACAAGTGACTAGTATTTTAAGAAAAACAAATGGCAGCACAGACAAAGGAACTAACTGACCTCCCTTTCTTGATTATACAAATTTCAAACAACCTAGGGCTTCGTTCGGCGTTCCTTCAGCCCTCACCTTCTATATTATGCTGTGATCTGTCGATGTGATTACTGCAGCATTTGTGGTAAGAGTGATAAATATTTGGAGGTTATATTAAAAATCACGATTTTGATTAAGATCTCTAGATGTAAATTTAATTTCATTATGATCCCTCATTAACGATTCCAGTTAATCATGTCCATGCCCTAAGTTTTCGCATTTATCCATTTATATTTGGCATAAGTATTCACTTTAGCATTCCAATTTTATTCTTGAACATTTATTTTTTTTAATAGCCAAACATCTTCTCCCTCGGAGTTTTTCATTTCCCTTTCATTTTCCCGCCGTTTTCGTCTGTTATTAAACATTTTAATACAATATACGATGTTTTGTCTTATCAGTGGCGTCAGATGAAATACCGCACGGGTGTACACTTGTATCTTATTAATGACCTAAACACAATGAAAGAAAATGCGCAAAAATATTCATCAAAATACATTCCTCTCAACCAAACTAGTTACTCATAGACCATTTACTTCCTTGTGCGAGATGTCTTATGCCTAATTTACTAACCGCTCTTCCTCTTATTCCACTTGGTGCCGCAAATGGGGTGTGAATGCTTTCAACGCCGTCCCTCACGTCTCACCCCACATTGTCACTTAGTGGACCTCCCTGCCTTCCGACAAAGGAAATCACGCTCAAACCCGTTTCATGGGGAGGCTTTTGAGATTCAGCCTCCAAATCCCAGATTATGACTAATCGAGGAGGTTATCGAGTAGTTTATAAAGATTTCCCTTTTCAACGGAGCCATTAGTTATTCCCTTTTCATTTTCACGGTCGGGGATTCCATACCTCTCTCCGCTAACGCTAAAATGTTAATGCACTGATTAATTATTAATGATGTGACTAACAGTGCGTAAGAATTTCCACGAGAGCACTGATGACATCGGAAAGATCAAAGGGAAAAGGACCATTTTTCATTCTTAAATTACTTAAACGCAAGAAAACATTTGATAGGTGCAAAAAATATTTAACATGCTTCATTAGTCAAATGATTAATTGTTATGTATTGATTTTTCGGCACAAGTTTGTCATCAATAATCTATGAGGGATGAATATAAAAATTTCTGAATATTTATGGATATTTCTCTCATAGATGAAGTCAATGTCTTCATAGAGTATTGAAAAGAGACAGACCTGGAGGGATTTGCAATTGCTCTGCATATTTTAGACCATGCCTCTTGTTCATTCATTGATCTCAATGTTGACTGATATCGTTTTATATAAACATTCTATCGGATTACACCGGATATCCAAAGGAAAAGCTTCACCTGTGACCATCTTTGTCAAATCAATGAGTAATACCCTGAAGATCGAAAGCAAACCCTCACTCTCTCACTACATCACTCAAAACCTTTAAAGAAAGATGAGATAACCGACCAAACAAGTATCTCTGTGGGTGGGGGGGGGAGTAATGAGGCAGGCTTAGACCCGGAGTCAATATTCCATTTAAAATATTCAATAACCTCTAAATTAATAAAACTTCCTCGGGTTTTCTTTTTTTTTGAGCGTATTATATATTTTTTCAACCTTGTCCTCTTTCGTTCCTCCCAACCTCCCTTAACCCCGAGTACCTACCCTCTCCCTTAAAAACAATGTAAATTTAGATCTCCCGCTCCCTTCGAAAGAGAGCCATCTCGCGATCGCTCGCTCCCATATACTACCTCCTTCCACTTCTTTCCCTACTTTGGAGTCCTGAAAAACCCCTTCGGACTACTCCGACGGACGAAAGCAGCAGCGTGAATTCTTTCCATCTCCCCGGCACTGCTAGCCTTCTGTGACCCACAACAGAGAGAGAGAGAGAGACCTCCTCCTTCCCCGCTTCCCCCACACTTACTCATCCCACGCGAAAAAAGACTTGCCACTTGGCACCACTTAAACCTCGCCAACGTGTATCGATTCGGCGGTGGCTTCGCACATCATCATCAATAATTTAGCGTTGTGCTGGTAATGACTCATCGTTCACCGTAGGGCTCCGTCACTTCAGGAGAGGGGGGAGGTGGTGTTGATGTCGGGGAAGAGGGGTGTAGGGGAGAGTTATAGAGCAGGGGTGGGCTTAGGGACGGAACAGGGTAAGCGGGACGTCGAGGCAGGAAAGGACTGACTGATGGGTGAGTGACTGAGTCTCCGACTCGGAGAAGGACGTACGGGCGGCACAGTGGGAAGAACCGACAGGGTTCTCTGCATTGAGGTCCGAGGTACGCTAAGCGCAGAAAGATCATTCTCGGGGGAATGATTGAACTCGGAGATGAAATACTAGAAGAGATGGCTAATGAGGGCGAGGGCTTTGAATAAAGAGTGGAGAAGAAGTTTAGAATGGTCCCCACCGCACTTTTTCAACCTACTCCGTAACTTCCAAGATTTTATCGCCTATATGACACACATTAAGTATTTTTTCAATATTTCAAAAGTGCTTGGAGAAAACTGAAATTTGGTGAGAGATTCATTCTAGATGAGAGAGACATTCTACTTCAAAAAACTAGATGAATTCAAAGCGAAATCCTTTATTGCTTTCTCACTAATTCTAATATTAAGATAAACCTATAGAAATCTAGAGACTGCTGTTCTCCTGTTAAGGTAGAAAGGAGGTATATCTACTTGTTTTGACATATATTAATTTCCCTGAGCATGGCGCCGAGCTTTAGACCTCGTTCAGTCAGTAGTTTGATCACGTGAACTAAACACATATCTCTTCAAACTGTTCATAGGTACACACGAATAGC
Source organism: Hetaerina titia (assembly GCA_037158775.1). Classification (NCBI taxonomy): domain Eukaryota; kingdom Metazoa; phylum Arthropoda; class Insecta; order Odonata; family Calopterygidae; genus Hetaerina; species Hetaerina titia. Next base: position 68,794,965 of record CM073777.1, on the reverse strand, counting down.
CCATATTCGTGCGGAGAACCAATATTTGCTAATAATTGTGAGAAAATGGCCGTACAATTACTTTCCGAACAATTTATTTTAGCTGTGAACGAGTGCCTTAAACATATTAAGAAAGTATTTAAGTATTGCAGTCGAACCCCATGCTACAATGCACGCTTGGATAAGACAGGTTTGAGAAAATAATATCTTATTAAGAAATAATTTGCTCACGCCGAACTATCTTAATATTAACAATCTGGAGGCATAAAAGATATAGGGGAAATAATAGATGATAACATGTCATTGAATAAAAGGCAATTCATTCATAAAGGACCGATGCCGTTTCTAAATGGAAATATCTTCTCTCACTTTAAACTGATTATTTAACGATGATCATTTAAACATTGGGTAACCTTGAGCATATATTTCTCGTTTGGAAAAAGGACATTAAATCTTCATCTATATGTATGCAATGGGATCGTAGACGTAGGTGAGTTTAAAAAGAAATTTTAAATCTTTTTCAAAAGAAAAAAAATGAACTAACCTGTTCAGTTATTACTTAATTCAGTGACTAGAGATTCTTTAAATTTAAAGATTAACATATAGATAAATCCAGGTTATTGCTATTGATAATCTACCGGTAACGATAGGTTTTGAATTGGGACAGACTACCAAACGGTACAGTGACAATATCTTTGTCTCTCGTAACAAAATGTAACCCAGCATAAAAAATTACTATAAACAGCATATTTTATTTTTCATTTCATTCCGTCTCACATCCCTTTCATATTCCTGACCCATCGTCGCTTGCCTAACATTCTCCTATCTAACACAGTCTTCAGCAGCTCATCGCTAATCAAAATGGTATGGATCCATCTTTCCGTTCTCCTTTGCATTTTTCCCAACAATTCCTTCTCCTTCACTCCGCTCTAGAACTAGTACTTTCTCGTTTGTATTCATTTCTGTCCACTTCACCTTTTTCATCCTGAATCAATGGACATGTTTCCGCGCCGTACAAAACCACGCTCCATTTCAAAGTTTTGAAGAGCCTTTTCCTCACATCCTTACTTAAAATCATTGTCATCAATTCCTTCCCCCTTGGGAAAGTTCTTTCCAACTTCATATTACCATTTGGTCGCAATTTGGTAGTTAAAGTTTTGCATTGATTACAATGTCCTTTAAGTAACCTCTCAGTTCACTTATATTTTTCTACATATCCATTTTCGCGAACAGCATCCAAGCCAGCACTAATCCACCATTTCCTAAAAATCCCTTTTTTTAATAGTTAATGAAGAGTTAAGTTATTATCAGTCGATTTAAATAAGTTAAAAAGCGGAATATATTCAGTAATTGCAAAGTGAATGAAATTGAAAATATTTCGAAGGAATGGCATATTAGAAAACGAAAACCTTTATAACAAACTGAAAATTTGAAAACATGAAAATATAGCGTCTTGTGCTACAAAAAATTAGTAGGAGGATATTCAAAGTAGAAGAACGATTAGTTAATAAGTAGATCAGATGAATTAAAATTTGGGTGACAACTCCATGAATATGTTATCAAAGCAAAGGATTTGAAATGTAAAACAAGTAGCTGCTGGCTTATGCCGGTACATGATAATTCTAATTGCATAATAGGTTTACCTTAGTTCTATTTGGGACGACTTAACATAAGACTATTTAGTCGTATTTAATTGCATCTATTTGGTAGGTTTCATTGTCATCAGAAACTTATTTTTACCTCTAAACCTCGAGATGAGAACTTTATTTAAATAGTTAAATCTATAGGTAGGTACTAGCTGAATATATTTTGATTAAATGAACAATTTTGAATAAATGACTATTTTATAATAAAGGTCATGAGGCATAGGATGAATATGGTTGGCAGATGTGCAGCTTTGAGGTGAAGCGTATAACCAATAGTGATTTTATGGAAATGGTTATCTGGAACACACTAAAAAGATTATGAATAACTTTACCGCTCCTAATTGAATGTGATGGACGGAAATCTGAAACACGAACTGAAATATGTATCGAGTTTAGGGGAAAGTTAATGCGAAAGATTTGGGATGAAACAAGAAAGTTCCCCATTTCCTTAAAATCAGTCACGGTACCTTCAAATTGAAATTTAATCACAAGATGAATCGGAGATCCTAAAATTATGGGCTACAGTGAATAAAAGCGGAGAAGAAAACATAGATAAAATAGGTAAATCTGTGCGTAAGCGAGAATGGGGTATTCAAGTAATCACGTAAGAGTATAATTGATGGTTTCCGGCGTAACTTTATGGAATCGATTCATATTGGAAATGAAAGAATGGTAACTTAGTGATTCCACGGAAAATTTATTACGATACGACCCGGGTTTCGACGTTCAACGTCATCTTCAAATGTGACGAAGATGGCGTTGAACGTCAAAACCCGTGTCGTATCGTAATAAATTTTTTGTGGAATCACAAAGTTACCATTCTTTCATTTCCACGTAAGAGTATGTTTTAAGGTTCACACAGTGTGGAGGACGATAATGATAAAAAGGTCTAAATATTGCTGGAAATTTCTAAAATGGAAACTCACGCAAAAAAATCAGGGATCTCCAAATGCAAAATAATTCTTAGAAATATTGTATTTAATAATAAGGTGGCAAATACGAGTACATTTAAGATAAAATGGTGAATCTATAGTCCTTCTTACATAAAGAAACATGAATGTAGTCCTAACCGACCTTATTTTGTCCATTGGTAACACGGGCACTAGTCCATCGCAATGTCGCAGGTTCAAATACTTCCCAGGTACGCGAAATTTTGACAGTTAATTGCATTTTTATATCAGTTGGCGGATTGATATATTCAGAGCCAAGGAAAAATCTTAGTTAATCTAGCCCAGACCAGAAAATTTCGGCGGCGTTTGCCTTATAAGTTACATTGAGCATAACCATAACAATTTCAGGCTTAACTTTGTGGAATTCCTTCATGATGAGGGTGGAAATGCAAAGTGACTTTCTCTACCTTCAATACATTGAGCATGTCATAGGAATAGTTTCAAATTTGGCATTTTCAAATTCGTCATTTTCTAAATTTCGATACATAATTGAAAAACATCAAAGTTTAGGTCTTATGATGCTGATAATTTATGCAATTAAATTATCTTTTGGCATAATTTGGGAAACAATGTGGGTAGGAACGGATGTTCCGAGCCATTGCCGAGCGGGGCGATTGAATGGCCTCTAAACGGCAGCGTGCAGCGGGGGTGGCCGCCGCGGGTGACGCGACCGCAGACCGGGGCCAGATTTATTGAATGAAGTACAGATTTGCTCATGATCGGGGAGTGATGAAGTAAATAGACTCATTGACGACTCACAGGCATATGAGCTTCCGAAATAAATCACGACACGATTTGTTGGTTACATTCAAAATTTAATTGAAAATTTGCACATAGGCTAGTCTAATGCGTTAATACTCACTCACCGGCTCTTTCTAACTCGACTGTTTACGAATCCGGCTAGAGTTTAAATGCTATATGTTATATATTGAAGGAATAATCTCTTGCGAACTCAGATAACCGTGGAAAATGACGTTATCATTCGGGGTAGGTACCTTAAACTTCTCAATGACTCACATTTTCGACTAATTCATGGGTATGTGCATGACTACATATCATTTCTTGATTTTAGATATATTTAATTATGCCATTGAAACTGGAAAAATATAATGAGGTATAAACTTGCAAAATGACGCTAAAAATTAGGAAGATATAAGATTTTATTAGTTTTTCCATCGTGAGGAATGGGTGAAATATTTGTTTTAAATATGAGGAAACTCCTTAATTCATTGTTTAAATGTTGTAATATTTACGTTAATCTACTTCCATTCTTTTTTGTGAAAACTGGTGTAACGTACCAATCAGTTTACAAAAATTTGGGTTGTAAAAAAGTTTTTGGAAAATCCAGAAATTTTCACGAACGAAGGACTACTCTATACACACTGTATACACCTTAAAACACTTTTGGCAATGCACGTGAAACCGCATATGAAGTGTAAAATGTAGTGTATTTCCTCAGGGTTATCTTTAATGAGATAATTTATCCTTATTTTCAAGATGTGTTCATAAATTTTATTCCTTGCTCTGTGTTGGTACGGAACTTCGTCCACCTGGGAGTCTCCACTACTTCTTTCAACATTCACTTGCTGCACTACGCTCCCAATGCTTCTCCTCTTATTTTTTGTGTCGCTATACTCCATATCTAGTCCCTGCACCAATATTTTCTAAATGGGTCTGGATGAGGAATTTAAACTTAAAAGACAATACTTAATACCTAAGCCAAGGGGCCATTTTTCTTCCACAGCATTAGATTTACATGTATATGATTTATAATGAAGTACTATTAGATTAGGATATAATGAGAAGTAGGAAGGACGAATTTCACCATTCCATCATGTCTTTGTTAATAATATGGACTTAATTATATAGTATTCCGTTTTGTAAAAGTAACCAGGAAACTAAAGAATACCCATTGTTTGAGTAAGGATTGATTCATTAATCATATAATTTGGCTAAAAGACATGGATAAATCGATTGTTAACGTAAAATACGTATATAGGTATGGTTGTATGAGAGTATGATTTATGAAGACCGTAACATTATGTTTTAAAATGCTTGTATATTTGTCTCTCATCGGTAGTCGACATGTCAACGACAAGAGATATAGCACTGCACAGCATGGTATGTCAAAAAGAGAATTACCTTTAAGAGAAATGTTTGCAAAATAAAAAAATTGCGGTTTAAGTAAACATGTTGCTAAATTAAACAATCGCATATGCGCACTACCATATATTTAAAATAACAATACGGCTTACAATATGAACTCGAGACAAAAAAGACATTGGACATCATGAAGTTACATTTTACCTGTTATATCGTTAGTTAGGACTTTTAATAACTTTGGAAACCACTCTGTACACATTTCCTCGCATTATTCTATTTTTTGCCTAGTTACTAGTCGTTAGATGATTATTCTTATTAATGTTTTCACTTAATATCCAGCCTTTTTATCACTTCCTTAAATATCCTGATAACTTTATATTTCTCCTCTTACGATTTTCATGTGCTACCAATGTCTCCAACGACTCCCTCGTTCCTTCAGCCATATGGTACTTCTTTTTCCTTCATGTCGCTCGAATATTTATTCTTTCCTTCTTTCTTGTTCTAAAAAAAGTCTGAATTATGCTCTCAACTTCTTTGAAATACAAAGATTCTAAACCTCAAAGTATTATTTCCCTTATCTATTGCTTCCCTAATAGTATATTGAATTTGCAATAAGCTGAACTCCAAATCATCATGTTCATCCTCTTCGTAAATAAATCTTTGAATATTTACCTGGTAGATAAAGAAATACATTATCATGAATTTTGCGAATGGATCTTTTATCTATTCTACAGATTAATACGAATACGGGAAAGAATGAAGGTATGATTCATGTTTGAAAACCTTATGGTATATACATGTACCTATAAAGAGGATGGAAATGAACCAGAGATCAAACAATTTCCGAGTTCCTAATAATTAAATGCCTTGTATAATTGTAAAGGGAGGATAGCCATTCAGTTTTATGAAGAGTACCCGCAAAGACTAAAAATTGCCCATTTCAGGTCAATACTTTTAAACAACCCTCAAATAATTCACGAAATTCAAAATCATGGAATTATTATTTTACTGAGCGTATATAATTTCGGCATATTCTTCAAATATTAATACAATGGAACATTCATGCATTGCTTATAGCAAAACGGTGAAGAGTAAGGGTTTTTATTTCTATAATTCAACGTATAATACATCTATATTGTCTTCCGTATTCAAATCATTTTATATATAATTATATACTCCTAACCTCAAACCTTGAGGTGTTAGAAGTGCTTGCATTTCCTGATGGTCTCTACATGACTTGTCACAGAAGTGGTATAACTTATTTTTTCCCGGCAAGACGGATGGACGGGTGGCGGTTTCTCCGACCGGGTTCGAGTGAGGGGAGTCTCAAAAAAGGCTGGAGACCGGTGGGAGTTGGCTCCCAGCTTTTGCAGTACGGATCGTTCGTTTGCGGAAACTCTATAACGTGAACTCGTTACGCACCGTCATGAACCAATTATGAATTCCGTTATTTTAAGAATATTCAATAAAGAGGACGGAGTTGTTGAACTGAACTTTGAGGACGGATACAAAAAAATAGATTGATGACAATTTTTATGACTCGGAAACTTAGTAATTGGAGCAAGCATACCCTCAAGTTTTTTAGTTATATGTGTCGAGGGTGAGTAGATGATGAAAGAATAACGAACAAGGTAGGCTATTCATGGTCGAGGAATAGAGTAGGTTACAGTTAGAAATTCAAAGAAGGCATGAAGAGGGATACAGGAGATATGTAAAGGCAAAGCAAGTTGGAGTATAATATAAACTGTAATAGTATTGTTGGATAAGCTGAGTAGAGTGAGGAAAGACTAAGATTGTTGGCAGGAAATGTATGGAGGGGAAGAATTATTTATTGTAGTTTCGATTATTACTGTGATTTAATGAATTTTTGCAAATCACGAAAACTATGGAATAAAACCTCAATAATTGCAGTGAACAGTGAAACTCTTCTGTTCAGCATAATATGCACATTCCTTACTAATAAAAAATTATAATCTTTTGTTTACATGTGTGCAAATTTTGCTTGAGAATGAATTAATATTTTAATTGTACACTTCCGTTCCATTCGTGCCAAACGAGCACGCTCTTGATTTAGACTTGATATAGTTCTTACCATAAGGCATTATCACAGTAATCAACCCGAAGGTCGGTTTGGTAGGCTATGATAGAGTTCAGTCAGTACTAATCCCGACGGCGTGTCAAATCCACACATTGAGGTAGGGGGTCCAGTTCCTTTCACTGTGCCAGTTATGGTTTCCCTGGTAGATATGGTACCCGAAAAATCACAATCACATGAGCATCGGGTGCCTAGAGAGGCTTGCCCGGGAATCGAACCTGGGGCCTCCGACCAGTAGCCCAACGCTCTACATTCCTTGCGCCCAGTCTTAATTTATGAATGTAAAAGAAGACAAGTGTCCATGAAATATTTTTGAACTATTAAGGAATCTTAAGAAATACCCATCATTAAGCAAGAAAGTTATGAAACTTCTGTTCTTCCATCCGGTAAAACTCAAATACAAAACCAAAACGGATGCCAGGCCCTTTTATGATTTTATTAATGCGATGAAATAGTAGTAGTTTGGTGGATAATTCGGAACGTGCAGAATATTCAGGGAATTGGGGAGAGTAGGAGAGAAACCCGGCGTCGGAGTTAGCCAACTCTGATCGAAAGACGCCAAAGGGCTCACAATTTAACCTCCCTGCCTACGAGTGGCGACTCACCTAGGGTACTCTCCTCCTACAAAGTAGGGGTCGGGATACCACTGAAATATACGGCCACCACTGGAAACCCTGGCCCTTTGGTAGAGAAGCCAGTGCATTAGCCACCGAGCCATACCGATCCCCATAAGGTGATGAATTCAGGATTATCAGTTGTATGACGGAGTTATATAATATGAAACCGACTACCATGATGCAATTCCGATTCTCGTAGTGTTAACCCTGCATGAAGAGTTAAATCTCATTTTTTCAGTATTTTGATGAAATAGATGACTGATTCTTAAACCCCTTAGCATAAATCTACATCTCTAATTGTGCATAAAAAGGACGAGATGGTGAAACGATTTTGATATTTTCCATTACCAACCATTTTGTCATTTTATAATTTTGATTCTAAGTTTACTCCTTGAAACTATGTTTATTCAGTCCCAGAATATATCCGCTAATTTTTCTCGGATATTTTAGGCTCATAAAAAAAAGAACATCTTTCATCTGATGCGAAACTATGTTTTGATGAAAGTAATTTTCCAGGTGAAATGGAGTTAGACGGAAGTTACCATTAAGGGTAATTCGCAGCACAAAATTGGAAGAACTATTGACACTGCGCATATATGCTTTCTGAATGCTCAAAAAACGACAAAGTCAACAGATTTTTCTCATGGGTACATCTCTGAGGGGTAGACGAAAGGGTATACCATAGTAATGGACATGGCACACTCACGAACTTGGGGGATTGAAAATACTCTTGCATTGCCGTCTTTGTAAAAATAGAATTTTTATGCTGCATTGGATTGTAATTGTGTAGTATCCTTAATATTGATCACTGATGAAGTTAGCCAATTTTATAGTTCCACATGTAGATATAGAGGCAGTTGACGGTTAACGAGCGTAATATATGGGAGAATTTTGTGTACGCGAGGTAAAGGAAGAAAAAGATTAAGAATTTTGAACTAGATAAAGGAAATAGAAAGTATGTAGAGCTAAGAAATGTTTTGATGGAATGTGATGTGCAAGGAAATTTAGTCTTGTGATACGCGGGGCTTAGGACTGTAGCCGTTCTTAGTTTTTGGGTCCATCAAAATCTTATCTTACCCCATAGAGGGACAAAAATGTGTTATATAACTAATGCTTCCGAACGGAGGAAGTAATTGGGTAAAAATCAAATGTACGAGATTTAATGCAGGAGATAACTTATGGATTTTAAAATAACAATGAAATTTAAGACCATCGTAGAAAACGGGGAAACTCGGAGTAAGAAATTAGTCTCTTTGGAAGTTAGTAAGGCGATCGAAAATTGCTGTAAGAAGAAGAAAATAGTTTATTTTTCAGAAGTAATCATTTCGTATGCGAAGTAGATTTCAAGATCCATTAAAACCCATGTCTTCACAGTGGGGTGTGTCGCAATATTTTTTTTCTAAGTCCTTATATAAGGAATTTTATTCAACCTATTTGCATACATTTTTAGTGCAATATTTTTGCTTGACTTATGGTTAACTATGGTATGATTTAACTGGAAGAAATGAGGGATTTGATGGAACAATATGATTTTTTGCTTCTGTAACTTTGAAATTCAACCTATATAAATTACATTAAAAGTAGCCACCGGGTATTTACAAATGAAATAAATAGTTCGTAGTTTACCTTTTATATGGAGACTATTCAATCAAAATTATGCTTAACGACATGTTTTAGATGTAGCGTACTTGGGGTAAAATGGCTTGCAAGGGGGTCCGAAACGCAATATTTCTGGCATGCGAAGTGGATATTATCTTCGACTGGGCATCTAACCAATCAAGAACGGAAAGCACCCCAACGTGATATTTTACTTTCTTAGAGATCGTCAGAAATGTTCACCAATACGAATGTATAGTTTTCCTTGATAATTTTGGTCGGATGCACGCCCATGCCACTTCAATCTTTAAGGCTCATTATGCCCCGGCAGTAGGGAGGAAAGAACACGCACGCGGTATGAATCCTCCCCTCGATACGTATTTCCACACCGAGATGAACCCGCGCGTGAAGGGGTGAGGCATCTCATTCCCCACCACGGTGAAGCTAGTGAGTAAGTGAAAGATTCGCCCTGAAAACGAGCTGACACCCGCAAATACGGACCTCCAATGGGAAGGAAACTCCCGGAGACTCCCAGTCCGCCGACGGTCCACGCTCCAACCGGGCGCCCGTAGCCGCCGCCGGCGATTGCCTCGCTCCGCCCCACGAGGGATGAGAGGGAGGGTCGGATCTACTACCACTGCGAGCGAGTCAATGGACGTGGGCACTGGGAAATTACCCCTCGCACACCATACCTCCTTCTCCCTTTTTCGAATGGACACGTGTCATCATTTTTTTTCTCTCCCCTTTCCAAAACCTCCCCAAACAGTACGCGCACGCACATAGTCACACCAAACGCACTCCGGAGCGTTAAAAAAAAATCACGTCTAAAGGAATACACGCGACTCAATGACAGGACCTGGGAGTTCATATTAATGACGCTTACGTCATTACGGCATTTAATAGCACTCCCTGCTACCTTCCCTGTATTAACATTTCCGCTCTTCGCCTTTCGAAACGTGAGAGTTCGCGAGTTTCCATTCCCCACCGTAAATATGACCGCAGTTTGTTTCCTCTGCTTAGAAAAGTGGTTTTCTTTGCGGGATTTAAGCAATCAATATTCGTCCAACTTTCAAATAGCTAAACTAATACATAAATTCAATATAGTAATTTGAATTAAGAGTGTAATTGCTAGGCAACGGTTAATGTTTTTCATCGAAAACTTGTAATACTACCTTATAGTAAAATAGTACATTCATCCGAATCTATTCGTACTTAACCGATGCATGAAAATCATTTACGATCACCACACTAGTCTTTCATCCAAATAATAAGTTTTATTTGTAATCATATCGAAATCAAGTTTCACTTTGATCCCTAAAAATTGATGGATAGTTAATAGTCATCATTTGGTTCCTATCATCTCTTATGGACTCCTCCTGTTTTCTCTACAGTTGCTTTTCCAACTCAGACCTTTGCATCATAAACAAATATGTGAAAACTAAATAAATCAGAGGATTTAGATAGTTATCATGGCAGACGTTTATTCAAATACCTTTTCTCCCCCAAAGGTCTTCAGGGTAGATAGCCTTACACTATCCAAGGACTTATTTCTCACAAATGAACCTCTGTTCTCTATTGTTACAACGATATGCTTTTTAAGAAATAGTATGTATTGAAAATATATTTTTTCCAGTAAAAAGGAGCCCATTTATATGTTTTTTCACCCTGAAAACTGTCTAAAACCAAGTGAACTTCTCATTAATTTGCCATTAGGGTGAAGAAACCACCAGGCAATATTCCACCATTGGATTTTTGGCGATTTAAGTAGCCATCCGATTACTTGCGTTCGAATGAAATGCCCGACATGTTTTCACGCCGCCTACTTGATTCAGAAATGATGTGCGGAGACCATAGTGAGCGTCGGGTTATACAGAGGGTTTTTCAGCTGCGGGGTAGTTAATGGGGTTATGGGACGTGGTGTGCGGGTCGGATGGAATGGTTTCGAGAGTTTTTGCGCTCTGTGGGAGGGAAGAGGTGCTGAGCCTGGGGATGGGGTGTGGGCGAGGGAGTGCTTGGGTGGAGTGGGTAAGGGTGAGTGGTAAGGGACGAGGGGGTAGGCGGGCGAGCAAGGGGGAGATGCACTTGCGTGCCGAACGTGCCCGAATGGGTGGTAAATCGAGGCACGGGGTTGAAAGTTATGCCGGGTAGCCTGTTGATTTTTTGGATAATATTTCGCTTGTTTTGCCTTAATACACTCATAGTTTGATGCGTTTATCGAGTGCTTTTTTTTTGTCGGCAAGCGCTCTCTTCTTCCCTCAAACGTGAGTGACTTGTTTGCACATTTCGCAAGTTCAAGTCAGCACAAAATAAAGCCTACATTTTTAAAGTTTCTAATTATGTTACGGGAAGATAATTTTACCATTCGCTAAATGGCCTGGTACTCTCATAGCAACCGCCACCCTATTTTCTTATCTTTTCATCTCAGAAATAGAATTAATCCCGCCATTTTGTTTAATGTAGGATTTTCTGTTTGATTTTTACACCCTCTGACAATGAGCAATGACGTAAAATATAATTTTCCTTCATATAAAGGTTTAATTGAAGTAAAAATTTAATGTGATAAAGATGTATCTAAAGTGATAGACGAACTATACGCTGTCAGAGTAAGTTTTGCATTCTAATCGCAATAGAATAATCATTCATTTTTTTAAACTTTATACTTAAAGTTTTAGTTAAAAGTCCGGTTCTTACAAATATATATTAATAAGAAGTAAATATTTTGATACACGGGTGTATAAACCGCCTAAACTAACATTTACTCTAACTCTTTGTTTGAATAAAATTACAAATATTAAGGAACGAAACCAAACTTTGTTACAAAAATAATAACACTACCAACCAAATCATTACTGTAAAATCATTGAAGTATTCGGGAAGACTACTTAATAATTTTTTGTTTTATTATCAAATGAATTTCCTTTACATCACGTACCATTAGCACCTCTGTTGGTAGCTCTTATAGCATGGAAAGCATATTTATCCGTCAAATTATCATGTTTCATATGAACCACTTCAATATACGCAATTCCAAGGGAAAATAGTTAAATTAATCATGTTTTTAACTTCAAATCTAACATAAGATTCAGAGTTTAACCTGAAAATTTGGCAATGGTGATCCGAACCAAAATTCAGGAATAATATTTACATAAGTGCATAAATGTATACATTTTCTTAAATATATCAACATCAATATCTCGGACCCTATGAGAAATTTTCCGCTGCATTATAAAAATGCTGCATCAGACTGCACTTCTTTATTACGTTTACATTTTTATATTGATTTAAATTTTTACATTAATTTACATTTTTTATTCACCAATGAGGTTGATTACAGTGGGGTTTGTTGACAAATATGAAGTGATAAACACTAAAAAGTAGTAATATGCCCATTTATATTCACTTTTATTATTATTTTTGAAGCAAAGTTTGGTTTCGTTCCTTAATATTTGTAACTTTGTTCAAAACAAAGAGCTAGAATAAATGTGAGTGTATAGCTAAGCTCTTAAATTTCTACTCTCACATTGCCCACTGTTGATGAAGGTAATATGTTCGTATTAAGGATTTCGAAATATAATTACAATGTCAACATTTGCGGTCTGGGTACCTCAGCCGTGATTGTGAGCTCATGAGGGAGGGAAGAGTGTTCTACATTCTACAAATTTCATTTCTCTTACTTTTTGCTGAGTGACATGATCTACGGGTCTAATGTAGGGGCCTAGCCCAGGGGGTACGCATGCTGTCACAAGGAAACAGTAAACTGTGTGCTTATTCTCGTATACCCTCTTCGTGTTTGAAGGGAACATCATTCTAGTTCTATAACTAATCCCGTCACATTCTAATTTCTATCCGCAGTAATAGTTGGCAAATCTAGCAGAGTTTCATTTTAATTTATCTGATTTCTCAAGTAAATTTTTCCTCGACGGATTTCAAACGTAGGCTCACAGTTTTGGTTTGAAGAAAGAAAGCATTCTGGATATGTAATATTCTTGTGAATATAAAGAAACATCACACAATACAGCTGACTATTTAGGCATCGAGATTACTTTTAAATATCATTTTCATTGTTCCGTAAATTTATATCGCAGGCTGTAATGGATAAATTGCAGCGTGGTAAATCCTATTCATCTTTCTCTGGGGAGACTCCATAAGACACCATAAAATTCATCAATTCTCTAAATCTGGATGCTTCCTTTGATATCGGCAGCTGGTTAGGAGTATACATTAGAATAAAGTCAATTTTTTCCTGAGCTAAAGTTCCCCTAATGGGTATTACGCAGGGCATTTTCACCCTGTAATTTGAGACCTCCCAAGTGGGGACCACCGTGTACCACGCCCTACCATACCACCCTTACAGCTTATAGGTGATTTGAAAGTAGTCTTTTGAAACTATTAGAATGCGTGATTATTCTCCACCTAGCCATTTATGAATACTCTTAGTAGTCAGATATTTATCGTGAACATTTTATTTCTTGGAGCTGTTATATTTTGAATCGCTTGCCTACAAATTTTTCCGTAGAAGTACGTAGTGTGTAAATATCGTTGTGCGTAAATTCGTATTAAAATCGTTACAATATTATGAAACACCGATCGTGTCAATAGTGGGCTTCATAGCTATTTGTCTCGCAATTGAAATGAACTTTGATTCGGTTCATTGGCTTGTTTGTAATAAAATGATATTTGAAAACTTATTTCACCGAGATATTGCAAGATAGTGCACTCGGACGGGTTCGGAAAACAGGATTTTATAAACTGTAAATCAGAATTTTAGAAACTAGCATAGCATCAAATCAGGGGAGCTGTTTCCACGAATTTCAATTAAACAGGTAGAAAAAGCTAATCAGATGCCAACTTTCATTAAACTATCGTCATTTACCGTTTGGTATAAATATATAAAGAATAATAAAATTCATAATTATCCTTGGTCTAACATATAGTTACACATTGCAACAACCAATTGAATTCCTCGGTCTAACAAATTTAAGGTACCTGTATGAGATATTTTCTATCGCAGACACTCGGTTACCTGCTCATAATCAGGAATTTCAACCACCACAGGAGTTCTAAATATCCTACGGCGTTTGGAGGTGAGAACATTTTAGAAAACCTTACTTACTTGCGTTTGGAAATCAAAATTATCGCCTATCAAGGAATTATCGTCTTTTGATAACATTCTACGGAGATGTCAAGATTAGGTTCCACAAATATTATCTTTATTAAATAAATACTAAAATGACATTTTGGAGAAAAATTTAACCATTGCTAAATGGTTAAATCACTATCACTACAAGGGGTAGTTTTAATCAAGCAGGAGCTCAATTTGTCCAATCTGAATTATTAACGAACCATTTACCTTCCAATTCTGAGCAGAAGATGTGGAATATCAGTTCCATCCACCTCGGCAAAAAAATATCCTGGCGCCAGGACTGATTTGAGGCCTAAAATATTCAGTATGTATATGGCTTAGGTAGGGTGCTTCGATTTTGAATAATGAATTAATGCTGAAAATCCAAATCGTTTACGAAATTAAATTTGAACGTTTTAAAGCTCCGATTTAAATGTGCGAGGGGAATTGCATTTCGCCGCTGAAATGGAGTTAATGAAATGAAGCCTGACATTATGAAAAAGTAGATTTTATTTCAGAAACGGTATTAACTTCATCAATCGCTCTCCATTTGGAAATAAAATTATGGTGTTTAATTTAGCGTCCTCAAATGACCAATCATTTGTGATTTTGCACTTGTGCACGTTTTAAATTGCTTAGAGGCTTTATTTACCTCAGACCAAAAAGAAGATGACTTTGCTTGACACACTTGCAGAATAATATGACACTGGGATCTATAAATACTTAAACTGTGATGTTACGTTCGTACGTAATTCATCAATGCTTGAATAGGAATATGAACTATTTTAATGTTTGTGGAGAACCTCATTAAATTTCAGTGATAAACAAATTGCTCTTCGTATAACTATATTAGATTTTAAAATGGTCATATTACAACCATTGTAAAATAACATGAAACCTTATATGCAGTAAAGCATGTGAAAACTTATATTTACATAAGGAAAAATTGCTTTATCTATCTGAAACTGTGAGCGTGAGAAAGCGGTTTGTTTGCAATGTGCTTAGCTGATATTAGTGTCCTAAAATTGATTCTAATGCTAAAGGTGTAGTAAAAAGTTCAACAATGTTATAAAAATTGATTTTGTGAGTTAAGGGCTATTGAATAACATTGTATTGACATTATGAACACTCATTTCATTTTAGTACGACTTTATACAAAAGCGATTGAAGAATGCAAGCTATAAAATTCTCTATCTACGAAAAAGTAGTAAACCTCATAGCGTGAGAGTTTAATTCGAAGGGGAATTTAGTATTTTTTATTTGTAGTTAGTAGTTAGAAGGTAAGATTCCGGCTTGGTAAATTATGTGATGAAATATGATTGGCACAATCTAAAAGCTAATTAAATGTTCTTCAATTTTGTCGTCGCTTGGCGTAATATGATAAAATGAGGAAACTATACTAGAAGTATTTAGTCAGGTATTTTATCCAACCCATCACAGGACATTCTCTCATTATTCATAGAGGGTAACTCTACGTTCAGTGTGACGACAAATATAAATTTGTGACAATTTAGGGTAGTTAAGTATGCCAAATATGTATATAAAAACATGGATTATCCTGAAACTGCTCCAATATGAATATAATGTGCCTTCAATGTCCGCAAAAGAAATTTCACATAATTTAAAAAGCAGGATTCACAAACTTATAGAGGAATTTTTAAAAGTTTCACGTAAACTCTAATTCTACTATTTTCGGAGGTGCGGAGGGTGGTTTTTTTTTGTTTCGGGAAGAAGCTAGAATCGATTCTATTATTATTAGGGCACAAGAGAAAGCATCGAAAATTATGAAAATTCGATCCGAAAATAATTCTTTAGTTTGGAATTTGAGTAGTAGTTTATGCTCAATTATGTATTAGATAACCGTAAAATGTGCAGTTGAGTTACATAAAAATTATAGGTACCGGTAAGTCTCTCAATCTTAAATATAGGGGTAGCTGAATGATTTCGGTAACTTCAATGCTGTCACCCTCTATTCTATCGTGTCTAAATACAAGTATTTAATTACTTGTATTTATTTCTTTCAAAGCAATTTTTATGTGGAACATAATTACGTGGTCGTGGATTTTTCTATTGAAATACTTCATTCCCTTTTGGACTGAATTGCCTCTAATACGTTGAATATATGATTGAATTGAAACTTTAGATCCTATTGACATGTTTCAGGTAGAAATAAAAGCTACATCGACATCAATAGATTGATTTATCAAATGGGGAGCTATCATTTTTTTAAATTTGTTATCTCATTAAATGATACGTATTCGATTAATAGAGCTTATTCGTAGCAATGTCCTAAATTAAAATCTAAACACTCAATAAACTATTTTGTTAAACTCCTGGAAGATAGGTTATCATTCAATGTGGTCTTAAAAGGGGCGTATTAGATTTTTGAACCCAGTTAGGAGTAGCAATAAATGCCGGTATAGAATCGCAGTGAATATGATAGGCAATTTAATCTCTCAAAACGCAAAAGCGCAAACTGCAAAAGCATTGCTTGCAAACACGAAACGGTTCTATGATTTTGACTCATTATAAAATGGGTTGGTGATTCTATCGCCGCACTGTACCTTCATTAGAAAATGTATTGAATTTTGAAGCACGTTAATAACCGTTAATGTGTTTTTTACCGAAAAACGTATATAACCAAACTGATACTGCTAAGGAGTGGCGGAAAAATTAACGTTAGGAATGTGATATCGTTTAAAAGATTCGATGATTTATAAATCCTTTTTAGCGTCTATTTTTAAGAAACCTCCTTATCTTAACAATAGTTTTAGTTTTACTGAAAGTAACTTGTAGAATTAACTCAAACAAATGCCATTCATGTACACATATTAAGCCTAATTTTATGCTCAAGTTCACCGCGTTCCTTTTCATTGCTGAAATATTACCCCAGAGCCTTTTTTCAAAATATTCGTATTTTTTTTGGCCTCTACGATATATACCTTTTATCTAAGTTGGTGTTAAATTACCATTTGAGGTAATATAAATTTGATTCCGGCTCATTTTGCTTTCAAATAGTGATACCAATATTCATGCTATAACATCTTCTCTTATTTAAGCTTGCTGATTGCAGGTAGGATGTTTACTATGCATGGGTCTTCACTGCTACTTGAAAAAATATCACACATTAATTGGTACTTCTAATGCATTTTTCAAAGGCAGGAGCTCCATGCTTCCTATGTCATTTACTTTATCAACTTCAGTCCTTCTAGTCCACTCAGTGCTATCCATACATTATAACCTTTCCGCTTTCATTCACTTCCTTAAAATTCTTCCTTTTATCACAACTTTAGTATCTCACTACAGGAGAGTATCTCTACTATCACTTCTCCTTCCCATTTCGAATTCACCCCAATGCCTATTTTTCCCCAGTCAAAAAGGACGGTTATTTGATTGCCTTTCTTCCAATTCTGGCAATTTTCACCAATCACTTTTACACTGAATTCTAAAGACAATGTAATTCAGTTCTTGGTATGCAAAATCAAATCAAGCCGTGAATATGAACATTTTCCGAAACATCTACTCTACTTATTCCTTGCCCTTCTTTTTAATCAAAGATAACGTTTCTAACTTCAGCAAAGCTCCAAATCATAATTCTTCCGTCCGTATTTTACTCACGGTGATCCTTTATCTCGCTTTTTTTAATGCCTCTTTTAGTTAAACTTTTCCAGTAACATAGAACACGAAACTATTTGCATCGAACTGCTTAATTAATTCTTTATGCTATGGTATAATTTACTAGATTAATATTTAGATTATCTATTGAGAAATTGGTTAATTAACTGAAGTGAGACATGTTTTTGAAAAATTGGGAATAATAAGATTTCTCAAGATTTCGGCGTAGCCAGTCAACCTCGCTTGCTTTTTAAAGTACATTTGTAATAATGATGTAGCAGTCTCAATTTTTAATAGTCAATGACAGTCAAATCGTCGTCAATCGACAGTCAAATTATTTATTAGGCCCGGTTTTGAAATCCGACCCACAGGGTTCTCTGATACTCAAGACTTTCTGGTAAGGTAGAGATTCACGTACAATGTATAATGTACAATGTGTAATGGGCAGGTATATACGGTGCGTTTAGACAAAATTTCGCCTGAATATGTTTGTTATTTATATCGCCAGTTCGAAGATAGATTTTATTATAGTTTTAGCGTTTTTATTGGGATTGGGATGCTAAAGACTATTATAGAGGGGAGACGTTGGTTAGACAAAGGGATAGGTATGTTGGATAGGGTAAAGGGAAGAAGGAAGTATGCGGAATTGAAGAGTGGCTAATTATGGTGTAGGGTATTAGGTGGTGTCTTATTAGGAGACGCAAGGAAATCTATCGTCGTACCATTGTATAGTCTGTGTCCAGCCAAAATCTGCCTTAAGGGGTAGAATAATAATAATTTTTTACTATATTATTTGTCAAAGTGCCAAAGTGTTAAATTGGTATCAGAACCCACAAAGTAGCAAGAGGATTTCTTATTCATGAAAAATGACGTCTTTGTCAATTGAATGCCTAAATTTATCTTTTAGTTCTTGTATGTAGTAGCCAAGATGCAAATTGTAACTGAATGGTAATACCTCTCATCAGTCATGCATTCAATTTGAAGGAGTTTGCTCAGGTAATTTTGTTTGTCTATTTCAAACTAGTAAATGTATTGCCACATATAATACGTATTATCAACCATGAGGCGATCCGCAACCGATTAACGTAATCTTTAGGTAACAAAACCGTCATACCTGCAGAATCATTGTCATGTGCCTGAGCCGGAAAGATACCAATAAATTTTAGAAGTAATTTTCTATAACTTGTTCATTATCATAAGCTTCATTTTGATTCGTTCTTTCACTAATATCCTCATTTTGCAATTTTGTATTTTTCGACTCGATTCTATTAAATTGTTTGTGGTTTTCATGCATAAGGGATTTACTTGAGCTAACTTCATTTTTGCTTCCGGTTTCTCCTGGATATTTTGCATTGGAAAAATGTTTCAATAAGTGGAAGAAAAAATGTATGCAAAGAAAAATGCATAGAATAACAAGCAACTATAATTTTCAGAGAGTCATATTGTTTATGCTAAATAAATCTTTGATAGAGAAATAATATAAAGCTGGGCTTCTTTCTCTCTCGGTACCTTCACATTTTCCAAAATGGCGATGTAAGGATCCGCTAGTAATACGCTGTTACCTACAGATTGACATCAATTGTAAAACGTGAAAATGTTGTACTGTGGTAGAGTGAATAGAACTTTACTCAGCGGACAGAATTTTGTTTGAAAGATAGAATTTTCAACTAAGAAACATAAAACCCTTGTGAAGACATTTAATGGCGTGTTAGTAATGGCATTTCCTACAGACTAAACTATGTCCTAAAACATTACCTATCACTGGGTTGATCAGCTAGATTAAATACGATTACCATTGTACAAATATAGATATACAAATCTCCACTGTTAACTCTGGAATTTCCGTTTATCGCTTTTATCCCGTAATAAAGAGTGGTAACCTATATTGAGATTATTTTTTTGAACTTGTAAAAACATAGCTAATATTTTTAATGTATGTAAGCATGCAAAGTGTAAGACGTACGAAGTGTAACGTTGCCAAGAAATAAATTCCATTAGTCTAACAAAAGTTGATGACATTCAGGTTAAAAACAGTAGATCTATAATGTTTCGAACGATTCAGTTGTCGCGAATAAAAATGCACTTCGCCATGCTCAAAATATATGTAGAAATACTATGATTTTTTTCAAATTAATTGTCACATTTATCTGTGGAAAACGCCCCATTCGATTGCATTACTTACCACAGCCCGACCGGAGCGACAGTCCGCAGTTCGGCAGGCACGTAGTTCAACCGGGTCAAACAGTCCTCCTACCTCTCCCGGTTTTCAGTCCTCGTCCTGCTCTTATGGTTGTCGTCTCAAATGCGTGCGGTTCTCGAAAATACGATGGACGCCAAGGGAATGAAACGAAGGTCTGGCCAGAGTTGGCTCGAGTGCTTCTTACAAAGTTTTTTTTTAAGTCACTCTCAATCAACTGCGAATGATCCACAAAAAGAGATGAACTGCGTGGGAATTCGTAACGAAGACAGTCTGAGGGATGACATCCGTCGCAAACTTAACTGTATCACAAGACAAATGGGAGAACTTAAAAAAAGATTATTGTATCGGGGGATACTCCTTCAATTACACACGGGAGTGAGGATTCGGTGATGTTCAAAAGTGCCGTCGTCGGCGTTGGGCCGTTCACAACTCCGCCCCAACCACGTGGCGCGAGGAGTCAACAGTGGGGGAGAGAAGCTTACTCCCCGCTTCGGGATTCGTCCGTGTTCGCACCACCACCAAACTTCCCCGCGTGGTCCAAACTTCGCTGCGTACACGGCGACTAGTCGATCGGCGACTAGTCGATCGGCGACGCGCTCCCCGCTCCCCGGAAGGGGTCGTACATTCTACAGTCAAAACACACGCCGTGGCAGCACACCATCCACCGCCGACGACCGGAAGCCCCGACGCGTGACGCGACCGAATGCACTGGAGAGGGAGACAGGAGACGAGCGATCGCCCTTCAGGATTGACTCGGGTGCGAGTGACAACAAGTGCCCCGGATGTCACGGCCCCACCGCCACGCACTAAGTCATATCCCGTCGTGGATGTCGTGCCGTCTGGGTGGCTGGAGGGTGGTGTTGGTGGTATAGAAAAACCTCCTCTCCCTTATGCCGCGTGGCCGGTCACTCCGCTCTTCGCCAAGCACACCGTGCCCCCCGTGACTCGTTCAGAGAGCCGGCGGACACGGCAGGAACACCCGAGTCTTCTCTTTTGGAGAAACTATATCTTCACGCGTGTTTTTTTGTCCCCGAACCAGAGTCAGGAGTCGGTCTTGTTTTTCTCTTCTTGTCTCCTCTTTTCCCCGCCGAGAGAGGGAGCACTCCACCGACGCCGACGCCGGTACCTTCCCCCTCTTCCCTCCCGGTGGTGGTCCTCCTCGCGTTCCTCCCACGTCAGCACGCCAAGTCGTCGTCGCCGTCGAAGCCCTTCTGCCCCCGACGAGCGTAAACGAGATAATAATCGCTTTCGTGTGTAGAGAGATGATCCGCCCAATCTGCGCAGATCACACAGATTGAATTACGCGCCGGAGTTAAACTGGCGCGGGCGGGGAGTGGTAGGGAGGGAGGCCGGGAAGGGGATGCCGCGATGGGGCGATGCAGCGCGGGGGCGGGCGGGGAGATCAGCGGCGCAAGGGGCTCCGTGTGTGTGTGGGGGAGGAGAGAGGGAGAAAGAGAGAGGCAGAGAGCGAGAGAGAGAGGAATTGTGGCGGACGAAAAAGCACCGGGACGTAGACCAGGGTGGGGAGCGGGGGTTTGGGAATCGAGGGGAGAGGGAGGAGAGAAGGGGTTTTGCGAGCGGGAGCAAAGAGGGAGGGTTTGGCGAAGGGGGGG
The DNA here is from genome assembly GCA_037158775.1 of Hetaerina titia. NCBI lineage: Eukaryota > Metazoa > Arthropoda > Insecta > Odonata > Calopterygidae > Hetaerina > Hetaerina titia. Next base: position 68,773,429 of record CM073777.1, on the reverse strand, counting down.
GAGGAAGGGAGGAGGGTGTGTTGCGTGGGAAGGGGGAGACAAAAGCTTCATAGGATCCCCGCGAGGGTATGGGGGAGAGGAGGAGGCGAATATGGGCGGTTGTGTGGGGTGGGGGGGCGAGGAGAGAGGATCGCAGGGTGGGGGGATGCAGAGTGAGGGAAAGGAGGGGGGGGGGACGGGGGAGGTAAAAATGACGGCGAGCCAATGGGGTTTCACGGCGTGAGGAAAGCGAGACGAATACAGGAGTGGCGGGTTTTTGAGCGTGCCGGGGGAGGGGGCGAGTTTGGAATGGGGGTCCGAACTGGGGGGAGGGAAAGGATGTGGCGATAGTTGATTCGGGAGGGGCGGGAAGGGCGTGGGGAGACGTTGGGTGGGTTGGGGGGTGGGCGTGGGGCGGAGTGGGATACGCGTTGGGCGGGAGGGTGTGGGTGTCTGGGAGGGAATTTTTAGAGTGGGGGTGGGTGGGTGAAGAGGGAGGGGGTGGAATCGGAAATGGTGAAAAGGAGGATTGAAGTGGGAGGATGAGAGTGTGGGGAGGGGATGGGGTGGCATGTGATGCGGTGGGGCAGGATCTCTTCTGCACAACTCCTTCCCGGTGGGGGGTGTCGGTTTAAAAGGGTATGCGAGAGTGGGGGCGGGGGTTGGGATATAGTAGTGAGAGGGGTGTTCTTAAGGGGGTTGACAGAGGGAGTGGTTGGACGATTTCGGAGGTGGAAAAAGGGGTTGGGGAGTATAGTTAGAGGGGACATCTGTCCCCATCCCCGCCTCCTCTTCCTCCTCAATATATATCCCGCAGAACAAGTGACTGTCGAAAAGGAGAGATGGGAAAGGGAAGAGGTGTGTGCGTCTCCCCACCTCTCCTTCGTCCCCACTGAACCTCTTCCCTTGTTTTACGAGCACGTGGGCCGGGCGTAAAGAGATGGCGCAAGATACAGTGCCGTCAGAAAAGGTGACGATTGTTTGACCGGGGACAGGTTGAACCTCCCGAAGCATTTGGGGACTTCAGTCGTCAAATGAGCAGCAAAATAATATTCAATTAACATTCCTTCATTGGATTTTGATAAAAAATACTGCACTAAATGATGCGTAGATATTAAGTATATCATACCAATTTATATTCTTAAGCAGTAAGCTAGAATAAAGCACGTCATCTTGACGCATGATAACTTTTCTAAACCGGAGTGGTTAGCTAATGGCCTGAGTGAGGGAATGCGATTGAACCTTTAGAATTTTCATTATGTCAATTTTGTACTTTGATTCGTTTCTCTAGATCTTCCCTCTGTTCACCACACTCTACACATTAGTTAATTCGTACGTATAGGCAATTCACTGTGAAATTATTCCATACCCACCATTGGTAAAGTATTTAGATGCACGGTTAGAATAAAGGAAAGATACGTTTCATAGATCGGTGACGGAACATACTCTTCGTCATTGAAAGGTGTACAAGATAAAAGTAATGTACTCCGACTGTCTCAATTTAGATAAATTTCTCTCTGTCGTGCATTCAAAGATGAGGAACATTAATCAATTTGACATGGTATGAGTATTTACCAAGGAAACGGAAATATACACCTTAACATCAGTGAAATGAATTTTGGCTGCAGGCAATGTGTTATTTGCTATCTTCACGGAATATTAACTTACGTAATACAGTATGAGTATTGATAAAGGGTTCTGATTAGCCGAATTTCATTTCATATCTGCTCTGAAGAGTGTGCGAAACATTAAATTTGTTAAAAGAGTTCCAACCAGGTGTCTCGGTGTCCGGCGGTGCTTCCTAACCTTTTTTAGGACATCTAATGCACAGGCTGTTGCATGTAGGCAGCGATTGTACGCTCCGCCGTAAATCCAATTAGCTGAGTAAAGATTTGAAAGGCAGTGCAAGTCTGCAATATAATCAGTTATTGCTGCAGCAAGTATTCGTAGTTTCTTCCTCATACCAGAATGCAGAATAAGCAGCTTCAGGTAAAGAAGAGCTATGACGGAGGCGTGATAATGAATTTCAAAACTAGCATAGGCGCTCTTACGCGTGATTAATTTAATGGATATTAAAAATTCTAAAATCTTTATAATGTTAGAATTTTAAAGTGTAAAAATCATTCGTCTTGACCGGGATTCAATCTCGGTTTCCTTAGCACTCCGCCGAGTGTTTTAGCTAGTCTTTGCTTAGGCGTCTTCTTATACCCTGAATTTTTTGTACTGTAATGCAAATTTGCGGCTGACTCCGTCGAAAATTACTATCGCGGCATCACCCGCAGTTTCTTGTAATGTTTCAAAGGTAAAATATATAGTAGTATAACAGTGATTAAGGATTGCTTCAACCTTGTGGACTGTAGCGCTTTGCAAACGGCTACGAGTGCCTGTGACATTGCATGTACGGTATTTCATCATAACATCTGATTCCTCTGAAGCCCCCAAAATTTCGAAATATAAGAGGATGCCTTAGTAGCTTATCACACTAAAGCACTCAACATCGAGGGATCCCGGTTCGAATACCGACAAGGTAAATGATTTTTACACTATAAAATTGTTGCATTGTAAAGAACATTTAACGGATGACTCCGTTAAAAGTTACTGTCGTGCCATCTTCCGTAGTTTCTTGGTTAAAATCTTTGTTGAATTTTCCTCCACGGAATGCAAAATAGTGCTGTTAATAGAGCTACCAGCAATTAATGTAAGCTTGATAAAATTATCCTTAATAGCAATCGAGTGAGTAAGGTGAGCATCATGGGCTTCGATATCGAATGCACAGAAAAAGGTCCGTGGGCAAGATTGCCAGCCCAAGCGTAGTTTGAAAGTGGTCCTCAGAATAGGGAATTGTGCCATCAAATCTTCCTTGGCTCGCAGTAAAGGTCTTTCATTCGGTTTCAGAAGGAAAATGTTTAGTTGATTAAGACCCGTTAATTTGGGATTTAATGAAAAAGGTTATTACTTCAAGGAGTGCGTGGGTCTGATTTACGCTCATTTTTATCGAGCACGATCCATGAAATTGCAAATTAGGGTGTGTGAAACTGCTGTCTTCATCCAGGAACTTAACGCTCAACTCTGGCAGACTTGGAGGAAGACATCATGATCATTTTTGTAGAGCCTTCTCTGAGTATTTACTCTATATAGAAGCAAAAAACAATTTAATAACAAAGGTTCTGACCTTAAGGAGACTACTTGTAATCTCTCATTTCTTGAAAAAGCTCCCAAATATGATGTTCATCAATCATCTCAAAATCTTGCTCAAGCTTAACCATATGCACAATCGTAAATTTTATGGGCTCAATACTTGCGGTTATTCAAAAAGAGAATATGGTTGGTGATAAATCGACAGCTTTGGAACGTACTTTGACAGTAATGCATACATTTCCACGCCCTACAATTAACAAAATAATTATTTATTCAAAATGCGGCCGGTTTGATAGCAGTAATGAAAGGTTGAGAAAGATGATGGATCCAGAAGAGTAGTATTGAAGACTAGTCTTAGTTGCTTATATCATTTTAATCTCGTATGTGATAATCTCAAATTGTAGATAGTCTCTCTTAACTCTAAGATCATCAAGCCTAATACCATCCGAACATTTCATACGTGGGAAAATTATAATGCCATCGTTGGTATAAATTAATGAATTAGTTTAAATTTGATCATCGTCTTATTTTATGGAAATACAATTAAGCTACCTGCGTAGTTGGACGCGACTTGGCCATCAGTGGAAGTTTGTTTACTGCAATAGAAGTTTTTAGAAGTGGAATATTTTATTGCGATTGCGTTTCACTAGCGATGGCTTAATTCCCAGGTAGATGAGAACCGTCACTAACGCCAGATTTGAAAGACTAACACAAAGAAGACGGTTAAGGAAATCGTGTGCAGAAACAAACCGAGACGATAGTAAGAGGTGCCAATAGTCTATAGAGGAAAGAGAGACGAGTATAGTAGAAGGAAAATGAGAGAATAGAAAGAAACAGATATTGAAAGTCACAATAGGACATTTTCGAACAGAAAAGAGGCAAAGAAATACTTGAAATATGTACAAGATATTTAGGAAGAAATTTGAGAGAAAGATATGGAAGATTTTAAACACGGAATCAGGTAAAATAACGCACAGAGTTGATTAATGAACAGAGATGGGAAATAATGTGTAAAAAGTGTAGAGAAAGACGCAGCGCGAGGATACATGAGAAGGGTGTAGTTGGTACGTTGTATAGAAAGGTGAAAGTACTGCCAGGAAATAAGATGGGGAAATCAGTGCAAACAATCGAAGATAAATCAGGAAAATTATTAATTGAGCAAGGAAAGACTCAAGAGGGATGGGAAGAACATATAAAGGTGCTATATGGGATATATATATATTAGACCAGCAAGCTTAAACATTGAGATAGAATACGACGAAGATGGAAATAGCTCAGTGCCAGGGAGTAATATTTGATGGTGTTATAAGAAGAAGCATTGAGGTAATGAAATCAGATAAGTCATTGGGTTGATAATATTCCCACGAAACTACGAGATGGTTTAGAAAAACGTGGAAAAATGAGTTGTATTTCACTAATTCGTAGCATTTATGAGGTAGGTAATTTCACTGGAAGATTTTGTTAGATTATTTTTAGTTTGCACCTAAACAAATGGATAGGCAGCCATTTATGAGGACTTCGGACAATAAGCGTAATTCGCACGGTTTTACTCAGGTTAATTAATAAAAGGACAGGAGGAGGGCATATTTTTACTTAGGAGATGATCAATTTGGGTTCAGGGAGACGAGAGGTACGCATTATGCCAGTGCGGTAATGAGGTCACAAATAAAAATGAACATCAAATGTAATCAAGAATTATTCTGCTCTTTTGTCGATTTCAAAAAGGCAATCAAGAGAGTGTATTGGTAATAATAATTCATTTTATTGTAGGAAATAGAAGTTGATTGGTCCATTGTCCAAGTGTCCATTATCACCAGTATTTTTTATACCCATGTTTATGTGGAGGAAATAATTAGAGAGGCATGGAAAGAACTGGAGATAGGGATAAAAGGCGGTGTAGAATTCGTAAAATCAGTTATACTATATTTATGAATTATCAAGCTTCATTTTATCAATCAGCAAAGGGTCGCAAGCTCTGCTGATTACATTGGAAAGTCATGGTGATAGCTATGAGATTTTTAAAAACCTGTGAGAATAAATAAACAAAAGGTTATGAAGTTTTTGAGAATGAGTAAAGCAGTGCAAAAATATGGTAAATAGTACGAAGTTGTACAAAAATAGAAAGAAGAATTGCGTTAGGTAAAGTGGGTTTGGCTAAAGATACTTGGGAAGAACTGGCTATAGGAATGAGAGTGTTTTGGACCAAGTTGATAACATAAGTTGTGGAATTGCATTAGGCAAAGATGTGCTCATGAAGAATGAGAGAAGAGTTGGTAGGGATGCTGTGTAGGGATGTTAAGAAAAGGTTCGTGAAGACATTCATTCGGATCGTGGTCTTAAACGGCGCGGAAACTTGGTGGATGATTAAACCTTACAGGGTCAGTCTTTACTCTTTCTTTTGAAACATGGATATGGCGGTTGAAGGCATGTAATAGGTGCGGATTGGAGGTTTTTTTAAATGTAGGCGTGAAGAAGGATGGAAAAGGTGAATTGACCATAAATAAAAATTAACGAGGAATTGCTGGGCAGGATGGGGGAAGGCAGGGAATTGTTGGGAGAAATCAAAGGAAGCAGGAAAGATGGATTCAGAGCATCTTGATTGGCAATGGGGCATTGAAATCTGTAATAGAGCGAAAAACGTGAGACAAGTGAGGAAAGAATGAGAATGTTAATCAGAATGAAAGGAGGAAGGGAGCATGCGACAGAGAAAAAGATCTTCATTGTAGCGTTGGATGACAGGTTGGTTTAAAGAGAAAAGAAACTTATCGTTGCCTAGCCGTTGTCCATCTTAAATGGTTGAACACCAATAATAATGATTTATTTACGATTTGTGGATGAAAATAACTAAGAATATTAGGTCCTCAGTTTATTGTTGAGCTGGAGAGAAGCAATTCCGTCCTAATAATTTTACAACCTAGAGTTACGTATGATTGTGCAATCTGTTGGTGCCTTGATTTGACATCGTCCAAGAATGGGCCAAACAAATTGTTTCAAAGAAAAGAATTTCGAGATAATTACTATATATACTGGTGAGAGTACGCTGCAGTATGAGAGTTATAATTGCTCAATGATTTTAGTGAAAAGTAGTTGTCTATGAAATTTAAGTAGGTTTTTGATGAGCCTTTGAAATAGACACTGCTCTGCTCATAAGCCGTGCTTAATATTAATGAAATGCTTAAAACTCATACAAAACTACTCTCCATTTTCATTTTCATTGGAATTTTCCTTACCTCTTTATTGAAGGTGTCTGTCATCGTTTTCCGACTCTTTGTAGACGGTGCTTTACGTAGATCATTGCTTTTTTAAAGTCGCTGCTACTCTTCACCCTCCTCCAAATGGTTTTCCAAAAGGTGAACTCCTGTGCGTGTTCTAGTCTATGTCCCAATAGTTTATTGTTTACCGTATTTTTCCAATTAATCGGAAACCTTATTACTTCACTTTTTATGATCAAACTTATCCTATAACTATAACGCTAATTTCACAAGGCACTAAGTAATGCTCTACAATTGGCAGGTTTGCCAAATATTGCTTGATTATCAACAAATTGATTTGGAGATACTCCATCTACTTTCTTGTCAACCTCGATCACTTTCTATGCATTTCTCACCGTTTTCTCAACACATACATGTGCATTTAAAATAACAGATGATAATGAATATCTCTGCCTAACTCCCATGCCTAGCCCTGCCTATCACTGCTGACTACTTAGCTAACACTTAATCATACACTAATCCATTGATTTCGTAACTCCACTTCGACCTTTGCCATGCCTCGACATTTATTTATCCGAATATGAAAATAACCGGCCATAATTAACCTTGTTGCGTTATAATCCCTGACTTACAACTCCTTTCAATATCCAATCCGACTGTTCACTCGTTATTTCTCTTGTGTAATTTGAGACATGTACAGTTTCATGATAGTTGTTTATTCCTCCAGTCTACTCTGACGCCTGCTAGATGTTGATTAATTTTTTCCATTTTCCTCAGTCGAACGCCATTTCAAACCCCACGAAGAATACAAATGCATCCTGATTATACTCCTGTTTCTTCTACGGGTAACCTCATTGTTACAATGGCATGACGTGTACTCCCATCTCTTAACCACAAATGAACTTTGCCGCAGTACTGGTTTGCATTCTTCTCCATACTTTTGTTGAAAATCCCAAGTTATGCATTGGCCTACTTGAAATCAAGCATATACCTGTAGTGCTCGATAGTGGACTTACCCACACAATATTAGATGTATTATTTTTAGGTAATCTACCGGTTGAGGTAGGTTTTCGATGGACACAAGTACCAAGTAAATATTTTATGACTCCTAACAAAACACAATCCAGCAACCTATACCGCATCAAGTTCCTCTTCATCTCTGTGTACTTACTTCCTCCCTTCATCCCGTCCAACATCCCTATCCTACTCCTATTTCCTCGTTTGCCTAACATTCTCCCCTCTATTACACATTCAGCATCCCACTGCCGATCAATACGCCTTTTACCCATTTCTCCTGCCTCCTAATTATTTCTCTCAACAATCCCCTCTCCCCGCCCACCATACCTAGCACTTCCTCATTTCTTTTCCTTTCGGTCCATTTCACCTTCTGCATCGTTCTCCAGATCCACAATTCAAAAGCATCCAATTAACATCCTGCTACAGTAACCATGTTCCTACGCCTGTACGCTCCATATCAAAGTTTTGACGAGTCTCTTCTTAACATCCTTACTCAACTTCCTAAGCCCTAAGTTTTTAACCATACATTTCTTCTATATATGCCTTCCATCTCTCTTGGATACTTTCTTGTTCAATTATTATCTTATTAGACATATCTGTAACTGTTCACATGGATATTCCCTTCTTACTCCCCAATAGTGTTTTAACCTTCTTGTAATGCGTACAAATTTCATCCTTCATCTGCAAACTTTCCATATCCTGGCACTGCGTCTTCCTTTACGCTTCTTTTGCTTTATTTGTTACCCGTCTCAATTTATTATTTAACTCTTTGTACTTCATAAAAAGAGACGTTTCAGGCGTGATATGGTGGAATAACATGATTAAATAAAATTGGCAAATTTCCACAAAAAATTTTTTTTGTGGAAAATTGCCAATTTTATTTAATTTAATCTTTGTACTTCCTTCTGTCTAACTTTGTGTTCACATTCTTCCATTTTCTTTTCCATTATTTTCCATTTCCGTCTTTATTTCATTCTCAATTATTATTCTTAAGAATAATAAATGAGATGGTTTCTCGTTGCCTTCCTCAATAGTGTTATTAACGTGACACCATCACTTAATGGCCGCCCCACTGGGGTCAGACGCCTTTGCAGCCTCCTCATTGAGGAACAGACGCTGCGTGGACTACCTTTCGTCTGGCTCCTAAACTTCTTCCTCTCTGGCATGGGTGACCGTGTCAGGAGTAATTATTACTACTCCACTCAGTACAGCTCTAGGGGTCAAGGAACACACAAGCCCTAACACCACGTCAAGTTAGAAGTCCATGGGAGGGAATTGGTTAAATAATTTTTTTATAATTTTCTAATGGTGAATATGTTATGTAAAACCTTGGAAGGAGAAAAAATTGGAGAAATTTGAGAGAATCAACGTAAAAAATAAGGAAATATGTTAAATTATCATACAATGTAAATACTGAAATTCTCTACAAATAGGAAAGTGTCTTCGACCTTACAGGTAAAAATACACATATTAATGCAACACTTCAAGCATAACAAACTTATTGTACTAAAAATTATACAAATATTGTGCTTAACAAATAATAAAATAGTTTTATTTGATAAATAAGAATGCACAAAGGCAGTTAATGAGAGGGACTTGAAGGAAATATAAAAATAAAATATCAGAGTGGGCTTGATTGTAGATCGTCCTTTCTTTTTCCAAACTATGGCCGCTGATGATATAATCGCAGAAGGAATGTTGCGGTAAGAGGAGCGATCGTTGAAGATATTTGGAAAAGGCAGAAAAATTATAAGGTTGAGATACGGTGACACTCATGTGTCTCCGATAGAAGGGAGAATGTAGGATAAGAGAGATAGAGAGAGGAAAAATTAGGTATTTTAGATGGTATGAAGGTAGGGAAAAGTGTGAAGAGCTAAAGATTAGTTTTTAATGCAAATGGGTTTAGTTGAAATGGTATGTAAGATGAGCTTGTATTTGAGACCACTTTTCTTAGAAAAAATGGTAATAAGTGTGTGCTTAAATCTAAGGTTGACCGGGCAAATAATATACTATAAATCTTTCATTAAATTCTTTAGTGTAGTACAGCATTATAGATATAATAATATACAATTCACATCAATGTAAATAGAAATACTCCATGTTGTAAATTACACATGAAATTAATCCCAATTTCTTGTAAAGCAATTACTGACATCAGAAAGCGGAATATCATAATAATAAGTGAAAATTACATTGGCACTGACAATGAACTTGGATTTAATTCTACATTATACGTTAAATCTTAAGCATGGCGAAATGCTTGAATTGTGACTCCCTGCTTAATATCTTATTCAATCTCAACTTTTCTCTAGTCTTTCGCAGTGATCAGCCATGCAATACTCTTATATTACAGCTCAGGAGGCTATTGTTACTAAAATATGATTAATGGTCAGCGTCTGAGTTTTCTTTTCCGGCTTGGTTTTGTTACCGTTTCTTCTGCTTTTCTTTCTCTCGTCTTTCACCTTTCATTTACCATCTGCTAGAGTGCTTTAATAAATACTCAAAATCTGGGATTAAATAAAAAAATAATCCAATATATTTAAATTGTATCTCAAATAAAAGAGAAAGAAGCAACATTTTTGGACGTATTTATGAAATTCGTAAACGTGAAATTAGTTGAAAATATGTAGGGAACGATATGGTCCTTAAAGACATAAAAAAAGTTATTATCCATGATTGCATGTTGTTAATTAGTTTTTTTCTATGAAAGTATCTGTAAGCCAAGGCCATTGGGAAACTGATATATATGATCAGTTTAAATTACCTGGTCTTAACATGGGAGTTCATTTTCAAATTTCCTTGACATTTTAAGCTCAAGACAGATTTTCCATCTAATATGTGTATAAAATATTCACCTATTATCTTATCTCTTCATCACGAGCATTATTCAATCCGTATAATTTTTGTTATTTTCCGACCTGCTAAAATTCTGAACTTATACTATATGATTCTATCGGTGACGCTAGGAAATTGACGATTACATCACCGGTTCGATTATATTTTGCACAATCACGGATTTCAAGCCCTAGATTAAGTTTTTCTTGGCAAACGCGGAAAAACTCCTAAAGCTAAGTTATTTGCTGTACTGTACTGTGATTAGCCATGGCCGTAGGAGGATATGTTTTAATCACTAATTAGGTGTTGAAATAATGATATACAGGACTTAAATTCTTCTCCCAGTGTCCACAGATAATCGCATGGTTGGCACATTTGTCACCATCATGATTTATGGTTTTCTCCTAGCAACAATGTTAGAATTGTTCGGTAATAATTCTAGTTTCTGGCAAATTTCTACCATAATAATTGTAATTTAGCGTCGGATTCTCCAATCTCCAGGCGGCTTAGTAAGTATCCAGAAATTAGTCTTCTCAATTACAAATTTTCTTGTTCAACATATCTGCCGACATTTTCCTCAATCCCTGATTACATTATTCTAGTATGGATTCCAAATATTCGCTGTATATTCGTCGTCGGTATCAACACTAAGCCTTTTAAATGCAAGTACTGCGCTACATGAATGCTATGGCTACATGAATTTTCTGGGTTTTATCTTCACGCAAATATCGTTTGCAAAAAACCTAACGATTGCTACCCCGTTTATAAATGTTACCTCCAAGCATTTCAAATAACAGATTTCCCTGCTCGGATATTTTTAGAACTGCGATTTCGTTTACGGGCTTTTCAATCTATCTTTTTAATGCAATCCATAAATATTTGTTAATTACTTATATTAATTTCAATTGACTTAGGTTCTATTTCTCTCTATTCATATATTTTTGAGATCAATATACGTATTATAAGGGGCGGAAAGAGTCATTGAAGTATGCTGATACGCGGAGTTCAGACACTTACGAGATTTAGGTATGGAGAATATTGAAAAAGGTGGAGTAAAAGGAAAACAAACGAGGAAATGCTGTGAACGCTTGAGGAGCTGAGAGAATATCCAAGAGACAGGAAAGCTAGATGCACAGCATATTGATAAGCGATTGGATTTTAAACACTGTGATAAAGAGGAGAAAGGTTGGCGTGCAAAAAATAGGTTAGTCATGTTGGACGGGAAAAAAGTATCTGGAATTGAAGGGTTTCTTATTGTTTTGGATGTTGGATGGTTTTTTTTATAGGAAAGATAAGGAAATAGGTTGAATGAATACATTGTTTGTCCTTTCTTTTTCCTTAATTGTCCATTTCAAGTCAAACGTGTTGGTCTTTAAGAAATTGCCATTTCCAAATTGACAATGCCATTGAGGATAAATTGAATATGTTTCAAGCTTGGAATTTTTATTCAAACTGCATTGATTCTGAAAAAAGATTCTAACCAAAGATATATAATTTATTTTACGTGCCCAAAAGTCCAACGAATATGTTTTTTTCTTGCTTATTTATTGCTTATCTCATCGACCGTTTTGGTAATAATAACTTCTGATGTGGTGCTCACCACCAGAATGTTAATGCTATATGAAAAATTATAACCTTAAGCGATTAAGCTCTGATGCTATGTTGCTATAGGTATTATAAATATATATATATTATATTTTTTTATTTACATATATATATATTATATAATATATATTGTATTATTTATGGATTGGAGGGACAGGAGACTGATCCGCAACCTATACATGTCTCAGACTGCTCAGGTGCGAGTGGGGAACGGAGAGTCCGGATGGGCAGTGTTAGGAAGAGGTGTAAGGCAGGGTTGCCCATTGTCACCGGTACTGTTCAACGTATATGTAGAGGAAATGATTAAAGAGGCATGGGAAGAACTGGAGGTAGGAATGAAAGTCGGAGGGGAATTCGTAAAATCGGTTAGGTTTGCTGATGACCAAGCATTAGTTGCTCAGTCAGCCAAGGGGTTGCAAGCATTGTTGAGTGAATTGGAGGTTCAGTGCGATAAATATGGGATGAGAATAAATATTAATAAAACAAAGGTTATGCGATTTTCCAGAAAGAAAAAGGCTAAGCTAAATATTAAAATAGGCGGGGAAAAAATAGAGCAGGTAGAACAGTTTACATATCTCGGAAGTGTTTTGGACCAACACGGTCAAAGTGGTAGGGACGTAAGGAGAAGAATTGCGCTAGGCAAGGAGGCTTTCTCAAAGAGGAGGGAGTTGATGACGGGGACGTTGAGTAGGGATGTTAAGACAAGACTCGTAAAAACTCTGATATGGAGCGTAGCTATGTACGGCGCGGAAACGTGGTCGCTGAAGCAGGAGGATATACGTAGATTGGAGGCTTTTGAAATGTGGGTGTGGAGAAGAATGGAAAGGTGAAATGGACCGAAAGGAAAACAAATGAGGAAGTACTAGAAATGGTGGGGGAGGAGAGGGGTTTGTTGAGAGAAATCCTATGGAGGCAGGAAAAATGGATGAAGGGCGTATTGAGCGGTAGTGGAATGTTGAAGAGGGTAATAGAGGGAAGAATGTTGGGCAAGCGAGGTAAGGGTAGGAACAGGATAGGGATGTTGGACGAGATGAAGGGAGGAAAGAAGTACACCGAGATGAAGAGGGACCTGATATAGATTAGTTTGCTAGTTCGGGAGTCACAAAATGTTTATTTGATAGTTGGGTCCATCCAAAAACCTACCTTAACCGGTAGATTACTTAAAAAAAAAATTGTATTATTTAAATAACTCTGGCATCTATATGAACTCTTCGTATTTTACAACTTAGTTTTTTAATTCATCTAGTGACCCAACTTGAAAATGTGTTAGCTCTGAATGTGGAATTCTTTTCCCATTATAAAGTTTATGTGAATATTAGATAACTCTGCAGCATCAATTTCCAAGAGTTTCAGATGTCCAATATTCTCTGCATAAAATGTCATTCCATGTAACACTCATTTTGCAAAATGGCCAATCGCAAAATATACGAAATTCAATTGTAGTGAGTTATTATCGTTCTATGTTCTAAAATAAATGAAACTTTACTGATAAATTACTATGGCATTTGACCGTAAAATATAAACAATTAATTCTGTGAAAAGTATTATGAAAATGTAAGTTTGGAACCGTTATTTTTCGCCCTGTAGTACATAGGAATGAAACTTTAATTTTCAATGCAATTTTTACGTAACCATAAACAGTAATCCACCCGAAGGTTGGTTTTGTAGGTGATGGTAGAGTTCGCTCAGTACTAAGCGTGAATGAGTACTAAGATGAAAATTCGCTCAGTATGGCGTGTGAAATTCAAACATCAGGGTAGGGGGGCCAGTTCAATTCCTTGCGCCGGTTATGGTTTCCCAGGAAGATCTGCTATGGGAAAAATTACATTTTTTGAGCTCTAGGTGCCCAGAGAGGCTTGCCCAGGAATGCGAGGTGGACCCTGGCCCTCCGGTCTGTAGTCCAACGCTCTACCCCTGGACTACCGCGACCCACAATTTGTACATAATACGAATTTTATTTCACTGGAGGTTCAATGAGAGGAAAGTTTAAGCTAAACATTGGTAGTTTTCCTAATTAAACACTCGGTGACGTATGGCTAAATTTTAAGCAACAAAATATTAAAAAAATTATCTAATTTTTAAGGTGAAGACATTAATTAATTCTATTGTGTAACTACATCAGTAACCGTACCTTTTGTCGTTAAATCTAAATATAACATCCATACAATTTCTGTGATTGTACTGGCTCTGAGGAGTAACAATTTCTTTGAGAGATTATTTTAATGAATGAATAATATTCTAAATGAACAGAACTAAAAATCGAAGACACCTAGACGACAATGAAACGTACAAGTGTAGGAAAAACGTACTGATTCACTCAAGATACAATTAAGAAGGGTTTTAATCAAACCAATAAACATGAATAGCCAAGTACAAAAATGGCATATATAAAGGGCAATAAAATGCTTCTTTTTTTATAATCTTCCTTGGCTGAAAGAGTTTTGTTACATTATCATATTATGGATAACTATTGGTGGCAATTACTAAGCAGGATTGATGATGAAATAATGGTTCGCAGTTAAATAACAAAACCAGTTACTTCTCGAATTAATTGGGAAAGAAAGAATGTCACGTTAATAAACGTGAGTCCCTTCGTTCCCGTGGAACGCAAGATGAACTCTGCTAAAATGGAATTAATTAATAATAAGTTATAAGCAAAAACTATTATATTACTTATGCAGTATTATGAGGTATTACCTATGAGATGGAAAATGAGAAAGACGGTATGAAATTGTAGCATGACTGTATAGTATAGCTTCGTAGCTTGGGAATATCTTTTCTAGCTATTGTAAAATTGCTTAACCTGAAGACATTCTGAATATCGTCGACTTAGATTGAGGTATATTATAGATAGAGGGATGGGGTTTTATTTAATGTTTGATTGCATCCCGTACTGTGGAAATATGAGATGTTTTGTGATTGACAAATGAAAGTAACTGCATAAATACATGAAAGAATTCCTCAACAGAGATCGATAAGATAACAATGCTGGTGAGCGAGAAGTAGGTTATGTAAGCTTATTGATTTCTTATAAAGACTATTAAGTGAGCGTTGTCGTCATACGGAGTTATCATTAGTATTAATAGTTGATAATTAAAATCACTATTTTAAAAGGAAACTTTATTAACTGTATTTTAATTTAGGTTCTGAGAAAAAATCTGAGAAAGATTTTTCCATACTCCACTAGCTTTCTGAAATTTATTTTTATTTTATTAGGGTGGAAATAGGTTAATACGTTTTTCTAAAAATATATAAATTTTACAATTCAAGAAAACATGTTTTAGTTCTCTCAAACCTATCCGACTAATATTCTGGTGCCATTAACCTTACTTGTTGAAGTGAGTGAGTAAATATTACTCCAAACCCATCTGAAAAAAATCGTTTTAATACTTTTCTCATGAGTACAAGAACTAATTAGATTTTAACGAAAATCGATTCAAATGCTTTGAAACTTATTTTATTTTTACTTTAGTTAGGATTCTAACCGGTAGACATTGAGAAAATAGATTAATTAATCACGGAAAAGCATAAAGACAGAGGGAGAGGTAATATGGTGGCTGGTAAGAGAAAGTTATTTGGGATTTATAAGAAAAAATCGATCTTATATAAAATTGAATGGAAATGTTATTTACAGAAGGAAGAATATTAGAGAACAGAAAGGGAGCTATTTTAAACAAAAAGTTAGATTGTGATTCTGAATAAGACGAGAGAAATATATTTTTGAATCAGAAACTTTTCCCAATTATGTGCAATATTTTGCAGGAAACACCTGAATATATCTCTACTAGATGGGCTACCTATTAATTATAGATCTTTAGTAGTGTACTAGACAGTATTAGTCTTATTTAAGTATCAAATTCACGAGACATAATGCTGATGCTCTGGCATTCTAGGATAGATTTTGTGTGTTGACATTTACCAGTCCGAATAATATTTCCTTTAGATGTCCAATAGAAGAAAAATTTTAATTATTTAATGACTACTCTTACATTAGATGAAGTGTATTGAATGAAAATATATTCGGTTACATCCGGTTTACCATAGCTTTCGAAGTTCTACTACCCTCAACGAAGTAAAATAATGATTTTTGGTAGCACCTTTCTCCGGGATGGCTATTCATGAAGATATTGGACTTTTAGTTCACCTTGAGTTCAAAAACACTACCGGTGAAGGATTGCGTTTGGGATTTATTTATAATTATTGTGTTGAGAAAATGATGTTCGATCATGCAGAAAATTTCATTGAGTAGATACTTATTGTAATGTAGGACAAAACTTAGAGACACAGTAATCAGCCCAAAGGTCGGTTTGGTAGGTGATGGTAGAGTTCACCCAGTACTAAGCCCTATACTGTATGTGGAATTAACACATCGGGTTAGGGGAGCCAGTGGCTTTTCCTGTGCCGGTTATGGTTTTCCCAGGAAGATCTGGTACCCGAAAAATCACATAACTTGGGTGGTGCTGCAATGGCCTAGAGAGGCTTGCTCGGGAATGGAACCTGGGCCTTCCGGTCAGTAGCCTAACGCTCTATCTATTGACAACTCAGACCCATAATACTTATAGGCGTTGTAAAATTAGAGAGAAATGGCAGGCAATTAGTTTTGGTGAATTGATTCGACACTAATCTCCTGAAGAAGTATTTTTTTTTGTTTTGATACTTTGTTTTTATTTTATACAATTACAGAATTGATTTTACCGACAATTAGTAAAATACTACTAAATTAGCTGAAATCTACGTCTTTATTTCCAGTGTTAGATTATAATAATTTGAGTAGAATGGTAAACTAACCACAAGCCGAAATTATGATGATGCTTTGACACCAATTTTTATAGAATTAATGTATATTTAGCTAATGTAGGATTTACATCAAGAATAAATTCTACCGGTAGTGACTCCTCATGTACGACAACTGGTCTATAAAAAGCATTCATAAATATTAATATTTGCACATCTAAGTAATTGAGGGAAAATTTAAATGTGCTTTTTTTGGTTTGAAGTGTTGCTTAAATGAGGCACACATTTCTTTGATTTGAGTCCTGCCTTTCTC
This sequence comes from Hetaerina titia, assembly GCA_037158775.1. Classification (NCBI taxonomy): domain Eukaryota; kingdom Metazoa; phylum Arthropoda; class Insecta; order Odonata; family Calopterygidae; genus Hetaerina; species Hetaerina titia. The sequence goes on along the minus strand of CM073777.1, from coordinate 68,756,596 downwards.
AGCGAATTTCCTTCGCAAGTTGAAATGTTTCACTCGCCTACGTGTGATCTTGTGATTAAAAAGTCTTTCCCTCGCAATTGGCGAAAATGAAAAATTCACATGGAGCTAGACCATTGACTATCATATTGGTTATTTAATTTTGAAACATGAAAAATGTTTCCCGAATTGTTATTTCTCAGATGTTAATGCCAACTTATTTTGCGCATTCATTATGCATTTCTTAAATTTATATTATTGTTAGGTAATCTACCGGTTAAGGTAGGTTTTTTGGATAGACACAACTATCATATAAATATTTTGTAACTCCAAACAAAACCCAACCCAGCAACCTACTCTACATCAGGTCCCCTTTATCTCTGTGTACTTCTTTGCTCCCTTCATCCCGTCCAACATCCTTATCCTGTTCCTGCCCTTTCCTCGTTTGCCTAACATTCTCCCCTATATTACCTTCTTCAACATCCCACTGCCACTCAATATGCCTTTCATCCATTTTTCTGGCTTTCATAGGATTTCTCCCAACAAATTCCTCTTCTCACCCACTATACCTAGCCCTTCCTCATTTGTTTTCCTTTCGGTCCACTTCACCATCTCCATTCTTCTCCACACACACATTTTAAAAGTCTAAAATCTACGTCTACCCTCCTGCTTCAGTGACCACGTTTCCGCGCCGTACATAGCTACGCTCCATATAAAAGTTTTTACCATTCTTTTCTTAACCTCCTTACTCAGCATCACCGTCATCAACTCTCTCCTTATTGAGAATACCTCCTTGCCTAGCGCATTCTCCCCCTTACGTCCCTACTACTTTGACTGTGTTGGTCCAAAAACACTTCCGAGATAGGTTAACTGTTCTACCTGCTCTATTTTTTCCTTTCCTATTTTAATATTTAGCTTAGCCTTTTTCTTTTTGGGAAAACGCATAACCTTTGTTTTATTAATATTGATTCTCATCCCATATTTATCGCACTGAACCTCGAATTCACTCAGTAATGCTTGCAACCAGTTAGCTGACTGAGCAACTAATGCTTGGCCATCAACAAACCTAACCGATTTTACTAATTCCCCTCCGACTTCCATTCCTACCTCCAGTTCTTCTCTTGCCTCTTTAATTATTTCCTCCACATATTCGTTGAACAGCACCGGTGATAATGGGCAACCCTGCTTTACATCTCTTCCTAACCTGCCCATCCGGACTCTCCGTTCCCTCCGATAGAGGGGAGAAAGTTGGGAAAGCGAGGTAGAGAGAAGAAAAGAATATGCATATATTCTTAGAAGTTATAAGCTTGATCATAAGCAAACTTGATTTGACGAATTCCCATTCGACTTTCATTCATTCCGCCAGTGCTTCGCATGCCTCTTTAATCATTTCCTCCTCTTATTCGTTGAACAGCAGCGGTGAAAATGGGCACCCCTGCCATTCACCTCTTCCTAATACTTCCCATCCGGACTCTCCGTTCCCCACTCGCACCTGAGCAGTCTGAGACATGTACAGGTTGCGGATCAGTCTCCTGTCCCTCCAATCCATTCCTATTTTCTGCAATACACGCATTAATTTTTCCCAATTCACTCTATCAAACGCTTTTTTGAAATCTACAAAACAGGCAAAAAAGTCCTGATTGTATTCTATATTCCTCTCGATTAGTGATCTCATTACTGCAATGGCATCACGCGTAACTCTTCCCTTCCTAAATCCAAACTGATCATCCCCTAAGAAATTATTTGCCTTACTCTCTATCCTTTTTTTGATGATCCTGAGAAAAACTTTAGCTGCGTGGTCTATCAAACTTATTGTTCTTTAATCCTCACATGATGTAGCCTTTACATTTTTCGGAATAGGAACTAACACTCATCTCACAAGATCTTCCGGCCAGATACCTCCCCCATAGATACTACGAATCAGTCCATATAGTTTTCTTCCCAATTTTCCTAAACATTTCAACAGTTCCACAGGAATGTTGTCCACCCCCACGGCCTTATTTGCTTTCATCTCTTTTAATGCTCTTTCTATTTCATCGTCGAGTATGCCTGGACTTAAGCTATCTTCTTCTACGTCATGTTCCTGTTCTATGTCTAACCTTGTTGGCCTAAGTTCTTTACCATACAGTTCTTATACATATTCCTTCCATCTCCCTTGGATTTTTTCTGGTTGATCTATTATCTTACTTCCTTTTCTTTAACTGTTAGCATAGATCTTGCCGTCTTACTTCCCGATAATAACATAACCTTGCTGTATAGAGCACCAATTTCACCCTTCCTCTGTAAGCTTTCATATCCTCGCTTTGCGTTTTCCACTATTCTTCTTTTGCTTTATTTGAGGCCCGTTTCAAACTATTGTTTAACTCTTTGTAGTTCTTTTTGCCTAAGTCTGTGTTTACATTTTTCCATCTTCTTCCCTCATCCATGTTTGCAATCATCTCATCCGTGACCCATGGTTTATATTTATATATTATACTTTAAATACAAATTTGCTAGGTTGTAAATTAGTACCAATAGATTTTTAGGTGCTAATAATTGAAACTTGGGTATGCTGAAATATGCGTGAATAACAACTAAATTACGCGGTTGTAGGTTAATTGAGGAGTACTGAGTTTAAAAGAAGTGTGACTTGGCCGTGTTAAGAGACCGAATGATAGCGAATACACCAAACCAATGAAATCGAATATTGCGGTTTGAAAATAGGATATATGCCAAGGAAATCATTGGTAAATATAGTTGAAAAACCTACCAATTGAGAAAATATTAGCGAGCTACATTCTAACGGTTGAATCTCACGGTAACCAATACTGTAAGAACAGAAGATATGCATTATTGTGACAGAGACGATGGAAGTACACAGGGACTGGGGAGTGAGGATAAAATTTGTAAAAAGTAAACCTCTAGGATTCCCGGCATGACTTTTACTCTGACCTTTCTTGCTATGAGAGTCTCTAAAGAAAATGTGTGATAAGTACGTTAGTTCTTTTGATACAGTGATAGTAAGAAAATATCTTCTTCTCACATCTTCTTTCTCTGCTACAATATTTCTTAATGGGATTCTTTGTTAATAACCTCACTTTTTACTGTCCAAGAAATAAGTTTTCATTGGCCAACATTTTTCCCTTTTTACCTCATTAAGACATATTTTATTTGATTATTATAATGATTTTCAATAGGTTTATCATAATGAAGATTTACAGTGCATTCCTTCTTTAAATATACTTTTAGAATTTAGAGCTATTTCATCTTATGAATCTTGACTTTGACCACATAAATCATAGAAGCCCTAAATGAAGAATAAATTGTTTCCATTTGCAACTAAAAGAGTCTCGTAGAGAGAATTAATTATTTAAATCGTACAATAATTCGCAAAATTGGTAGGTTAAAACAATTATTATTATTAGGTAATCTACCGGTTAAGGTAGGTTTATGGATGGACACAACTATTAATACATATTTTGTAACTCCAAACAAAACCCAATCCAGCAACCTAAACTAAACCAGGTCTCTCTTTATCTCTGTGTACTTCCTTCCTCCCTTCATCCCGTCCAACATCTCTATCCTGTTCCTGCCCTTACCTCGCTTGCCCAACATTCTCCCCTCTATTACCTTCTTCAACATTCCACTACCGCTCAATACGCTCTTCACCCATTTTTCCTGCCTCCATAGGATTTCTCTCAACAAACCCCTCTCCTCACCCACCATCTCCAGTACTTCCTCATTTGTTTTCCTTTCGGTCCATTTCACGTTCTCCATTCTTCTCCACACCCACATTTCAAAAGCCTCCAATCTACGTCTATCTTCCTGCTTCAGTGACCACGTTTCCGCGCCGTACATAGCTACGCTCCATATCAGAGTTTTTACGAGTCTTGTCTTAACATCCCTACTCAACGTCCCCGTCATCAACTCCCTCCTCCTTGAGAAAGCCTCCTTGCCTAGCGCAATTCTTCTCCTTACGTCCCTACCACTTTGACCGCATTGGTCCAAAATACTTCCGAGATATGTATACTGTTCTACCTGCTCTATTTTTTCCCCACCTATTTTAATATTTAGCTTAGCCTTTTTCTTTCTGGAAAAAGGTGAAAACAATATATTAGGGCAAACCTACGGTCACATTAGCCGACATTTCCTAAATTCATTTATTTCGCACATTTCAACGGTACCACAGCCAAAAGTACAAAATGATAAAAATCACTTAATTAAATATTTTAATCCATGATCAAATCTCAAGTTCCCCTAATGATTGGTGAATTAAAACTCCCTTGGTGGCCCCTCATGCAAAACCGGTTGTACTCTGGAGGTTCTTTATCAATTCCTTCGTTATTATTTGGAAAAATAACTCATTAGATTAAATTTAGCTTTTTCAAAAAAATGTATTAAGTAAAATATCCTACGGGCATTGAATAATAAGGCAAATCCAGCCAGTATTTAGGAGATATACGTACTACTCAGTGACTATTAGTCATGTCCTCCCATGACTTGCTCAGGTTACCGTCATCTTCCGCTAAGTGGCATATATATGCAAAACTGGCACGCGCATTCATTTTATCCAATTTTTCCGTGTCATTTTAGCTCGGGTAATTATTAAACATTCTCGATTTCGGTCCCTTTCAAATAGTGACCTTTCCCCTCCTAGATATATTTACCCAAGACCGTCTGCGTAGGGACTCTCTCGTGGCGTGAAAAGGGAGAGCTCGGATTCCGGGGGAGTTCTAAAAATAAATCCCTCCGCCATTTTCCAATCACGTCTCATTTTCATCACCTCATTCGCCCCCTCTCCACGAACCCCCCTCCCCATCTATCCCTTCCGCCCACGTAGACGCACATTCATACGCCGCGTACGCCGTTCGCCTATTCCTCCTGCTTTTGTTTGGATTGTCATCTCGTCCCTTCTCCGCGCCTTCCGCTCATCTCCACACAAAAAAATATGTGGACGCAAATAAAAAAATATGCGACGGAGGAGAGGGAGGGAGGGTGAAAAAAAATCTCCTCCCCCTTGCCCGCTCGAATTCGCCTGACCAATTGTCTCTCGCTTCTCCTATTCCTCCCGTATCCTGAGCGGATCCCCTGCAACCCCCCCACCCCTCTCTTACTCGTCCCCTTATCCCCTCACAACATCCAACGACCCTTACCTCCACGACCCTTCCCGTGTCTCTCTCTCTCTTCCCCATCCATAATGCCCCATCCCACCCACTCCGTGCGAGCGCTCCAGAGATCTCTCTGTGTCCACCTCAAACCGTCTATCGGTAATTACCATGGAAGGTTGAAGCCGATGAAAAATTCACGACACTTGGCCGGTCGCGGAATCGCTCCTGACGTGGTCATATGCCCCCCTCTCTCTCTGTTCTGTTCCACTCCCCCTTCCCCCCCTTAAACTCCCTCCCGCCGTCAGCCGTCATCCACTGCTCCCTCACACTCCATATTTTCTGCCGAATCCTCCGATCTACCCCCATTCTACCGCCTTGCACACAATCCCTCGGAAACTCCCGGCACTCCCTGCCACGTACCCTTCGCCTTTTCCCTTATATCAACGTCACCTCCCACATCTATCTCTCTGTCTGTCCCTCCGACCTGACCCCTACTCATCTCCCTTACGCTCCCTATCTCTCTGTATCTCTTCTGCTTCAATATTTGAATATGAATGCAACGTTCGGCCCTTGAGGTGAGGGGAGAGAGAGAACAAAAAAGTTTGAGGTGGGATGGGAGAGGTGAAAGTTTCGGAGAATAGAGAGGGGAAATGAAGGTGCAGGGTGAAGAAGGAGGTTTGGTAGAACGAGGATTATGTTTTTTTCCTGGGCAGGGGGCCGATGTTCACCATACCTTTTATAATTTTTTTTCATTTTGAGTGGCTATAGGTGTATACTCACGTATGCGCATAGGATAGGTAGGTAGGGAGGAAGGACGGGAAGAGATTTCGATGTTAGAGTGTGCGGGATTATGGGCATGCAGCAGAGCGTGTGAGGAGTGGCATTGATGACGGTGGGAAAGGAGGAAGCCGAAGGGGTGGGACTGTGGCGGAGAATAGTGTGAAAATACGTGACGGGGGAGTACAGACGGTGGAATGATGAATAGGGGTGGGTACTCGAACGGGGCATTTCCGGTTATCCGAGAGCACGGCCGGATTATTTCTCGGGCTTATTGGAGGGATGACCAAAGCGAGAAAGCCTAACATCGTCCACCTTTATGGCCTGAATATTAGATAATCGAATATTTACTAAGAAAATGAACGACATAAAGGGAAAGTCAAAGGAATTGAGTGCACAGAAGGAGGGGAATGATCATCATTCTACGGTTTTTGGATGGCACAGCTACGTATCATTAGAATACAATGACGTAACGAAGAAACGAGACCGTACGGAAAAGCAATGAACGGTGCATTTTGAAATGGATGAAAAATAAACCTGAGATAATAGCCTTAGGAAGGTCTGTTGTATATACAGGTAAATAAAATCACAGAGAAATTATCCTGATCAAGGTCGGAATTTCGCTACTTAGGTTACAGGAGGTAAAGCGATTTATAATTCTGTAAGTACACAGATATGAAGAGGGACCTGATGTAGATTAGGTTACTGGATTGGGTTTTGCTTGGAGTTAAAAAATGTTTATTTGATAGTTGTGTCCATCCAAAAACCTACCTTAACCGGTTGATTACCTAATAATAATGGGAAAAACAGGTTAAAAAGAGAAAACATTTTCTATCAGAAGAAATTACTTATAAAAAAAGAAGAAGGTGCAACTATTCAGAAGAAGCAACTTCGGGTAAATAAAAATGGAAAAAGAGTTATAAATAGCTATACAAAATTGACATATACGCCTATTTCAATAGCTACAAAAAACAAAAAGATTGAATAAAAGTTTACTTTGCCTTACGAATAAAACAAATGCACCGAGAAACTAATGGAGAAATGTCTCCAAGAAAAATGGAAACAGAAGAAGAGATCATATTTTGAGGCGAGATAAAGTGAACCGTGGAAGGGAAGAAGAGCAGAGGAAGGCAGGAATAATTACAGGAATTATGTGATGGAATACAGAAGCACAAGGTACTATAGAAAATGTCGAAGTAAAAGGAGTGTCTTGAGATCTAACAAAAACTAATGGAGAATTATCAAAATGTTCAACCCAAGGGATTGAGTTTTGCAGGTGAGGGTAGAGTTTGCTCTTAAGGAGTCAAAAAACTCTGATATTATGTGTAGGAAAGTCAAATACTGACCAAGGAGTCAGTAGCATTGGGTTTTAACTGGAGAAAACACTTGTAAATACCACGGCGCTGCAAAAAAGAAATATGGCTTCATTTAGCAAATTTTGAGCAAATATTTGAATGAAAATGTTAAGAGGAAGTTCTTTTTTGCATTGGTCAGGCGGCACCTTGAATACTTGTGGCACAAGTAGACTCCTGCAGAGAAGGGACTTATTTCGAATTTAAATAAGATATGAAGGAAAGCTGCCCGTTTCGTAAAAATGGTAGGAATGAAGAGAAATTGTCATACTAATTTCGTAATAATTATTGGCTTAAACAGTATTTTTAATTCTTGGGATCACTATAACACGTCCGCAGTCGTTTCATTGCATTCATTGATCTTCATTGCTAGGTCAAGAAAAACACTGGAGGCTTATTTCACCGTCGTTGGAAATTGGTCCTTAGTGTTACAATTAGGCGGATGCTGATTCTTAAGCAAGTAATTAGGGTACATTTTAAAAAAATGATCTAGTTAACATCTGTGCTTCTCATCGATTAACTGATACTAGTATTAAATTATCTACCAGGGCTAATCTGTAAGTCATGACGACATCGCTGTATCTATTATATCTGATTGCACGAAAATTAGCACTGGATGGAAATAACAGCTATTAATTGTTCAGTTCTATAAATAATGGTTAAACTGAAATATAAAGTATACTCGAGTTCTCAAATATATATGTCATTTCATGATTTTCTACGAGCATCCCAGACATTCCAACGGGTTTAACCATAATTTACCAAAATGGTTGAAGTGAGAGAACAATGTCATTGTTAGATCAAGAGAAAAAATGGCTAACCGATTGTTAATGCAATGGATTATGTTGCATGCAAATGAGTATAAATATAATATGGAATCTTATTCAATGCTTTACCTTCAAACTTGCTAAATTATTTAATGATATAATTAATTTCTTGTTTCTAATAAACCCATTTAAGCAGTCATTAAAGTTTTGGTATTTGATTGTTTTCGGTAGGATTACACTTCAGCAAATGTATGCATCATACATTCTAACAGTTAATCATTTCTAATCACAAAAACAACTAAAGCACACAACCATTACCCCTGATGTTTCTACGGTGAGCAAGCAGATGGAAAGTTCTGTAGTAGTTTCGGCTATGATTGCTACCGCATATTCAGCCACATGAAAAAAAATACGGCCTATGATGATATCAGTCTCCACTTCTGTTTGCTAGTAGTCTGTAAAATTTGTGGGATAAAACGGTCAACATGTAGAGGTGTTTCATGCTTGTCCCGATGCCTTTTACTCAGATATTACAAAAAATGGCTCAGAGAATTTAATTTTGATTTCCTTACGGCGTCTCTCAAGAACTCGCATTTCATGCCAAAAAACTTTGAAGAATTTTTAGGTATTGTAGCAATCTGAAAGAAAACTATTTCTCCATAACATTTCCCGGTACTTATTACACAATTTACTCATCATAGATTAGTTCACATTGATTTTTTGAGAATTGAGGAGAACCAATTGAAGAGGGACTTACTGTAGTGTCCATTGTCAGGTTTTTTTTATTAGAAGAGGCAATGAATGCCCTGTACAACGGTTATAGACTGTGTCCATCCAAAACCAAACTTCACCGGAGGAATAGAAATATTAATAGCAACTTAGGGTAGGGTTTTGATAGACCTTGGGGCTACACACTACAGTACTCCTAATCACAATCTCCAAACCTCGTAACAAGAGACAAAATAACGATGGGCTCCACAATACTTTAATAACTTTAATAAGGATGCCACTTTATAGTTAGATATAAATCTAGAAAGAGAATCATTAGTTTCGAAAGTTTTCTCAGTGAGCGGATACAGTTTAATTTAGTTACAGTTTAACTTTTAACGTGAGGTTAACGAGAATGAAACACTGAAGACGATTGAGGAAAGATTTATAGAGGCATTAATGGAATGATGACTAAAAACAAAAAAACTATATGAACAGTAACTAAGAAAAGGGAAGCATAGTCATGGATTACGGACAATTTTAATACAAAAAAAATAAGAAAAGTGAATAAAATAAAGTTTATAGTAAAGAAAGAGTTAGGCAGAAGAAAGCACAATGAGTTGAATATAAAACTGAGCAAAAGAAGCGTGGTGGAAGACGCTCTGCTGCGTAAGGAAAGTATACGAAGGAAGATTGAAATTAAGGCAAGGTCAGTACACTGCCAGGAAGTAGGAAGGGAAAGTCAGTGAAAACAGTCAAAGAAAATTCAATAAAATTATTATACGAAGCAGAGAAGTTTTGAGAGAGATGGGAAAAAATATACAGGAGGTATACTCATATAGAAAAAACATTAGACCGACAAGCTTAGGCATTGAGGTAGAATGAAGCGTAGGTGAGGACAACTTAGGCCCAAGCATGCTTGATAGTGAAATAAAAAAAGCGTTTAGGGAACTGAAAAGTGGAGATTAAGAAAAACTCGGGGCGTCGATGATTTAAGAGATCAAAATAAATATAAATATTATTAATGAAACGGCTCCTGAGAAAATTGATTTTTGAATTTTTCGGTGACAGAGTAAGATACAGGCATGTATGTTTATATTATTTGACTAGGGTTCTGAAAATATCACTTCAGCTGAAATAATACTTTCTTGATTTCACTCAGATTGACTGCCATCGTTTTTTCCTATACTGCTTTTATTTAAAATGAAAGAAAATTACATAGAATTTCTAGTAAGATTTGTAGATGAAATTACGTATTGAAACCATACGTTGAAAGTTGTAGCGTACTCTTGTCATTTGTTTAGCAAGCATTTATTTAAATTTAGGGACTAATAACATTTGAACGGCTGACAAAACTGCTTGAAGATAAATTCAAAGAATCGGCTGTGCTTTTTCAAGAGTAAATTTGATCTCGTTTGATGTGTCACATTATTTTAATTTTTAAGTTACGATTACATGCATTTCATTAACAAGTTAAAGTTGATCTATTTATGATATTTTCCACGTGCGTGTACATTATAGATCTCCAAATTTTCCCTCTTATCAATAGCAATTATTTTTGAGCATGAAACTAATTTAAACTCAGTATCAATTAAAACCATTTTAATTATAATTTAATTAGTCAAATTTTCATGCACTTTGGTTTATACATTTCAATTATATCAAAATAGCAGGAAATTGAATTTTCTGAAGTTGACCGTACTACACAACGAATTAATAAAATACCTATTAAGCCTTTATCTCTCCCAAATATGATAGATCAATCCGACCCAATGCTTTCCATTTCCTTTTATCATTTATAACACGAAAAATTGATAGAGATCTTACTTATTCTGTATTACTTATTATACTTATAATATATTACTTACTAAATTATTTACTACTTATTATTTCTAATTATGAAAGTAAATTAATACAAGGGGAAAAAATGAAAAAAATCAGATTTTAACTGAAATGTTATATACAGACGTACCACGACTCACCTGGGCAGTATTCAGTCAATAGCAACGGTATCACGGATGGAATAGCAAACTATTGCACAAAGTATATTGAGTTTTTTCTGTGACATTTTGCTTAACAGTTTTCTTTAGAGCACCTAATTGTCAGTCTTTCTTTTGTCTTTTTACCTTTCTCGTTTTACCTTAGCAGTAAGAATCCACAAGGATTAAATTTCTTCTTTGACATGTAGATTCAAAGAGAAAAAAAATTCTGACGTTAGCTGAGACACCGGCAAAAGTGCAAATTCTGCTCGGTGATAGTGAGGGGGAGGGTGGGAATGAAGGGAGAAGTGAGCTCCCCCGGCCATCTAAGGCAATAATCCCGCTAAGTGAGAGGCAAGAATCGGTCAAAAGATCTGAAACAGGTTACCCTTTCCGGAAGAGTGACAGCAATAAACAGGCCGGTCGTGCCTCCGCTCTCGCTGGCTACCTCCCTACCCTATCGCCTTCTTCCCCACCCCGGACGACTCGTTTCCAACATCCCATCCCCTCCATCCAATCTTCCCCCATTTCCACACCCTTCAACAACCCACACCCGCCCCTATAACTCCCTAATTTCCACCCACAGCCGCGGAGGAGGGCCCGACCGGCCACACCGCCGAGCCGCTTTCCGATTCCGCCCACCCGTCCTAGAGCACTTCAACCCCCGAACTCTCCTCCTCCTCCTCCCTTACCACCGACTCCACCCCCGATCCTCCTCGCCCCCCTCCCGCCCACCCCAACCAACCCCCGCCCGTCCCCCATGCTCGCGTCACCCTCTTCTCGACCATTTCTGCTTGTTTGTCGCCCTTGGATCGATGCAGAGCGTCGTCTAATGGACAGCCTGAACCTTCGAAGCGAGATTATTGATTAGGCTGCGAGGGGGGTGGGGTGGAGGGGGTTGGGTAAGAGTGGAGGGGGTGGGACGAGTGGGAAGAGAGACGGTGGTGGGGTGAGCGAACGTTTTAGGGATGGGGTGGGAGGGTGAGCGATTGTGTGCGCGGGGGTAAGGTTTGGAGCGGAAATCCACGCGGGGGAGGCAAAAGGGGTGAGTTTCGATGGGGGATGGAAATTTTATGGTGGGAAAAGAGGAGGGATGGGAGGACGGGTTCTTGTGCAGGGAAGGAAGTTTGGACGAGTGATGCTTTTAGGGTTCGTGGTGGTGTTTCGGGGAGAAGTGGGACGGATAGGGAGGAGATGTTGAGGCGGAATATGTGGGTTGAAGGAATCAAACAGTCAGAGACAGATGTCGCAATGGGGCTGATGAGGTGAGAAACTCAGTGGCTCAAGTTTCTGTGAATATTTTTTCTTCTTCCGGCTCTTCGGATTCAAGAATGTAGGCTACCTACTTATCATGAGCAAGGCTGATGGCAATGTATTTGCCAGTCTTGTGTTGACCTTACGTCCTGTGAGAAGTTGAGTATTTCTTGTATAATTACATACAAATTATCTTATTTGTCTATGGTATTGCTAGCACTATAGAGTCGGTTTCTTTCTTCTTTCTTTCGATGAAACATTAAAACACTCAAGGATAAATCGGAAAAATAACAACTTTGCATTGTTTATATGAAGAGTTAAAGGTTTTCTTTCGTTTCAAATATATGCATGGAATTTTTATTTGAAAAATATCAATTTAGTGTAGTTTTGAGATCAATTATCGCATTCAAACTCGCTGACTAGTTTAATTGAGATTCTTCTTCTTGCGTTGAATACGTTTTTCTCTATTTTGGATCACCTGGCGTGGAAATATGAGTAGTACTTACTTAATATATTTCGTTTTAATGAGATATTGCAGCAAATTTTAGTATTGCCATTATCATATAAATGATCGTGAATGCACCAATAGTTATTATTTACTATCCCAATAGGAGTTTTGTAAAGAAAATAAATAAAGTATTTATCCCTATAAATAAAACAGTTTCTGGCGTAACTTGGTGGAAAATCTTCATACTGACTTTTAATAATCAAACCACTTTACTTTTCCACATAAACTTTTTAATTTTTACAACCCAGGTTTCGTTATGGCATAACATCATCAGGTATCAGACCTGATGATGCTATGCTATAACGAAACCTGGGTTGTAAAAATTAAAAAGTTTATGTGGAAAAGTAAAGTGGTTTGATTATTAAAAGTCAGTTTTTCCCTATGCCTATTTGAATAGATATTTCGATACGCTCAATATGTTTAAGAAACAGATTCACGCCCACTCCCTGTGACCTATGTCGACATGAAAATTGAAAGCATCTGTGATGTTGTAATTACTCATTGTTGCTTTCCTGATTCTCACTAACTCGATATTTTTATGGATAAATATATCGCTTTTATGAAAGGAATAAGGCACTGACCTATTTAGCAGCGAATATATGTAGCAAAGCATTATGTATTACTCTGGATGAGGCACTATTGTAGTAGGATACTGTATAAAAATGACATTTTAATCGATATGACATGGGCTATTTTACACACCCTACGCACTAGTACGAGGGCTGTCTTCCTATTATTGCATTGTTATTTTCTTTTATTGTCATTCAGTCCTCCATTCAAATGGTTTCAGAGAATTGACAAATGTTACGATAGTACATATAAATGACAGGAACATTATTGATATTAGTATATTAAATTTATCTGTCGAGAAACTCTTGAAAAACTCTTGAGACAGGTGATAAGATTTTTGAAGGTCTGCAGGTATGCATAGGAAGTTACTTTAACCGTATATTAATTTCATTTCTTCATTAAGTGATACATTCACATGTTTTGAAAATAACATTTGCCAAGATAAAATCCAGCCTAGTCCACTGGTCTAAATTGGCTGTTGCAGTCACAGTTAATACGGTATTTTATTTTAATATATGTAATCGTAAAAGAATTTTTCAGTCAGTGTAACTCTGTGCCATCGGACAGACATTTATGAATGATGAATAATTAGCCAGATGTATGGATATGCTTTATGATTATATTTGATAAAATGTTGTAGACAACTTCATTTTCCATCAGAAATATTATTTTGAATTTAATGTTGTTTAGGGCCAACGATATAACGTTTTTGCGTGGTTTTATATACATGCTTGATGTAATTAGCGCAGATATATGCATTTGGACTGATAAATTCCGCGTCGTTTCTCACAGAAGAATGTAGAATATGATGAACAGCTTCCAATTGAACTAAAATATATGAAATGCCTTAACATGCATTTGCCAAATTAAAACATTTAACTCCCACCGATATAATTAAAAGGTTCATATGATGAATTGTATTTCATATTGAATTTTAATTGCTCTTAAATCTACCTTCGCCATGGTGAAAATCTGGATCAAATGATTTTAGCAGAATTTTCGATTTGCTGTATTATTGTGTGAAAACTGCGCGTTGATTGAAAAATCATAACGCCTCAGATGTTTTGCTCTGCTTTTTGCAAAAGCATGTTTTTTAATTCACTTCCCAAAGCTCACTGAGGCGATCGCATCACAATGTTCCTCTGGTATTATTCTTGCAAACTGATTTGTACTGAGCTTCATAACTTTTTTCATCGACGATCCTCAATAATTTCTTTACAGTATATTTTCGTAATTCAATTCCTCAATAAAAGGATAGTGAAACCGATTTAATTCCGAGTTAAAGTTGTGTGAATTTATAATTTTTTTATTTTGATAAATATTTAAAAGGCATATTAATATTAGGTTGATCGGGTTTATGTCTATTTTTCTTTACGTTTGTTCTGGTCAGTTTCCCTACAGAAATCAGTATAAATATCTATTTCATATATGTTTATTCAGCAGCATTTAAGTAATAGTATTAATAAATCGAATAATATCTCGCTACTTTTCAATATTGGCTATGACTAATTTAGCTTCGGTTATAGTGTTCAAAGCGGCTGTCTCTGAGGAGCTTGGCAATTCCATGGGATTTGATTGAATCCGTTGAATGTTGTTCCTTTATGATTTTGCAAGAAGACCCTAAGGAGCATACAGCGTGAGCATAGCACGAAGAAGCAAAAACTTTGCCAAATAGCTGACTGACATCGTTCCTCATAGGATCTAAAAATTTTGTTTCTTTTCCCTGAAATTTATAACCTTGATATCTTTCAAATGAAATGTCACTCTTAGCGAAATGATCTATACATTCTAATTTTCGCCTTATCATGTTATATTCACATTTTATCCGTATTTATTTCACATTACATTTAATATATAATCGTTTATTTTTCAGTATTGCTTCATGAATCATTCTGTATATGCCCTTTGAATAAACCTTCATCTTTAGTCAATTACATATCTAGTGTGCTTTAGATTGGCGCAAATATATACTGCGCGAACGATAAAATATAACTTTTTATCTGTGTGTATCTCATGCCTCTATTTATTCGGTTTGCTATTCTCATCCTTTTCTCATTGAAACGGTATCATTCAATTCTGCATAGATTATACCTCTTTTACTTCTGTATTGTCTGAGGTAGGAACAGTTTAGTGCCTGTCATCTCTCGCCACTCATTCCTTTTTAGATAAGTTTAGATCCCCTCTTCAACTTTATCGGGGAAGAAATCTAGGAACCCTTTTCTCAGAGTTCATTTGAAAGCCCTTGGAATTTTTTTGTGCAGGATATTTGGTTGTAAATAAATTTTGCAGCATAGTAATACATGCACTACGCCTACTTTTCTGAAAATGTACGGTATAATATGCTGTATATTGCACTTAAATTGTTTTCGGGAGACTAGTGAATTCAATTGCACGTTTTTCAGAGATGGGTTATAGATATTCCTAACCGTATGACCGATCAAGAATTATCTTGATAAAAACCAAGTATGAAGGTTGATTCTAATTCCTCATCGATTGGTTTTAATAAGCGATACTGTACCCCTGCAATCGATACGATCCTATCTTCGAGGAGAACGATGGCGAAAATCATCCTCGTCCGCCAAGCTCTTTGAAAGCGCGTCTTTAGTCGAATTGACAGCGGTAAGAGCCTCCTCGTTTCCCGTGCTTAATCCTTTAGAGCACGTCACGCGATAGCTTTTTTATGCCGTCCCCTCCCCCCTTAGACACATCTAAAGCATTCCCCCTTCCGTCGACGTGGGGGCACGCGAACTCCTTGCGTTAAGTGGTGGGAGGAAAAGTAGGTGGCGTGAGGGAATGGGGGGCGAGTAAAGAAGGCGGCAGTGGCGGGAGGAGGCCCGGGGTGGGTGTATGGGCGGAAGGAGTGGCCGTGAAGGTGGGGCGAGATCTCTGAGAGGGAAGGGAAGAAAGAGGACTGGGGCGGTGGCGGCGGCGTATCTGATGGCGTTCCAATTTCCTCCCTCAAGATCAAACCGCTTCATTGCGTGCGAGCCGAGCAAAACAACAGCGCCCTCCCTCCTCCTCCCTCCCCCTCTACATCGGAATATTGATATGGCGGGATGGAGGGAATTTCGAAGGGGGAGGGTTTCCTGCGGCTGGACAAGCGGAATAGAGCGCGCTCGGCGTGTTTCAGGTGACGTCACCGCGAATACAATTGCGCCCCCGAGGGGATAGGTAATGGTTGTCCACTTAAAATCGGAGAGTAGTCGACTCGTCCCTCGCTCTTTCACTCTCTTTGTGGGTAGTATCACGACTTTAATGAGGTTGTGGCAGGTCAGTAATATCCATGTCCTCGGTGCAACCGCGTAGATACGCTAACTTTGAAAAGCAGGCAGAGGAACAACAAAAGCGTTAATTGATCAATCTTGATACGGTCCTTTTAGTGGATTAATCATAGTTTCCGGCGATTGTACTCGGCGGTGGTTGAACTATTGAAAAAAGGTTGAATGGATTTCGTTGCACCGCTGCTCGCGAAACAGCAAATTTATTGGCGGAGACTGAATTCTGCTTTCAATAAGCTGGCAAAATTCTCTAGTCCTGTTTATCCCTCGTGACGTAAGTCCAATTACGGTGTCTTGGACGCTAAAAACAAGGTCACATAATTCATAGACCACTTCACTCACTTCGTCATTACGATGATAATGTCAAGGAAATAAGCGTCAGAACCAAGATAAATGGGTGACTGAAATTGATTATGAACTCTAAAATATTCTCATAAAATATTTTACCATGAAAACGGATCCATTACAATAATATGATAAAGATTAATTGGTGTTGTAGCCTAGAGCATTCAAGTTGTCACCAGAGCACCTTTAGCTAAAAATCAATTAGATGGGGCCCCTTTATCCGAAATTTAACTCACAATAAAGAACTCATTGTACGAGTTTTTCCTTTTTAAATCCAATGTTATGAAAGGTAATTAAAAGGAATCTGCAACCCTGTCTCAACTTTAGACGCAATAGTTCCGCATTTGAAGCCCTCTAGCTCGTCCTGAAGAACTTTGCCTTTTAAATTAAACTTCGGGCTCATAAATGTGGCGTGATTTTATTAATTATTGCTCTCCAATATTATTTTAATTTTATTTGATGAACGAGAGGTACTGTTGGTTTAAAAATCAAGGAAAATTAACTAGGAGACTAGCTAAATAGCATTCAGTGGCACAAATTTTTCGAGCCAAATTGCCGCTTACGTTTAACATACCATACAAGGATGATTTTTGAAAATTAAGAAGTCACCAAACAAACCTATGGTATGTAATTATCAGCTGACCCTTTATTTGGTTACATATGCTGCAGAAGTACTTTTCATAGTCGTTTTTTCCCTCATGAAAACTTCGAAGGGACGGCCAAATTTTCATTGCACTTCGTAATTTAATTCCAAACTATGAGGTTCGCTTCACCAGGAATATGCTGTTTATTACGAGCTACAAGAAAGTTTTAAAATACTTCACCTAAGTGCATTTGTAATTTTATTTTCGCCAAATATGAAAGCACCGACTCCAAATACTATTTCGTTTAAATTACTCAAATTTGAAGCCGCACGTGCACACCCAACATTTTTTCCTCAAATGTGAAAAAATCTGAACGATGTAAAGGACATTTCACATGGTGCTTTATCAGATTAGATTGTACCAATTACAAAACATTTTAGTAATCTGCTACTTGATTCAGAGGCTATTTAATCGTTGGAAGTAGTATGATTTTTCCATTATTTTGCATTGCTAAAATGGTTATTATTGTAAATAGAAATTGCAAGTGAATTAAGTATTCTAAAACCCTCCTTGTATGAGCTTGATTATTCTCGGGCTCAATGTGTAATTATCTTGAAATGCAATCAAAACCAATTCCAAGATAAGATAAATGCCCTTAAAGGTTTTCTCTAGTGATTCTATGGTGTAAGGATTGTAAACAATAGTTTAAAAATCGGAATAAGTAATAATGTATAAAAATCATAAATACGAACTATCCCTATGTTCTTTATTTTTGTTATAATTTGTTTGTCTACTAGATTTAAGGACTTAATCCGATAAGCATTTATATATTTTTGTGGAATTTAAAATAACCATGTTTGCAAATATGACCAATTTTACTTTTAATTTTTTTTTCATCAGTGCATATAGCTTCAACCTTAAACCCTAATTCCCACCAGTATGAACATTTCTTCACCTCCCTCTCCCCAACTTGCCTATTATTCTCCCTTTAATCAAATCAGCGAGCAAACGTCTACTTCTCAGTATGGTTTCCATTCAGTCTTTAAAGTTTCTCTAGTAAACTACCTCCCTTTTTTCTAAATGCAATACAGAAAACTTCTTATGTTTGACCACTAATTCAGATAATTATATATATTCCAATAATAAAACATCTCCAAAGTCTCCGACGTAAGATAATCTATTTTCTTCATAGAGCAGGATCGGTACCGTTCTCTAATCATTATATGTCTATAATTATTTTTTTATTCACTACTTATGTATCTGTCTTCAATTTACAGTTAGTTTTAAGCTATCTTTATCTAATGGCAAGCCTTTTCTCAACTTGTTCACCAGTTTACTTAGAATGATGGTGTCGAATTCCGGAGATGAAATAGTCCCCCAATTGGTTCTTCTGGAGGAAACTGCTCAGAGAAAAAACTCCAAGTGAATGAATGCGGAGTAGGGACATGGAATTTGGGAGCATCGAGTAATTGGTAAGCTGTTAAATGTAAATATATACAGAGATGGCTATTTTGCGGAAGGCCGTACTATAAATTCAGTGAAACAAATATTTTTGCTCATTTTCTAGAGTGAGATATACATTGATATATTGAGGAGGTAATTTGAAATAGCAGAATTTGTCTGTCATATTGAAGCAAGGATGGGAAAGAAGTGCTGTAGCTAATTGGCAGCGTTCTTAGAATATCATGATAATCAAATGAGTTGAGGTCACGAAATCCGCGATCTTGTACGTATGTATACCGACTCCCATCCATCTCTAAAGGGACACGAATTAAAGGCTTAAATAGTTAAAAGAAGACCTCTTGGTGGTGAAAAGACAGCAGAAACTAATTATAAAGAACTAATAGAAAATTTTCATTGAAAAAGGTAGCTTATGAGGTAAAGAAAGAGGAAGATAAGAATTTAGTAGCTGTGAATACTGTCTTTGGACAGCACAATCGCAAAATATGCATATGGAAGGCACCGCAGGACAGGGCCGTGTATAGATTTAGCTAGTACGTTATCAAATACAGGTACTATAGTGGCCGAGGACAAAACATGGCCATGGACAGCTTATTAAGAAATTAATAGATAAACAGGGAAAAGGGTTATATCAAATGTGACACGTAAACTCTGGAGGAAAAATAGGGAAAGTATCCGCGGCCAACTACGGAAAAATGAAGTTAGTAAAAGAGGCCAGCTGGAGCAGTCTGAAGAATTAAATTACACTTAAATCGGAAGAATTGCTCACAGCTGATAAAAATGATGGTCACAGATAACTTCTCATAGAAAAAAGCTTTTAGAAGAAATAGGATTTTAAAAGAACTCAAAGAAAAACATCTGAAAAAGTCCTATGAAAGTGGATAAGTAACTAAGTACTCCGAGAGTCTAAGAAAGTCAAGAAGGAATGAATTGAAGGATGCTCCGAAGATTTAGATGAGATATCAAACAGAATTAGAAACACAGCACACAATATGGCAAAGTTAGTTCGAGGTATAAATCAGAGAACATCCAAAACTTTATAATTGCTGATAGAAATAATTAAATAGAAAAAATAAGCAAGAAATAGATGCGAGAAGGAGACTGAAAAACTTTATCATGTGGAAGAAGAGCTCTCAATGAAAGTTTAGAGTAGATGACTGAGATCCATAAATTCCAAGATTCGATTCAGCAAAACCGGTATATACAGGATTTATAAAGAAAAACAAGTGATCTTAGATAAAAAGATTAAGAAGACGGCATTTATTACTTTTTATTGACCTTTTAACCTTCTATCTCTCTGGGGAAAATTAGCCAGAAATAATAATTTATGCCTCCCATCATACTTGCTATAGTTTAGGATAAGCTGGACGCATGAGCCCTTCTTCGACTTGACGCTGTCTTCAATGAAGAAAGCTGGCTCGAATAAAAACCAGTACTAATAGTTGTGTATATTCCTAAAGTTTTTTTACTTCTCCTCATGTTCATTAGAATTTTTATAATGCTTGTCTTTCCTGCCTAGCTATGACTTTTGCAGGAAATTATTGTAAATCCATCGGATTCTCCTTTTGATTTTTCCATGGATTTAATCAACAGCTCATTTCAGTTCCACAAGAAGCGTTAAGTATCCAAGTAGTTAATTGGCAGTGTTATCGTACAATTACCTTTACTCAATCCAAGCTTCTTTCCTAATCTATCTACGCTTGGTCACTGATATCTACACTTATGAGTAAAATTAATCATTCTTCGTTGCTAGCAATTTTCAATTAGTCCATAAAAGGCTTTTCGTTACTTTCCTATCTTATCTAGAATCCATTTGAGCATTTTATAATTATTGATAATTATCCCCATGAAGTGCTTGTCATAAATTAGTGTCCTAGAGATCGACTCATCAGTCTTATAGTTTTTAGATTAAATCTCTTCTTCCTTCGACTTCAAAGTAGCTGAAACATGGATAGCGACCCTAATTAAACACAAGGAATAGAATTAAGCTCGTGGGAACCTCAACACCAACTTTCACCGCTGACTTCTCCTCCTAATGGAATCGTAGGTTAATATCTTCCATGAACGTGGAAGGTAATTGGAATAAAGTCACATGATCTGAAATATGTTAGCACTGTTTATCACTCTTCACATAATTTTTCCCCTTGCCTAACACTTATACACTTATATACTTTCAATTCAATTCCTGGGTTCCTTAATCAAGTTTGAATATCTTGGTAGTAATCTCATGTGCAATTCTCCAAGCAGTCAATGTCTATTACGTTTCGATTCTATCTTATCCATACTTATTGATATCGCATGTTTAACGTGTACATTCCTTGATGTCTACCGAGGAAATCTGTGCGAGGAATGGGGGTATCAAGGCATTATCATCCAACTTCCCTCTTCCCATCTTCCCTTCCACCTCTCCATATTCCCCTCCAATTTGCATCTTCGGTCATCTTGGCATCCACTTCCTTCCGTGCCTGGAAGGATGTAAAAAGAGAACAAACTGGCTTGTGGACGGATGGCGGAAGGGAGTAACGGGTACTGTTCTACCGAGTGGATTCAAGCGGTTGGAGGAGGAAAGGGTTGACGCGACCGTGGAAGCGATGGGAAAAAATGATGCTCACGCACTCGGCAACAAACCCCTTCCCTCCCTTCTCATCCGCTACCTCTGTCTCCCCAGCTCCGCTACACCTTCCCGAACCACCACCCCCTTCCAAATGCCCCCTCCCCCTCCAGCACTCACCCGCCACTTCCTCCTCCTCCTCCCATCGCGCCACTCCTCGTGCAAAATGCTCCCCGGCGCCCCATTTGCCCCCTCCTCCAAATTCTCTCCCCCACCCTCCCTCCTCCCGGTGCACCGTGTGCAAACAATCCGAGACTTTTTGATCGATCAGCGCTTTTTATTTTTCGTTCGGGCGACCCAACTGCCTCCTCCTTCTCCGACCCCTCGTCCACACAACCGCCCACTCCCTTCTCGCCCCTCTCCAACCACCCACCCGATACGGATGCCCGAGGCCCCATATCCCCCCATACCATTGCCCTCCACCCTTCCCTGAATCGCCTCACACTTCAGCCCTTGCGCCTTCGAAAATATTATCAATTCCGCCTAAACATTTATTTAGCCGCCGCCGTATTTCACTCGGGGTAAACGTCATCCATCTCATTTGATACTTGACCCAGCTCCGTTTAAAGCCTCTTTCCATTTATCATTTTCTTCTCTACTTGCCTATTGAATAAGCGATAACTAGATTTTTTTCCCTGAGCTATTGTACTAACTGTGTTATGAATATTTCACACATACATCTTATATATCTGAATATATTCACACATGTATCTTAAAGAGGAAACTCCAAATCTATTGTTAAAATACCTAAAACTTATTTACCCACCACAATTATTAGTATTTGATACTCCGCTACACTTAGTTTTGGAAACAACTACGGTCGTCACTATTCATTTTAAGGAATCAATCAGGTTGATAACGTATATTATAATTCGGTCGAAAAAATGTAAATAAGAAGGTAAAGAGCACGAAGATCTTTTATCCAAAATGGCCATGTTGAAAGTCTTTTTTAGAAGTGATATTTTATCATATCACGTAAAGATACAAGGTCTGTCCCAAAGTAGCATGACTTATATTTTCCCGGATAGACAAACGGACGAGTGGCGGTTCCTCTGGCTGAATTGGAGGGAAGAGAGTTTCAGGAAACGCTGGAAGCTGGTGGCCGTTGGCTCCCAGCTTTTGCGGATTGCGGATCGTTTGTTTGCAAAACCTCTATCACGTGACCTCGTCAGGCTCCGTCAAAAACCGTTAACTAGAGCAGCGCTACGCCATCAAATTAAGCGTGAAACTGGGCAAAACCAGGAAAGAGACTCATGACATGCTCAAGGCAGCTTATGGGTGCTTATTAGGTGGTTCCAGTTGTTTCGGGAGGGTAGAGAAGCTGAAGACGCCGAACTTCACGACACCCTTACACCTCAAACGTGACGGTGACTCATGCTTTTGGAAGTGAAGACATTTTTGGACAGGGATCGCTGATTTAGTATTCGTATGGTTTCTCATGAACTTGGCATCCATAAACGTGAATTGCATCGACTTGTGACCAAAAACATGAGTTAGTAGTATTTTTTCCTCAATATTTCTTACTTCTGTATTAATAATCAGTAATTTCATTTTAATTCATATCTCTCCACAGTTATGTGTATAAATCACTTTTCTTTTTTTTTCATCTTATTTTTCATGCATTGATTTATTTTTATTTATTATTATTTTTTATAATAGTAAATTATAACATTATCACGATCTATCTGTAGGTTTTCGTAAGTTTTTCTTGCTCCCCTTCACTCATGGGTGTTTTCCTGCTATGAGTTTTATCAAGGATAAAAGCCTTATTCGTTACATTTTTTCCACAATTTTGCATATCTTTATACACTCATGAATTCTTTGTATTCGTGCATGTTCACTGCAAATGGATTGTCATTATCCAGCTCCTTTAACATTATTTAGAACTAAAATTTTATTATATTTTTATTAAATGTATTTGACGATGGGTTAGATGAACCGCCACAGTCTCAATCTCGCCCAAATAAAGGCGAATTATTATTATTGGAACATGGGCAGAAGAAAGATGTGTGCAAAGTAGGTGCCATAAGTGCTCTTGGACGAGTAAAAGGAAACTCGCAAGTGTATACGCCAAGAGTTTCTCCACCATGTGAGTGAGAATCCAACTTTTTTGGAAAATGCCCCACCAGAGTTCTTCCTCTTCCCTCCACTCAAATTCGTGCTGAAAGGACGTCACTACGGCTCGGTGGACGCGTTACAACAGGCCGTGACGAGAGAACTTAGCAGCATTTCGGGCGCCACCTTCCTAAAAGGCGTACAAGGCGTGAAAAACCCCCTGGCAACTTGGCTGGACGCACGGGGGTGCTACTTCGAAGACTTGAGTAAATGTTTCAGTTCTGGCGATGCGAGTACATAGTTTTTCATCGGCTCATTCCTACTACTTTTGGGACAGACCTTGTATGATTCAGCGTTGTACTTGTACAGTAACTTCGCATTAAATTTAAGAAAAGCCCCGAATAAAGAATATTTAAGTTGTCATTTATCTAATTTTTTCTAAAGGATACGAATAAGAAACTAGCGAATACAGAGCGATCTCATTAACAGCTCTATCTTGCAAATAATAGAAGCTGAGGCAAAGTATGGACTTAATAACAATACATTATAACGGATAAAGTAAAATATACAGAAATAAAAGTTAATTCAATACAAAAAGTTGACGATAGAATATCACATTCTAAGTTGAAATTTATTATCTACAGGGATTTGGAATAGATTAAAAGTTTACAAAATGGTGGACATCTCTATTATGCCCATGACGTTAATTTTCCGTTCCGTCCATTTTATTATTTCCATTCTTCTCCACGCCTACATCTCAAAAACCTCAATTTTTTGGGTTTCGTGAAGAACGGAGAAATATAAATTAATGGAAAAGAAAACTAACTATTACATTCTAATAATGTCAGGGCTAGAGAGTCGGCTACCATCTAATTACCTTGTAATATATTCCTTTTCATGTAGGGGTTACCTTTTCATGGATTATAACCTCGGTGGAAAGGCTTGTGTGTTCCGATGACCCCTAGAGCTGTACTGAGTGGAGTAATGATAATTGCACATGTCAGATAGGTCGAAGGTCAGGAGACAGACGACAGGTAGTCCACGCAGCGTCTGTTCCTCAGTAAGGCGGCTACAAAGCCATCTAACCCCAGTGGCGCGGCCATTGAGTGATGGTGTCGCGTTAAAAACACTACTGAGGAAGGCAACGGGAAACCACCTCAATTATTATTCCCATGAAAAATGATGGCCGCAAAACAGATTATCATTCCCAAGATTGCTATGATGGATATAATGGAGAATATGACTCCTGGTAACTGCGGGACTGGGCCCAATCGACCGTGTGTCTTGCCCGGCTGCGGGGGAGGCAAGGTTTCCGCGGTTGTCATCCCACGAAACCCTTGCTGGGGGAAAACCGACAGCAGCAGGACAGAAGACGCATGAGAAGACGAAAGTAGTTAGAATAGGAACATGGAACGTCAGGACAATGTTGAGGACAGGCAAATTAGAGAATATTAAGCGAGATATGGAAAGAGGTAATATAGATATTTTAGGTCTAAGCGAGGTGAGATGGAAGGATAGCGGGAATTATCGGAGTGATATTTATAGAGCAATATACAGCGGCGGAGACCAGAACCAACGAGGGGTTGCGATAATATTGAATAAAGAGGTGGGAAGAAGCGTAGTCAACAAAGAACAAGCAATATATAGAATATTACTAGTAGAGATAAAAGCAGAACCAACTAAATTGGTCATTGGTTCTTGGTTCATGTATACATGCCACCGAGCAATCATAAGGAGGAAGAAATCGATAGGATATACGATCCGTTAGAGAATATAATCGCGTTTGTTCCCACAGGGAAACATTTGACGGTATTGGGGGATTGGATTGCGACGGTAGGCGAAGGAAGCGAAGGTGATGAGGTGGAGGACTACGGTTTAGGCACAAGGAATGACCGCGGGGAGAAAGCAATTGAGTTCTGAAAAGACAGGGGTTAATCATCATCAAAACTTGGTTTGGACACGACAAAAGACTTAGGTATGCAGGGAAAATTCCAGCAGCCTCAGAAAGGTATCAGATTATATTCTTGTTAGGCACAGATTTAAGAACAGTGTGATCAATTCTCACTCCTTCCCGGGAGTGGAATCCACCACCACAATTGGGAATCTGATCACAATTTGGTTGTTATGAAGTGTAGCGTCCTTTTCAAAAAGATAAGGCAGGGGCGGAGGGTTAATAAATGGAATGCAGAAGCATTAAATGGATTGATAAGGGAGGAGTATCAGCAGGCTGTAGAGAAAATTAAGCATGACGGTGAAGAGCTGAGTACTATCGAAGAAAAATGGGAATGTATCGGAAAAATCGAAAGCTGCAAAAGGAACTATAGGAACCGTTAATGGGAAAATGACAAGGAAACCATGGATCAAAGATGAGATGATTAGAAAGATAGATGAGAGAAGAAAATGGAAGAGGGTAACCACAGAATTAGGCAAAAGGATGTACAAAGAGTTAAATAATAAATTGAGATGGGTAACAAATTAAGCAAAAGAAGTATGGTGAAAGACGCAGTATGAGGATAAGGAAAGTTTGCAGAGGAAGGGTGAACGCTACACAAGAATCTAAATCACTGTCGTGAAGTAAGAAGGGAAGATCTGTGCTACAGATAAGTCGGGTAAGATAATAGTTGACACAGAAAAGATCCAAGAGAGAGGGAAGGAATATGTAGAAGAACTGTATGGTAAAGAACTTAGGCCAACAAGGTTAGGCAGAGAAAAGGAATATGACGTAGAAAGAAAAGTGATGCGTAGGTCCAGGCATTCTCGACGATGATATAGAAAGGGCATTAAAAGAGATGAAAGCAAATAAGGGTGTGGGGGTAGAAAACATTCCTGCGGAACTATTGAAATTTTTAGGAAAATGTGGGAGGAAGAGTCCATATGGGCTAATTCGTAGCATCTATGAGTAAGGAATCTGGCCGGAAGATTTTGTCAGATTAGTGTTAGTTCCTATTCCGAAAAAGCTACATCATGTGAGGATTACAGAACAATAAGTTTGATATCCAACACAGCTAAAGTTCTTCTCAGGATCATCAATAAAAGGATAGAGACTAAGGCAAATGATTACTTTGGGAATGGTCAGTTTGGGTTTAGGAAAGGGAGGGTTACGCGTGATGTCATTGCAGTAATGAGATCAATAGTCGAGAGGAATATAGAATACAATCAGGACATATTTGTCTGTTTCGTAGAGTTCGAAAAAGCGTTTGATAGCGTGAATTGGGAAAAATTAATGCATATATTGCAGTAAATAGGAATGGATTGGAGGGACATGAGACTGATCCGCAACCTGTACATGTCTCAGACTGCTCAGGTGTGAGTGGGGAACGGAGAGTCCGGATGGGAAGTATTAGGAAGAGGTGAATGGCAGGGGTGCCCATTATCACTGGTGCTGTTCAACGAATAAGTGGAGGAAATGATTAAAGAGGCATGCGAAGCACTGGTGGAATGAATGAAAGTCGAATGGGAATTCGTCAAATCAAGTTTACTGATGATCAAGCTTATAATTCCTAAGAATATATGCTAATTCTTTTCTTCTCTCTACCTCGCTTTCCCAACATTCTCCCCTCTATCCTCGATTTCATCATCCCATTGCCTCTCGCTGCCTTTTGCATCCACTTTCCCTGCTTTCGAATACATCCCAACTGTTATCTCGCTTCCATTTATTTTCTCCATTTTATTTTATACATTCTTCTCCACACGCGAATCTCACAAGTCTCATAGCTATGTCTATCCTCTTGCTTCGAACATCAAGGGTCAAAACCACACAAAATAACTCCCTGTATGAAGTTTTTGCTATTTTTTTTCTTTTGGAATTTACTTAAGGTGCTATGATCAACTGTCATCTCTTTGTGCACGCATTTCTGGCTTAAAACAGGTATTCTCTTTGCATGTACGCCCTTACTTATCTGCCAATCCTCCATATAAATTTCTTGTAAAATATGCGTTGCAGTTAAATACTGCGAGGTTCTGAGTAGGAGGTCTATTTTTGCGACCGCTTAAAATTACCTTCACTCATTTTGTATTTCAGAATTGGTGAATACCATTGTAACCCCCAAGGGATTTTAGCAATAAGGTCGGATCGGCAAGCAGTTTGGACAATGATTCTATTAATAGATAATTTTACTATTAAATGCTACCATATTTCAGCATTGTTTAGGCTGATTGACTCATCCACCGAGAGTTTTATTCCGATTTAGCCATCAACAATTAACTATAAATTCGCGCTGTAATGATCAACAGTCAAAGCATCTTCCGACTGCCGAATCAACATCGCTAAGCTTCAAGAAACCTGTCATTGATTCGAACCTTAACGGAGTAAATATTGTATTTCTCAAAAATATTGGCCGGTATATCGGACTACAGGGAATGGCGCATTTCCACACGTGGCCCGTACCTTAGGTTCGCGTCACTGACCTTTCCCGAGGCGAGTGAGGAGAGTTCGTGAGCGAAAAACAAAACACTCACGCACCGCCATCGCTTCGAAATCGATCGCTTTTCTTTGGGTACATGACGTAATGGAGGATGGAGTGAGAGGGGAGGAGGGTGTGGGCGTGGTGGAGGTGGGGGGAAAGAGTTACCTAAATAGAGTGGATGGTGGGGAGTGAGGATGGAAAATTAAAAAAAAAATAATAAACAACTTACATGTGAGTCATACCATGTCGGTTACTACAGAGCGTGGCCGCGGAATCAAAATCCGTCGCGACAAAACCAAATGCATGCTCGTCGTAATTAAAGAAAGGCTGCGCCTTTCTCTCTCGCCCTTCTGGTGGAGGAAGAAGAGATCCTTCTTTCTCCCCCACACCCTACTCTCAAAGCGATGCCTGTTTCTCGTTTCTTCTCGGCTCGAGGAAAGAGGGAGAGGAAAAAACAAAAGGGGACTCTTATCCCGCATCAAATCCGAACTGCATCGGGATCCACGCAAAGGCATTGGCGGGCTAAGGGTTGGGTTGGACGGACGTGTAAACTTTTGGCGCTCACGAGAGAGCGAGAGGAAGAAGAGTATCGGATCATTTCCAAAAATTTAGGCCGATGGAACATCGCGATGCATGCTTGAAGGGTACCTTTTTCTCACATCAAAAGAAAGGACCGGCGGACCATTTTCCGTAACTTTTTTTTTCTCCTGGCCCTCCTTTTATTTTCTTTGTCTCATCAAAAGGCGGCATTCAACGAGAGTTTCAAGAGTGAGAGAGAGAAGCAGGAGAGGTAGAAAGAAAAAAAATATTGCGCGGCGCGCATAGTGTTTCATTTTTTTTTCTTGACAAAGCCGATTTAATGGTTCCGGTGTTTATGAAAGAGGGAGAGGTCGAGGAGGCACGGGGACAGGGTAAGTGCAGGGAGAGGATGGGTAGGTCGGCTGGGTAGTTTGGAGATACCGTCCAGATACGGGGTCGGGTTATTCATTTTTTTTTCTCGGCCATCAAATTTTCAGAAACGACAAAAAAAGGGAAAACGAAAGGAGAGGAGTTTTTTTCGAGCGATCGAGTTCAGCTATCAAAGGAATCATGGTGGTCACTAACCCTTGGAAGAGCTAGCGGCTCGTCATGTTATTTAAACAAAGCGAGCCAATTTCTTGGACGATCGGTAATATTTGGTCTGAGATCTACAGGCTCTCATTCAAGTTCGGGAGATTTCGAAAGAAGTCGAAATCATGGAGGCAAAGAGTCTTGATCGGATGGGACTCCTGGGGTACCGTTCAATTCCCTTGTAAAAGACCGCTGGAAAGATCTGATTTTGGCTTTATGTGGTAGTCATTTGTCAAATTTTCTTCCGGAACAGCGGAAAAAACATTTCGACAACTTATTGTCATGTGAATACGCTCAAAAACATTAAGGGAAAGGAACAAGAAAGACAGAATTTTCTAACTGATTCTCCATTTGTCTGATGTTTTAAAGATTAACATACTTTTGATATCTTCATTGCATATTCATACGAATACGCACCGTTTTTCTATGGTTATATTGAGTTTTTTGAGGGCATATGTGGAATTATCGATTTAATTTATTCAGTAATGTTTATTCATAATCTACAATTTCTTTTTATCAGTACTGAAGGAAATAATGTTGAATATTATCGGAAGATTAATTAATATGTATTAATATAATAATACCAAATATTTTTTACATTCTATAGACATAATTTTGTATATCTAATGTGAATAATTAAAAATCTTGAGTCATAGCTATCATAGTACATATACGTATTGGTAGGATTCAATCCAAATCCTACAAACTATTCTTTAGACTGTGAAGTAGCCGCTCATAACCGCTCTGACTATACGTAGATTACGTTATTTTATTCTAGTGTGAGCAAAATGTTAAATTTTCGACCGTTTAACCTTAATTTATTTTCCTCTTTTATCGGATAAGCTTGCCCAGGCGGTGGAATTCCACTTGTAATACACACTCTCATCGCAGTATCAATATTTGTCGAACTTAGTTGTCTTAGACTTCCCAGCTGTGAATTTGTCAATCTCGGGATTTTCCGTGAGAGTTCCGTAATGGGCTTTGCTCAAGAGGAATTGTTGAATCATACTTCCTGTGGGAAAATGGGACAAATGTTGGCAGTAAATTATTTACACTGGCCTTGTCAAAATTTAGGTTCAAAAGCATAAATGCTAATATTTGAATGTATACTTCAAAATATTCAGTCGTATTAAGATCTTTGAGAAGTTGATTTGGCCGACAATATGGCCCATTTTGCATAAATACAATCTCTCTTAGGAGCAGAAATAAACTCTGAAATGTTTGAAATTAAGATTTATTGTTACTTCTATTGCCGTTGAATGAATTTCAGCTACTCAGTCAATGGATGATATGCCAAATATAAGTATGTATAGGCATATATGAAAACCAAATGTTGTATCGTAGGATATATACCAGAGGGAGCTTTATGTTTGGAGCTGAAGATCGTTCAAAGAAACTATGATTGAAAACTAGGAAACTATTCTTGCATCCATTATATAGAATTTGGAACTATTCAAATCAGAAATAAGAAAACTATGGTCAATAAACTTATTTTTAAAAATATGCTTTAAGCTAAACTAGACGTTATTTCGAGGGTCAGTTGAACGAAAACTATAAAAATTATAAATTTTTTGCCTCGTAATTCTTGAAAACTAAAATATCTCACTCTAGCAAATTTCATATGGAGTCCCTCTTGCGTACGCGCTACGAAAGTTCAAGGATACCTCTAGAATAAAACAATACCTTTAACTACTTTTAAATTCTTAGTCGTCACAAGTTGTCTGCTGGACTTGGTCGAGGGGAGCTCGATACAAAAATAACACTGTTTAAGAACTTCTAATCCAAGGGTCATTGGTTAAGTGAAATAGATGAATCACCATTCTGGAATTTCATTCGTCAAAGAATTTAGTTGTAGTTCACACCTTTTGCTACTGAATAAACGAATGAAAGATCGCTCTGTGGGGCATTGTGCAATTGGAGCGGCGGTGTTTACATCATAATTGCGCTGTGTTGTTGCATTCAGGTTTCACGCTGCCAGTCGTACACTACTCATGGAAACCACCACTGTGGGAAACGACAATTGGCATTGCCAAGATGTTTCGAAATCATAACATATTTTTAAGGCTTTCACTTGATTCACCCTCGTAAGACGCCAGGAAATTTAGAAATATTATATCATTAAAAAAGTGTAAACAAAGTGAATTCCGGTACTGATAGGTTTTTATACTCATTCCTCAATTACGAAATTCACAAACATTCACTACGAAGTTTAAACAATCTGACAATGTCAGTTACTAGACATTTTTAGTGTAGTTTCTTTCACGAACGCTTCATAACCGCTCCGATTACACAATTTCTTTTGGTTTCCATCCTTAGGTCCATGGGTACATGACAGATCACAGGGTGTTACATAGATGAAAATTATATTCAAGGTTTTCGTGCTCATTTAGCCAAGAAAATGGACTATATGGCTTACATCTGTTCATCGTAATGATTACCAATCTGCTTCAAAATTTTTTGATCAAAGGTGCTCATGATTTTCATTGTATGGTCACTTTAAATATTCAAAATTTAAGGGAACCGAGTTTTCCATACATTTCACGAGTGAGTCTCGAAAATGTTATTTTTTCATATGCATAGTCGATCCTTCAAAAATGTACTTAGATATTCTCAAATTAAATAGTAATCATTCAATTGGAAATATACCCTTTTCGAAATATGCTTGAGTTAAATAAATATTTCTCTTTTTGGTAAAGTAAATTCATTCTTAAATGAGCTCGAGGAAAGCTAGTTAATCATGATTTGAAGTCTAATAAACAATAGGAAAAGAGAATTTATGAGGTTATTCTATCAAAATGTAGAACATCATATCCCCAACGAAACTGGTTGATTGGTACTAATGTTTTCACGAAATTTAAAAACCCTGATACAGCAGTCCTTTCCGTAAATGTATTTAGTTTAGTTGATTAGTGTGAATTAATGCTGAAAATTTCAATGAATATAGCAATATTTTTCTGTCCCATGCATTTAGTCTTAAATAGAATATTTTGTCAGTTTGATGCTCTATTTTATCGCTATCTTCCGCTTACAAACATCTATACAATAATTTTTTTCCAAAAACGACTATCTTGATGTACCTATTTACATACGTTGGTACTGCAGCGTGGGCATTAAATTTTACAATGCAGTTGTTATTTCTATTTCAATACTTTTATCTCTCAAACTATGGACCTAGAAGTTACGTGTTTCTCTGATATCCTGGAAGAATTTACACGGTGGTGAATTATCTTGGAGCTAAAATAATTTAATTCAAAAGGTATGTGGAAACATGGGGAAAAGACCATGAGCTCACTCACATACTCCCAGTAAATGCATTCAGCTTCCACTGTGGAACTAGTTTAGAGTTCATGGCTCTGCAAGCATTAACTAATGTCTAAGAGAATCCGCTTTCCTTGATTTCACCAAGTCGAATTATTCGTCGTAAAACGCCTCTCGACGATGTGAAAAAATTGGACGTTCTTCATATTTTTCTGTCTCTTTCATTTAATTTATCGTGGCCCAGACATTAACACTATCGAAAAAAAATTAGTGGGGGCATCCTCTTCGATCGATCCGACCTGAGCACACGCCACAAACACAAATTAAAGAATGCTATCAGGAAGGGGGAAGATATTACTTTGACCCTCGATGCGAGGGGAAAAAAATACGCGCGCGCGCACAGTCGTGAGCGCCAAAAAAAAAGAAACAAAAGAAGATGGGGACGCGCGAGATATTGCGAGAAAGTTTTAAAAGGGGTGAGGGAAGTGGAGAAGAAGCGAGACAGAGGTGGTGGTGGGTTGGGGGAAAGGGTGTGGGAGGGTGGTGGAATCGTCCATCCAATAAGGGAATGGAACGACCCCTTTTTCAGGGGACGACTCACTCAATTCTATCGCTCGAAAAATCCAACCTTCCCGTCCCATTCCTCCTTCATCCCCACTCCTTACGCTCCCCACTTCCATTTCCCAACAATATAGCATCCATTCCACCCCACAGGGGCATCGTACTAAGGCAATAAACTCAGAGATGCATAAACTTTTGGATCCACAAGCTCCCTTCCAGCTTTCCCTTCCCTCCTCCGATTCCTCCGCTCCCTCCCGAGTCCCTCCCTCCCGCCCCGCTCCCACAACACCGGCGTGTCCTTCACATGGCCCTTCCACCCGAGGAGACACTCTTTGCCGAGGGTAGGTCTACCCCTGACACCATTTGCAACCCCTCACCGCCTGGACAGGACGAAAATTCCTCCTCCGCTTCCGTGGACACCTGCGGTTTTCCTCTCCTTTTTACAACCTTGTTCCCTGTACATTTTTTAGCCGAAACGCAATATGCACACAAACATCTTTCTTTCTCACCTCGTTTATGCTCGAGTCCCGGAAGTTTATCCAACTCTTGCGGTCGTGGAGCCGTACCGCCCTTTTCCAAAGGCACCGCTCTACCCCAGACGTCTATACAAACATCGGTACATATTATAATTGAAATAGAATCAATATAATGGTATCAATTTTTAAAATCCACAACTTTTTACTCCTCTCCTCCATTATATTTCTTTAGTGATTTTAGAATTTTTCATCCGAATTTCTCGTCGCGTATGAATCACAATTAGATGAAAGAATGAATTGCTTGACCGATGACATATGCAAATATTATAACAATCTAATGCTACCGTTTGATCATTCGAGTTCGCGACCGGATGAAACAATCAACTCAAGCATTAAATCGAATTAAAATGAAGTATTATCCAATTATCCTGAATATCTCGGCTGGCAATATTGTGCGGAACAGTATGTAGATTGTTTACTGTCAAAAGTATAATTATCCGAGATCAACTTATAAATGAGTTGGAAATCCTCTTTGAACTCGAGTTATTAGCAGTGCTATAATTTTATGTTGAATTAGGCATAAAATACAACCATGATCAACCCGGAGACTGGTTTGATAGGTTAGGCTTGAGCTGAAAATCACCGTAGATTGAATAACGCGGACAATAGGTAAAGCTACTAAGTATCGAGTCCAAACCCTTAGGTCTGTCGTCAAATGCTCTAGCTAGTGCGCTAAGGCACCCTTTTTGACTTTTAGGAAAAATTGGCTAAAAAATAAGCAACATCAGACATCTAATTACTCTGTAATCTCAGTTGTACCAACTATGATGCCTTTTAAGTAGAGAAAAATACATTCTATTTTCTTTTTCTATTACTCATATTTCAGATATCACAGTAAATAATAAGAACGCGTTGTACAAACTTCGGGTGACCAATTTAACACTTAACAAGTGTCAGAATGAGTGCGTGACTTTTTCAATCACCGTTACCTAAGTTTCTAACTTCAAAATGTAGAACATCATATCCCCAACGAAACTGGTTGATTGGTACTAATGTTTTCACGGAATTTAAAAACCCTGATGCAGCAGTCCTTTCCGTAAATGTATTTAGTTTAGTTGATTAGTGTGAATTAATGCTGAAAATTTCAATGAGTATAGCAATATTTTTCTGTCCCATGCATTTAGTCTTAAATAGAATATTTTGTCAGTTTGATGCTCTATTTTATTGCTATCATCCGCTTACAAACATCTATACAATAATTTTTTTTTCAAAAACGACTATCTTGATGTACCTATTTACATACGTTGGTACTGCAGCGTGGTAATTAAATTTTACAATGCAGTGGTTATTTCTATTTGAATAATTTTATCTCTCAAACTATGTTACCTAGGTTTCTAAGTTCAATGAACGTCGCAAAATATTGAGAACTTTCATGTCTTGGAAATTTGAAAAAAAAATTAATGCGTGGAATAAGTAATCCAGCGACACAAAAATTCCGGTTCGACATTTCGATACTCCATCAGAGGAACGAATCTTTCACGATAAATTCTGAAGTGAAAAAAAACTTCACTGGAATTCAAATTCATGGTTCACCTCCTGTGAAATGAATTCGAATGTATTCTTTCGGAGCCATGGCCATGGAGTCTCGTCCTTTACACTCACGTCCCGCAAACGCCCCGTAAATGCATGCACTTTATCGCTCTCAGACTCGCTCGCAACTATGCCACGACTTCTAAGCGCAACATCCGCACATAATGGACGCACGGATCCCTTCACCCGAGGCCTCCTTTTTATTATTCCTTTCGAGGAAAAAAGAAATACCCTTCCAGACCCCACCCCTTTCCCTATTCCCCGACATTTAATTTTTCTCACTCTCGACCATTCTCCGTCTCCGTATCTCTTTCCTCCCCTCCCTCTGCCGCCCCCATTCCCTCAACCCTCTTTCACGCATCAATTGATGAACCCTTCCCCGCCCGACTCCCCGCTTCCCCGCCGTATTCTGTGGGCTGTGCCTCCAATACTCCGGATGACTGACTGTGTGCCCGCCACGGAACAGCGGGAGGACACGCCGGGGTCGCCTCCCGTGGCCCCCGGGTTGCGTGGACCGGAGCAGTGGGGGGTTGGCATCGTCGGAAGGGGTTAATGAAAGAGGTGGAGTTGGGAACTGGTGAGAGGGGGGCCGCCAGTTGGGAGAGGAGCGAGGGGAAGCGGGGAGGACCTCTCCGAACGCTACGCGGAAGTTTTAGGGGTGGGGAGGGAGCACAAGATGGAAGTATGGATGCAAAAGATGTGGACTACATGCGGTTTGGTCGCCGTGGGGTTTTTTTTCAGTTGTTGTGAAGAGGCTGGCGTGAGAGAGAGTGATTCGGGTGGGAGAGTTCTTGCGTGGGGTTTTAAGAGTTTGGAAATAGGTTATGAGCCGGAGTTGTGAATGGTGTTGGCGGCGAGGGGGGTATAGGGAGGAGTGGGTCGGGGGAGTGCTATACCCGAGGGGAGAGCGAACAATGGTGCTTGAGGGTGGAGGTTTGAGGGGGTGAGGACGGCAAACGAGGGTGGGGAAGCGTTTGGGGCGCGCTGCTTTATGAGGGATTTGCTCCCGAGGGATGTGCCCAATCAGAGCATTCCTTGTCGATGTCGGTGACTCATCTCGTGGGGGGTCAAATCATAATGGCCCTAAAGGTGGCCGCCGCGTGCGTACGGGTGAGTGCGTCGCATAGGTTCGTGTCCGTGTGCAACAAGGCGGCCCGGGGTCCCGTCACGGGGGGAGTTGTGGTTTCCGAGATTGATCCGTAATCGTGCGTGGGTGTGATGCGGAGGGAAAGGTCATTTCAGTTACCCCGAGGAGGAACGCCGATTCATGGGCCGCCTTCGTAGGAGTCGCCTAAGGAAACTTCTCCGCCTTAGTAAAACTTGATAACTCGTTTAGAATGCTCATTCACTTTAGTCCTCACGCCTCTGTTGGGGACGCTTGCGGTAATTAAGTGTGTTCATTTATTAAGAGAACTGACGGGAACGACTATTCCTTAGAAGCAGTATGAGTTATTATCTATTTGTGTATTACTGAACGGCCAAAAGAACTAGGTTAATTTTAAGTCGCAGATCGATGGATTAACTCTACTCCAAATATATATTTTACACTAAAATAATAGCTGGTCTATTTTGCGTAGATGCTAGAAATGTATGGCAATGGCCATCTTACTGTTGTGATGGGATGATAGATAATACTTAATTCATTGGATGTAAACTGTAGGAGTGCAGAGATTTCATTATATCGCAAAAAATGATGAGACACAATATTCGTCATTATTGTCCTCCGGTAGTTCCTTAAATAATTAATTCTAGTTTGTTGTCATAATTCAGGGTTGATCTAACTACAAACAATACTATCAGTCCATATCGGAGGAGTAATCATCAGATGGACGTTCGCTACTTTACTACGTGTTGCTATGTTTGTATTTGAATTATATAACTTCTCAGCTGTTTATTAATACAATATAATATGAATAATGAACCCTTGGTAGGAATTAATAACTCTTCAAACATCCTAAGGATGGCTTTCAGTGTGAAATTTAGGTGTGGATATCATTAAATCAAATGAAAAATATTCAAGTGCGTGGCTACACAGCATCCACGCTCTTAGCGGAATTTCTGTACACAAGTTCAAATCTAGCTAATGAGCGTGATGCCCATCAATTCATACAACTGATTTGACATATAATCACGTGCTAGAATTAAACGATCCTCATCCCCAGATATCTCCCGATGAATCACTGTGTCATCCGCGAACATCCTTTTCCCACTTTTCACTTCGCGGTTCAAACCGTTAACAAAAATCAAGAATAGTAACGGTCCGATAACACTTCCCTGAGGAACCCCCGAGGTGACTCGTACGCTGGTAGATCTAGCGCCGTCAAGGACTACCACTAAGGACTTCCGTTCCCTTAAGGACCCGCCTGGCTACTTGCTATAACTAGATTGCACGTAGGTGATAAATTTCTTGCTGCATCCTAGGGTAAAATTATTTGTTGTAGTTAAGCGTATGTACTTGCATGCTTGTGGAGTGAAGGGAGGTAGATGTGTGGTTGCATGCGCGTCGAATGATGGCATGTTACGATGAATATGTGCACTGCTGTGGATTGGGGTTTGCATGTGTGTGTTGGTTTTGAATGCGGTATTTCTTTTTTCCTTTTTTGGGTGGTGACCTAACACCCCCCGCCACACGCCCTTGCGGCTTCTTGCGGGGTATTATGTAGATGTAGATGTATAATAAGCTTTTATATAACATATAGCTACCAAACAGTGCTCATGCATTCATTGCGAAATATACAATTCTGAAATAATATATATGCTCTTTATTGATTATAAACTTCTTTAGTGTTTTCATGTGATATTTTCCTGTGTAAAAAATTACTTGTTAATATAATGCTCTCTACTAATTGAAGGTCATAGCGAAATTAAATTATCATTCTACTTACAAAAGAAAATAAGATAAAAAAATGGCTTCATAGCAAAATGGACTTAACTCCTCTCACTACCCTTTTATTCCTAATCCGCAATTACTGCTCTTCTTAAAGTGCTCTAAAGTGATATGAAGTGGGGATTATATCATTTCTTACTTCCCTTATTTGAGACTTTTTCATCATTTCCACAGTCCCCTTGGATGTTTAATATTTCACTTAAGCTATTTTAAATAACCTTTCCTTATTTTAATCCTCAATTTTTATCCCCTGTCAATTCCAGCAGTAATTGATGTTTCTCTTTACCCAGTTTCACTACGTCTCTACCGTACACATCTCAAACGACACCTGGCATCCTAAATATCTAGCTAGCGAGCTAGATATCTGAGCGAGCGTATCTGTAGCGTAAAAAGTACCATAACATTCCAACGTTTGTACCAGCCTATTCTTTAACTCTGCTCAAGACCACTGTCTTCAATTCCAACTTTATCGATGGTATTTATTTTTTCATATACATAGTGACCTTAGGCCAACCGTGATCATCAGTTCAAAAACGCTCGTGCATGGCAGTTGTAAGTATGCGGGTTCAGCAATGTGACGCAGTATTAGCAATGAATTATCTACTTTGAGTAGATTATTTGATATATCATTGGTCATTACAATACGAAAAATTTAAATTTGCAGCGAAAATCCAATTGAACTAAAATAAATAATTTCCTCTCAGAATTGTTATGTTACTTAATCACGAAAAAAAAATTATTTAAAAGTAAAATAAATATCCATTATTCTTGATTTTCTGTTCTTTCATCCATTTAACGGACAATAACGTATGAGGTGTACAGAAAAATGTAGATAATATTAAGTCCATCCAGCTCCATATACTGCAGAGCACTCGAGGATGCTGCAGTGTAGCATTTCACTCTCGCAGTTATATTATCCTCGAGGAAGGCAAGCAATTGGAGAAGAAGTTGAAGTTAGTCCGCAAAATTCTAAATAACCTAATAAATAAAAAATTGGGTACCTGAGCCATGAGAGATAAAGATGAGTTGTGACACCTGCATTCATGAAATTCATGAACTCCTTCATTGAGGTGAACACTACACATTGAGTTTTAAGAAACCTCGACCCTGGATGCATGCATTTCACCCTTAGCGGGTTTGGATTACCGCATAAAATGTTCATGTCTCGGGAACCATTATATCTCCCTTTCACATCTGCTCCCGTCTGTTAACACTGCACTCCGTCATCGCACCAGAAAGAGTTAATCAGCACGCAGTGCACACGAAGAGCGTCAAACTCCACGTCGGTCACCTTTGTTGTGGGGTCCTTTTCCTTTCAAGAGGGAGACTCAGGGTGTATGTCGCAACGGAAGTGATGCGGACCACTTGGAGAGGGGCAGTACTCTGTCACAGTCCAGCATGACGGCGCAACGCCTTCGCAGCCCAACAAAGGATCCTCATGGAAAGAAAAACTAACTCGATAGCCTCACGCTGCTCAATTGCGCCACCTACTGAGAGGTGAGGGAACAGTGAAGGATCACCAACGTGGACGAGGGAAGATTTTTTACGTGGAGTTGGATAAAAATAGAAATGGTTTGGAAAGGGATGGGTTACCATTGAACGGGGTCGTTCGCATACGGATTAATTTTATTTAAATATAAATTACATTTCACCTCTTCGGAGTATTGGCTGAAGTACAACCTCAAAATAAGTAAGAACAAAGTTGCATTAACAGTCGAAGTAAAGAAAGTCAAGTATAAGTCAACATTTTCATCAGTGATGGAGGAAACTTGAGAAAAATCACAGAGCTCTTTATTCGAAGGACTATTTTATATGAAGAAACCTATGGCTGCAAGTAGCAATGATCTGGACGTAATAATCATAAAAAATACAAATAAACAATAATCTTCTATTATGGTTTAATAAAAACAGCAGCACTAGCATAAAACAGAAGATAAAAATCAGTGACGATGTGATGCTTCATAATAATGTTGAGAATAAAATGGGGGACCCCTTGCAAACGTAGGTACTCTGAAATGTGAGGGAGAAGATTGGTTCAACATAGGCATAAATTGAAGAAAAAAACTGATTGGAAACATTTTGACGCCCAATATTTTACTAAAAATCAGTGTGATGGAACAATGCCAGAAAAATTACAGAGCAAGACCGAGAATGAAAATGACATGGTGGCGATGGCAGGAGACTGCGCAATAAACCACCATGCTATGAAAACATTGAGAATTATCAGGATAGTTAAGATAGATTGTCCAAATCAATAATGATTCCTGATCATTATGACTTGGGAGAGCTAGAAAATCATGCGTATGAAAAAGACAATAATGTTTAGAAAGCTTATTTATCTCTTTTTTATGATGACATAAAAATACCCAAATTGTATAAAATAGTGTAATTTGCACCCCTATCCTTCTCCTTCCGTACAAGGAAAACCTAATTATAATCATTAACAAGTCAATTACGCGTGTACGGTTCCTTCCATCAATTTTTAGATTCCTCCTCCGTGCTGAGCACTGCTATTGGAAGAACATTCAGCCCTTTCTCGACTCTATGAATAAGTTTTCCCTCAAATAGGACTTAAATAGATTTTCATCGAAATTTAATATCTTGAATTGGAATAAAAAAATTCAAGAACAAGTATTTATCGCCTTCGGAATCGAAGAATTATTGGTCGCAGGCTAGAGTCACGAATCACGGTTTGTCACCATCAAATGATCGTGACTTAATGACACACCCAGATTCAAAATATATTTCAAGAAACTGTAACAGTAACTTTAACGGAGTCACCCGCTATGTGTGCATTATAATGCAACCATTTCAGAGAGTAAAAATCATTCGCCTTGACCGGGATTCGAACCCGAATCTCTACTACTACGCACGACTACGAATGCTTGTGACATTGTATGTACGGTATTTCGTCATAACATCTTGTTCCTTTAAAGCCCCCAAAATTTCAGAGTGTAAGAGGACGTCTTGGTAGCTTAATTGGTTAAAGCACTCGGCCGGATATCGAGGGATCCGGATTCGAATCCCGGTCAAGGCGAATGATTTTTACTCTCTGAAATGGTTGCATTCAAAATATATATTCAAAATCTATTCTGACATATTAGTTATCTCAATCGCACATTCGCAGTGCAAAATTATCTACGTCCGGATAATTTTGGACACGGATTCATGTGTAAAAACAATTTTCTCGTGTGTATTGTCGATTAGAAGGCACCTAAATATATTAAATCTGTCATTATGGAATCCAAATTGATTTGCACAATGACTATTAAAATAAAGTTATGGTAAAAGTAAAAATAGAGCGCTGTACAAGATTAAGGATAAAAACCCAATTCAGGTTTTGGGATTCCTTGGGCTAAATAGTCCCTAAACTCGATGGATATTTTAAAAGTGTTTTGACTTAACAATTTTCAGCAGTCAATTGGCTACCAATAAACCCTGAGAATGATGAATTCACCCCTATCCATTTATTGAAAGTTGGAGCCCATAGTGTTCTGATACTCAGTATTAAATATTAACAAAAACATGGACAGTTACAAGAAGATTGGAATCAGTGACGATGGGATGCACAGAAGATTAGGCGTGGTAAACATTGCCTAGCGACAGTGGCACTGGAATGGAAAAGGCAATTGAAAACCAACACATTATCATGCCAGTGAGCAGTGCCACCCCTCACTCTTTTCGTGTTCTTTGAACAGGAGATGTTGGAGACCCATTCGGTAATATATTCCGGAGATAAAATCACTTCCATTCCTATCTCTGGGATAAAACTAATCGAAAGATTACATCAGTTAAGTGAGCTACACATAAAACTTTTAACAGTTTTTGCCAACCATATCACTAGGAACTGCGATCGATGCAAAAATATGAAAATAGGACTCCGAGGAATAGGCCAATATATTTTAGAAAATAGGAAAGCAATGATCAAAAGACCAATCGACCAGTAGCTGATAAAACGTATTTTGAATTTTTGTTTTAATTTGCTTTTAACCAGTTGAGATTAGATCACTATTTAATCGATTTTAGTGGTTTACATAGACTCACACTTGGTCATTTCTGTGCACTTTTTGCCTCTACTTTGGCAGCTACGATGTCTTTGGGTAGCGGGGCATGGTTAAGATAGATATCTCATAATTATTTTAACTGCAGAATAAAAGTTTTTGATAAAAGTTTTCAGCAGTGATTTATGCTTAAATGAAGTCTCAACGATTACAGAAAAGAAAAATCATGATTTCCCTGGTAAACTCTTTGAAATACAAAATAAATACGGAATATTTATTTTACTCTGTCGTGTATTAATAAACACTTATTTGTGATAACTCTTATTCATCTAATGTTTCTGAAGTTTTGGCGATGTAAAGAAAGAAGTTATGGGAGTTTTTAATGAAAACGAAAAATTAAAAACCGAATGGTTGCATGTGCCAAGAAAACCTTCGACTAAAAATTCGTTTCGCAGTTACGCAGTGGCGAAATCCAGGGGAGGGCTCGCTATAATTATTGTTAATGCGATTTTTTGGCGAAGGAATATCCAGAATCCTTTTTCTACCCTTTCGAATCACGTTTTTTTACAGACCATCACCCTCCCTACCCCGTCCCTCCGTCACTCTACACGAAAGGTGGTTTCTCTTCGAAACGACAGGCATGCCTTTTGTGCGTGGGGCATCACTCCAGCGACTCCAGAGTATATACTTTTGCGCAACCTTTTCCCCCCCTCAAACACTCTCCTCGTTGACTACGACCGGAAGGGGCCGCGCAACAGCCTACGAGATGGCAGTCGACGACGTCAACAGCAAGGGAAAATATGATGGGGTGAGAGGAGGAAGAAAGTCGCCGGAGGAGTGGTAGAGGTTGCGGGAGGGAGTGGTGGCGGGTGGCGAGTGTGTAGTGGAGTGCAGGAAGAAGAGGCCGGGGAAGTTTGGGGGGAGAGGGGGAAGAGGGCTCTTGAGAACCCATCTCCCGAGAGGGGAATGTTGGGGGCTCGTGCTCTCGGCTCCGAAGCCACCATCCCTCCATCCTCTCCACCACCGATGACACAATCGCCAACGTCTTCCACGCCCCTGTTCCTCCTCCCGCCTCCTTTCCCGTCACTTCAACCTCTTTCTCCCCCTCTCCTTCTTCTTCAACCCCACTTTGTTTGCTAAATCTTCCTTGCGACCATAATGGGGCAGTGTACCATATGGCGGTATATATATATATATATATATATATATATATATATATATATATATATATATATATATATATATATATATATATATGCTGTAGGTGTGTCCACTTCGTTTTTACGAAGGATGCACTATCTAGATGGATGCCTGAACATGTTTAGTATTTTGCGAAGCATATTCCTTCTTTTTCCTCGTCCCATATGTCTACTAGTTTCCAGATTTTTCAGGTTTTCTTTCCCAATACTTGTATTCCATACATTAATCTTCCCTGTAACAAATAGCACGTATACCCCTGCCCCTCTTAAAGTTTAAAACACCACGTACTTCATCTTCCTCTGTTCCTATCACTGCTATGCTTGAAATCATTTTCTTTGTGACCTTGGTTTAAAAAAAAGCATTTGCTAAAATATAGTTTTCGGTGGTAAAGTAATAGAACTAATAAAAAATAAATTGTATTTCGTTTTAATAGGAAAAACCCTCTAGCGTCTAGCAATGAGGAAAACAAAAAAATGAGTGCATTATAATGCAACCATTTCAGAGAGTAAAAATCATTCGCCTTGACCGGGATACGAACCCGGATCCCTCGGTATCCGGCCGAGTGCTTTAACCATTTAAGCTACCGAGACGTCCTCTTACACTCTGAAATTTTGGGGCTTTAAAGGAACAAGATGTTATGACGAAATACCGTACATACAATGTCACAGGCATTCGTAGTCGTGCGCGACGCGCCACAGTCCACGATGTTAATAAAGCCAATTTAAAACACTTAGGCTGTTCATACCTTAGACAAATTTCAAGAAACTGTAACAGTAACTTCAACGGAGTCACCCGCT
This sequence comes from Hetaerina titia, assembly GCA_037158775.1. Taxonomy (NCBI): domain Eukaryota; kingdom Metazoa; phylum Arthropoda; class Insecta; order Odonata; family Calopterygidae; genus Hetaerina; species Hetaerina titia. The sequence continues at coordinate 68,712,998 of CM073777.1, read as the reverse complement.
ATGTGTGCATTATAATGCAACCATTTCCCAAAAGCCCCAAAATTTCAGAGTGTAAGAGGACGTCTCGGTAGCTTAAATGGTTAAAGCACTCGGCCGGATACCGAGGGATCCGGGTTCGTATCCCGGTCAAGGCGAATGATTTTTACTCTCTGAAATGGTTGCATTATAATGCACACATAGCGGGTGACTCCGTTGAAGTTACTGTTACAGTTTCTTGAAATTTGTCTAAGGTATGAACAGCCTAAGTGTTTTAAATTGGCTTTATTAACATCGTGGACTGTGGCGCGTCGCGCACGACTACGAATGCCTGTGACATTGTATGTACGGTATTTCGTCATAACATCTTGTTCCTTTAAAGCCCCAAAATTTCAGAGTGTAAGAGGACGTCTCGGTAGCTTAAATGGTTAAAGCACTCGGCCGGATACCGAGGGATCCGGGTTCGTATCCCGGTCAAGGTGAATGATTTTTACTCTCTGAAATGGTTGCATTATAATGCACACATAGCGGGTGACTCCGTTGAAGTTACTGTTACAGTTTCTTGAAAAAAATGAGTGTATCAACTTGAGACGACATCATTTATGTCAGTATTTTGCTTTTCATTAAAGTGTATCTTAAACGTAATTGGATTTGGATGTGCCCTCTAAGTCAAATCCTACATTTATAATGCAAAAGATCGTCTACGGACATAGCTCGATTTTAACTTTTCTTATTTTGATTATATAAAATACAAAATGTTATTTATTTCAACTTTCTTCGATTCCAAACAAATTTAGTGATAGAACTATGAATTTTCTTACGCATTGAACCGAATCTTCTATGACCATTTTCGCTAACAGCGACATTACATTTGCTCCTTGGGATATAAAATAATTTTTTCAATTAATTTGAATCCTAAGTGACATTTGTATACATTTATTTTGATCGGAATTGTTATTAACATTAATTCTCCCGATAACGTTGAAAATAGCGAGGTGAAGCATTGCAGTCGATAGATCATTTTATATTGTAGTTCTTGCTAGTGAAACAGAATAATATTTTCTATATCCTTATGTTGTAAAATTAAATTATAAGAATAGTATTTGATAAACTGATCTTTATTTAGACGAAGTTAGCACAGATTGACCACAAAATTACGAACTACGATAATGCCTGACCTTTGAATGTTGCTTTAAAGGACTATCACCTCACGCAGGTTTGACCTTTACGCGTACATATTTTATGGACATCGGTAGTATGATAGTATAGGTATTAGGTAGTATAGTTTGAAAGTTTAGCATTATTTCCTCGGAGAACGAATTTTAGGGCAATATCCAATGCAGCCACCGCGTTTGCCAGTCTGATGAGCTGGTACAGATTTATCAAGCCATTCTCAAGAAACCATTTCTAAATGTCGCCCAGCATATTTTGTTGCAATTATAGAATCAAGTCGTTACTGATTTATCTCCTTTTTTCTTCTATTTCACAATATTACCTGCAATTGATTGTACCTACGTTAATTCCAGAGTTCATGCCTGGAAGTGTTCGTTAATATCTTCTTTTAAAACTGAGAATGTTTCACTCAGCTTCTTAATACTGAGTCAAATCATCCCCTTACGGACAATTATTAGGAATTTCCGTATTTCTATCTACGGTGGGTACCTACATTTATGATTTTGACAAATTTGGTTGGCCTCTCTTGTACCCAAGAGAAATTTGTTCTTGCATTTTGTCTCTATTGGGATTCCTTTCACTGTAACTGTTCGTCATCAAAGAAGCAGTACTAGCTTTGGTTTCTCAATGAGCGTTATGCCCTGCTCGTTTCCAAGACATCGAAAATTCTCTCACTTGGTGGATTTTCCTAAACTTGGTGTTGAAATCAGTTAGAAACTTCATCCCTATTAATACAGTGGGCCTCAGAATGAGTCACTTTTATTTCATGGGGGAGCTTTCGTTAAACGCACATTTGTATCTTGGAAATTTTTATTCTCCCTCCATACTATAGTCCGAAGGATTGCATGAATATCCTTTTCTTTTATTTTAACTTGTTTATTTTATCAAAGAAGAAGTACTATAGTGATGACAAAGCAATCAGAGTCCTCTCAAGTCCTCTCTTGTAGCGCATATCACATCAAGACAAATGTGCGTTTCTCGGAGTCTTACAATAAAACATGTAGATTTAGTTTTGTGCGTCTTTTTATCGTTAAAATGGGAAAATTCGTGTGATCTGGACCACCAGTTATCCCCTTATGTGATCCACCGTGTGACAACACGGCATAACATGCCTTCTAAATACAAGAGGTGAACATATTTTTAGCTGCTACTCGACTTTACCACACACGCCCATTCTTTCCCATCTCCAAAGGTTTAAATCACTTTTCCACGATCATTATGTCACCTTTACCTTATTTAAATATACAAGGAACGTAGCTACGGTCGTGAATCAATGTAAACAAAAAATACCGGGACCGTAAACTTGAATGGCATCAAATAATAATAAAAAAATAATAATAATAAACAATAAAAAATAAATAAATGGAATAATAATAAATAATAATAAATAATAATAAATTTAAATAAATAATAATAATGAAATTTATTATTAAAAAATAATAAAAAATTAAATTAAAAAACACCACACACACACATAAATTCGAAACAAATAATTAAAGAAATAAAATGATAATAATAAAATAAATAATAAAACAAACTTACAACCACTCGATCACAAGGGTGAGTTACGAAATAACTTTCACTCTCGTGAATAACATTCACACACACACTCAGGGTTTGCAAGGATCCCTCCTACGTCAGTGACCCGTCAATCACACAAATAAATTAAAATTATTAAAGGATGTAAAGAAACAAATCAAAGACGCATTTGAGTAGTGTGTGGAACTATATGCATCGGAGGGATTGACCAATGGAAAAGGAGACCCGACTGAATCGAAATTTCCACAACCTGATTTTATAGGTGGTTGCTGAAGATGAAACGGGCAGGAGAAATTTTCAGCAAAAAATTATAAGAAAGAGTAGCAGATGGAAAGAAAACTTTGAATACGATGAGGAAAAGAAGAGCCGAATTGATTAGTCACGCTATGAGACATAACAGATTTGTTGGATGCGTAATAGAAGAGGGGTTCCACGAGAAAAACCAAGAAACAACACGAGAGCCGATTGACTAAATTAATGAGTTGCAAGCTACCGTAGGGGAACGTTATGGAGGGAAGAACCGATGGCTGAAATTCATAAATTTTCGGTTTAAACTCCTGATGATGATTACGAAGGTCAATTTAGATGTGATTTACTTACCCTTGGTCAGAGTTTACGCATATACACAATTAAAATAAACTAATTTTAGAGTATCAGATGTCATCATTCTCATTTATTCCTTTAATTGAACTTCTACCCCCATTCTTACGTAGTTTTATCATTTTTGCGAGTGGGGATTAGAGAGAATCATATTACTATGTCATAAACAAAATTCAATCAGATCTCCATGTGCCATGAAATCCGCCGCGGGTCGTAATTTTGTTTATGTAACATAAGGCTACAAGTTGAATAAAAGTATTTCGAAAAATAAAAGTATTTCGGGGAGTTTGTGAAACCAAGCATACCAATCCGTTTAGGCTTGTGGGTAATTGACTCGCAGGCTAATTCGAAGACCACGAAATCAAATTCTGGCTCGGACTTGTGTGTTTCGATGACATTTAATGGACTTTCCTTAATTTTGTTTACTACGGTACTTGACCTCAGTCCCAGGAGAGCCTTGAAAATCCAATTTCTGTTGCACGCAATAACATGGATGCAAGTGAAACCGCACAGCCACACGAAACAAAATAAATATCTGACAGAGTTCTTCCATCAAATGGCCATGTGAACGCTCAATTGAAAACGGAGGAGGGTGGGAGAATCGAGATTTATCGACACTCGATCCGATAAAATGAATTTCCTCAAAAATAAAATCGAAATGAGCATATAAGATGGGGTATTTCCCTAGCACTTGGGTTCTCGGTACGTGGGTGCTCTCGTTTCAAGATCGTCGTAGCGACGCTGATGAAGCAAATTTCTATCTCCTAGTCGCACTCTCTCGCTTCTTTCCTCCTTGGTTTTTACAACTTCCTTCCTCCGGTCTCTGGAAAGCGCTCATCCCACCCACCCCTCCGCTCGCTCCAACACCGCTACCCCCCCTCCCCTCCCGGTTGAACACTTGGAACCAGAACAATGGTGAACGACTGCGGGAGGATGGCCTGGGAGGGGGTGGGGCGGGGAGGGACACGGCAGACAGGGAGAGAGAGAGAGTCGAGATGATGGGAGGTGAAGAGTCTCCGGAATGGAGGGAGAGTAGCCATGGAACGCGCACAGGGGTTCATTTCTCCCGTCCCCGTCGCTCTTCCGCCCTCACACCCTCTGCCATTATCTCTACCCCGTCCCCGACTCTTCTCCACCAACCCCCTGGGACCCTGGGCCATCCCTTTCCCCCGTGCCTTCCACTCCGGCCGCGTAACCTCCCGTCTTCCGCCACCCGCCATCCTTACCGCTCCAAACCCTCTCAGCGTTTGGGACGAAAACGCGTACCATTAAATCACGGGATCCACAGCCGAGGCATTAAAATACTTGTCGACTTGCCTTTTGAGAGAGGGAGGGGAGGAAAGAGTTTTCCTCCGTTTTTTCTGTAAGATTCCATTCCGGCGCCACTTCACAATGCAATGACTGCCCATCCTCTCTTCCAGTCGAGTCTACATTTTTCTCCTTCAAATACGTCTTCTTCCTTCTCCTCTTCCTACAACCCATCCGCGTTTCTCAGGAGAGGAACAATGGATTGTTCACGGCCGCGTTTGCAAGTCAACCCCAGAGTGATTTCTTGCTGAGGACTATTTCGTTTTATATGAGGGAGACGACTAGAAAATCGCAGAATTATGACATGGTTATAGGGTCCTAGCTGAGGGTGCATGTACCCTTCACGGAAACTTGTTGATAGGTGAACGAAGGTCGCTCGTCCATTGCATGAAGGCACGATGCATTTGGAAAAATCTGTAGCTGAAATTCGGGCTCTGCGATATCGCCGATGAAAAGAATTTTAAGGACAGTTACGTAACCAGTGTCAACATCTATCGAATTGCCTTTATATAATTAAAGCTACATTGAATATTACTCAAACTCCTTGAAAAATGTTTCTATATCCTAAATCAAATTAAATACAGAAATATTATCATTATCAGTAATCTACTGGTTAAGGTACTTTTTGGATGGACACAAGCTACCAAACAGCTCATCGACAGTTCCCTAATATCTCTTAGCAACACATTACCAGACATGGAACATTACTATCGGACTGTATCTTATGGCGGGTGTTCGGTTTTCTTTTCACTGCCCCTATTATTTATGTTTATGTGTGTGTATATACCTTTTTGTATATATTCTACATATACTATATACAGGTAACATATATATGATATATATACGTGTATATATATATATATATATATACGTGTATATATATATATATATATATATCCCCGTGTTATAAATTCGTGAACAGTGTTATAAATTCGCACAGTTTCCCAGGAGCGGATGCGGACTCTGACCACAATTTAGTTGTTATGAAATGTAATGTTCGTTTCAAGAAGATAAGGCAGGGGAGGCGGGTTAGGAAATGGAATTTTGAAGCAGTAAATGGATTAACGAGGAAGGAGTATCAGCAGGCTGTAGAGAAAATGATGGATGACAGTAAAGAACTGAGTACTATCGAGGAAAAATGGGAATGTATCAAGAAAGGGATATTGGAAGCCGCTAAAGACACTATAGGAACCGTTAAGGGGAAAAGGATAAGGAAACCATGGGTAACGGATGAGATGATTGCAAAGATGGATGAGAGAAGAAGATGGAAAAATGTAAACACAGAGTTAGGCAAAATGAAGTACAAAGAGTTAAACAATAAATTGAGAAGGGCCAAAAATAAAGCAAAAGAAGAATGGTGGAAAACGCAATGCGAGGATATGGAAAGTTTACAGCAGAAGGGTGAAATTGGTGCTCTATACAGCAAGGTTAAGTTATTGTCGGGAAGTAAGAAGGCAGGATCTGTGCTAACAGTTAAAGATAAATGGGGTAAGATAATAGTTGAACCAGGAAAAATCCAAGAGAGATGGAAGGAATATATAGAAACACTGTATAGTAAAGAACTTAGGCCGACAAGGTTAGAAATAGAAAAGGAACATGACGTAGAAGAAGATAGCTTAGGTCCAGGCATACTCGACGATGAAATAGAAAGGGCATTAAAGGAGATGAAAGCAAATAAAGCTGTAGGGGTGGACAATATTCCTGTAGAAATGTTGAAATGGTTAGGGAAAGGAGGGAAGAAGGCCATATATGGACTGATTCGTAGTATCTATGAGGAAGGAATCTGGCCGGAAGATTTTGTGAGATCGGTGTTAGTTCCTATTCCAAAAAAGGCAAAGGCTTCGTCATGTGAGGATTACAGAACAATAAGTTTGATATCCCACGCAGCTAAAGTTATTCTCAGGATCATCAACAAAAGGATAGAGAGTAAGGCAAATGATTACTTAGGGGATGATCAGTTTGGGTTCAGGAAAGGTAGAGGTACGCGTGATGCCATTGCAGTAATGAGATCACTAGTCGAGAGGAATATAGAATACAATCAGGACGTTTTTGCCTGTTTTGTAGATTTCGAAAAAGCGTTTGATAGAGTGAATTGAGAAAAATTAATGCGTGCATTGCAGAAAATAGGAATGGATTGGAGGGACAGGAGACTGATCCGCAACCTGTACATGTCTCAGACTGCTCAGGTGCGAGTGGGGAACGGAGAGTCCGGATGGGCAGTGTTAGGAAGAGGTGTAAGGCAGGGTTGCCCATTGTCACCGGTACTGTTCAACGTATATGTAGAGGAAATGATTAAAGAGGCATGGGAAGAACTGGAGGTAGGAATGAAAGTCGGAGGGGAATTCGTAAAATCGGTTAGGTTTGCTGATGACCAAGCATTAGTTGCTCAGTCAGCCGAGGGGTTGCAAGCATTGTTGAGTGAATTGGAGGTTCAGTGCAATAAATATGGGATGAGAATCAATATTAATAAAACAAAGGTTATGCGATTTTCCAGAAAGAAAAAGGCTAAGCTAAATATTAAAATAGGCGGGGAAAAAATAGAGCAGGTAGAACAGTTTACATATCTCGGAAGTGTTTTGGACCAATACGGTCAAAGTGGTAGGGACGTAAGGAGAAGAATTGCACTAGGCAAGGAGGCTTTCTCAAGGAGGAGGGAGTTGATGACGGGGACGTTGAGTAGGGATGTTAAGACAAGACTCGTAAAAACTCAGATATGGAGCGTAGCTATGTACGGCGCGGAAACGTGGTCGCTGAAGCAGGAGGATAGACGTAGATTGGAAGCTTTTGAAATGTGGGTGTGGAGAAGAATGGAGAAGGTGAAATGGACCGAAAGGAAAACAAATGAGGAAGTACTAGAAATGGTGGGGGAGGAGAGGGGTTTGTTGAGAGAAATCCTATGAAGGCAGGAAAAATGGATGAAAGGCGTATTGAGCGGTAGTGGAATGTTGAAGAGGGTAATAGAGGGGAGAATGTTGGGAAAGCGAGGTAAGGGTAGGAACAGGATAGGGATGTTGGACGGGATGAAGGGAGGAAAGAAGTACACCGAGATGAAGAGGGACCTGATATAGATTAGTTTGCTAGGTGGGGAGTCACAAAATGTTTATTTGATAGTTGTGTCCATCCAAAAACCTACCTTAACCGGTAGATTACCTTAAAAAATATATAAATATATATATAAATGAAACAGTTTCTGGCGTAACTTGGTGGAAAATCTTCATACTGACTTTTAATAATCAAACCACTTTACTTTTCCACATAAACTTTACAAAAAGTATTTAAAAAAGAAGTATTTCAAAAATTATTTTCCACATAACTAAACATAAAAAAGTTTATGTGGAAAAGTAAAGTGGTTTGATTATTAAAAGTCAGTATATATATATATATATATATATATATATATATATAGTATATATATAGTATATATATAGTATATATATACGTATATATACACACATAATTATTAGGTAATGCACCGGTTTATATATGATTTGGATGGACGCAACAGCCTAATAAATATTTTGTTTCTCCTAATAATACACAACCCAACATTTCACTCCACAACAAGCCCCTCTTCATCTCCGTATACTTCCTTCCTCTCTAGATTTCGTCCAATACCCCGATCCTATTCCTGCCCTTTTCTCATTTGCCTAAAATTCTCCCCACCATCACACTGCCGATCAATATGGTCTTCATCCATTTTTCCTATCTCATTATTCCTCCCAACAATCCCCTCTCCTCCCCCAACTTGCCTAGAATTTCCTTATTTGTTTTCCACGAGGTCAACTGTACCATCTGATTCCTTCACTATAACCACATTTCAAAAGCCTCAAATCTACACTCCAGATATTCAGGCGAGATGTAGTGGAAGTCCGTCAAAATGAAAAAAACAAATTCGCACTTTTCCACAGGTTTATTGGTAACATGCAAGTCGTTTCGGTTCACAGAACCATATTCAGGTACGATACCCAAGGTATTGAACCTGCAGATGGTTCTGTAAATTCAAACGCGGTGCTCGTTACCAATAAACCTGCAGAAAAGTGGACATTTGTTTTTCTTATAACCTCCTATTTATCTTGGTTCAATATCTATCATCTTGGTTCAGCGACCGTATACGACCATGTCTCCGCTCGTATAACTACGCTCCATATCAAAGTTTTTGACGAACCATCCTTAACATCCTTGTCATTCATACCCTCCTTGTAAAAGTCTCCTTGCCGAGTGCAATCCTTCTCCTTACATCCCTACTCCTTTGACCGTTTCGGTTCAGAAAACTTTTGAGATACCTTAACTTTTCCATCTACTCTAGTTTTTGCCCTAATGTTTTAATTTCTGACGCTAGCCTTTATATTTCTGAAAAAACCGCATAAACTTTGATTTATCTTTATTGATAATCATTTTATACCTATTGCATTGAATTTAGAATTCACTCAGCAACGATTTCAACCTCTTGGCTGAATGACAACCTAACTGATTCTACGAATTCCCCTCCGACTTTCATTTCTTCCTCCAGCTCATCCCATTCTCCTTGAACCATTTCCTTTACTGATCTGTTTAACAGCACCGGTATTAATGGGCAATCCTGACTTACACCTCTTCCTAACACTGTCCATCCGGACTCTCCGTTCCCCACTCGCATCTGAGCAGCCGGAGACATGTAAGGCTGCGGATTAACCTCCTGTCCTTCCAATCAATTCCTATTTTCTGCAAAATACGCACTAGTTTCTCCCAATTCAATCTATCAATAGCCTTTTTGAAATATAGGAAACAGGTAAATGCGTGTTGAATGTATTTTATACTCCTCTTGATTAGTGATCTCATTACTGCAGTGGCATCACGCGTACCTCTCCCCTTCCTAACCCAAAACTGGTCATCCCCTAAGTAGTTATCATTTACCCTGCCATCCATCCTTTTGTTAATGACCCAGAGAACTACTTTAGCTGCAATGGAAATAAAATTGATTATCCTATATTCCTAATATGACGTAGTCTTTAGCTTTTTCGAAATAGGAAGTAACACTGATCTCACAAATTCTTCCGGCCAGATTCCTTCCTCATAGATATTACGACGTTCCTCCTACATTTTCCTAAACCTTTTAGTCGTTCCGCAGGAATGCTGTCCACACCTTGAGCGTTATGTGATTACATCTCCTGCGATTATGTCCTCTAACTGATCGTATATCCCATTGACTTCTTCCTCCTTATGTTTACTTGGTGGCATGTTAAACTGAACAATCTTCAAGTACGTCGGTTCTGCTTTTATCTATATTGATAATATTCTATCTGTTGCTTATTATATGTTGAATACGCTTCTTACTACCTCTTTATGCAATATTATGGCAACCCCTCGTTGGCTTTCGACCCCACCGCTTTATAATAACTAACTAAATAACTGTCACTATAGTAATCCCCGCTATCCTTCCATCACACTTCGCATGGACCTGAAATATCTATATTTCATTTTTTCCATCTCTCGCTTTATATTCTCTAATTTTCCTGTCCTCATCATTGTCCTAACATTCCAAGTTTCTACAGGACTTTCCTGTATTCCAAAAAAATCGGTTTTCTTCTTTTTCTGTGTAATTTGTTCTGCTGCTGACAGTTTTGCTTTGTAAGGCTTTCGTGTGATGACGACCGCGGTAGGCTTGCGTCTCCTGCTGCCGGGAACGACACACGGCCGATTGGGCCGAGTCCCGTAGTTGCCAGACTCATTTTCTCTTTACTCTCCATCATTTTTCATGGGATTAATAATTTGAGGTGGTTTCCCTTTGCCTTCCTCAATGGTGGTTTTAACGTGACAACATCACTCAACGGCCTCCCCACTGGGGTCAGACGCCTTTGCAGCCGCCCCACTGAAGAATAGGCGCTGCGTGGACTACCTTTCGTGTGGCTCCTAACCTTCGACCTATCTGACCTAGGCTACCAGGAAATATTATAAATTATTATACCTTCCTCAATGGTGTTTGTAAAGTGACACCATCAGTCAAAGGTCACCTCATTGAGGATCAGACTCTGCAGGGACTACCTTTCGTTTTTCTGCTTACCTTCGACCTTGGGTGAATATGGGTGTGCCTGGGCGAACCTATCAGGAGCATTTTTTCTCCCATCAGCACAGCTCTAGGGGTTATCGGTATGCATAAGCCTTTCCACCACGTCAGGGCTGTTGCTTATAGGAGGAAGATATACGACAGGGTGCGGCAACAAAACTTCCTTTTTTCAAACGCAAAACCGGATATATATATATATATATATATATATATATATAATGTATTATATATATTTACATTTTAAAACGAAATCCCGCCATACGGCAAACAAATATTGTTTCACATGGAAATAGGTATAAAGAAAGAATAGGAAAACACATAAAAGACGAACACAGGAGTGGTGGGGAAGGCGGACTTGAGCAGATCACACGCGTAAAAATATTTACTTAACCGGGACTTGGACACCGGATCTTCCTCTTGTCGGGCGGATGCTCAATCACTTAAGCTATCAAGGAAACCTAATTTACACATATATGTGTGTATATTTATGTGTATACATACATATACACAGATGTATAAATTATGTAGAAGCACTGACGAGATATTAATATAAAATTAACGTACCTACGGTCGTGAAGCAATGAAAAACGAAATAGCCGTAATAATAAACTTGACTGGTGATAGGTTTGTAGAGGGGGTGGTAAAAAGTAAGTTACAAGTAAGGGGAAGGATAGGGAATACACAATAGGTCATCTGGATGTGTTCGGGGGACAGTGACACCCGTATATCTCAATCACACACAAAAAAGGAAATATAACAAAGAATAAAACAAACTTAATCACTCGATCATAAGGATGTGTTAAGGAATAACAGTCACTCTCGTGTATCGCATTTACACCCACACTCATGGTTTGCAAGGAGGTATTTTTGCTCCTTCCTCGCTTGCCCAACATTCTACCCTATATCACAGTCTTAACATTCCTTCGCTAATCAGAACGCTCTGCATCCCTCTCTCCTGTCTCATGATTTCTTCCAACAATCCCCTCTCCTCCCTCCACAAACCTAGCACTTAATTTGTTTTCCTTTTTGTCCACTCCACCTTCTCCATACCCAAATTTCAAAACCCTCCAATATACTATATGCCTATCATTTTGCTTCTGCGAGCATGCTTCCGCGTCGTACATAACCGCGCTCCATATCAAAGTTTTAACGAGCAGTTTCTTTATATCCTTACTCTACGTCCCTGTCATCAATTGCCAATTCGTACTGAAAGATTAGCTGCCTAACGCAATTCTTATTCTTATGTCATCGCTGCTTTGGCCATTTTGATCCAAAGAGCTTCCGAGATATTTGTATGTTAACTGTTCCACCTGGTTTAGCTATAAACTATTATTTTACGTAACATTTTACTTAGCTTTTCTCTTTTTGGAAAACCACATGTACCTCGTTTTGTTCACGTCAATTCCCATTACATTCCTATTACCCTAGATTTCTATGTTTAATTGCTGATACAGTCATTATTAAACAAGTCGTTTAAAAAAAATCAAATGGATTTGATTCCAATTCATGGATTATTTGGAACGGCTTTTTTTGCTTAAATATATTAGCGTTACCGCTCTTAATTGGCTAAAATCACGTATCATACGTTCAGGCTGGATATATCTGAGTAAACCTCTCATTTGTTACACAATAAATTCAGATCTCAAATATGGATCTGGATGAAAAAATAGATGAGAGTGGTGCATATTTATGACATTAAAATGGTTGCAAAACTTAGATCAAAATACTCATTACTACTGCAAACGTCTGGACCTCATTATATAGTTTTCTGAAGACGGTAAAAGTGGAATTTCATCATTTTTCATGTTTGGTAAATTACAACGAGAACTCGCATTCCATCGGTCCCTAATTAATTTTAACTCGCGGGAATGACTGGTTTCACTTTTTTTATGCAAATTTAACACAAAATTTCCGGAATCATTTCACTGGAGTTCGTTTTCACCCCAAGCATTTTATTAGTAAATAATGAAAAATGAATTTTAAATTTATGTCAAATTATATATTAAAATATTCGTGGACTGATAAAGCATTTAATATTGGATGAAAAACATTATTTTCCAAGAACTTTTACATGTGCAGCGTTATCTCTTCAGATCATAAAGCATTCATCTAAAACATTATTCCACATGAAAATATTTGATCCGTTCTTCTTTAACTATAGCATACGCTGCTGTCAGATATTTTTATCCAAGGTTTTGTAATTTTATCATTAAGATCCGTGTAATAAAAGGAAAATACAGCGATTGAATGAAACATCTGTGCTTAGATATTCGTACAAAATTTTGATTTTAAATGCATGCATTACTTAAGCATTAAAACACTTCATCTATCTATTTGTAACTTACCATCAGAACGGAGTATTAAAGGAAATATTTTACCAGCAAAATTTTTCTAGTCCAGTTTAATGCTGAAATGAATTATTTCTTAGCCAGAAATAGTTTTTCCTCTCCATTTTATAATTAATTATTAATTCGCTCTCTGTGTATAAAAGTGATGTCTCAGAAAACCCTCACCTACGAGACGTACCAGATATTTCTTGTAAAATGCAAGCGGCAGAGGTTTCTTCTCCGGAGGCATGAGTTCTACACGTCCATGTTCTTACGAGTATGTGATCTTTGACTTCACGTACTAAAACAAATCCATGGTTGATCACTGCGCTTAATATTTTTAAGTGTATATTCAGAGTTGATTGATTAGTATATACAAAAGAATACCCAATTGAATATAATTCTAGAGAGTCTAATCGAAAAATAGGCGTGTAGTATTGTATAATAATTCAGTCCATGAATTGTGTGTATATTATTAGGTGTATTTTACCGATCGGGGTGTATTTTTGATGGATTAATTATCTGAGCAATGCTGCATTCCTAAGCCTTGACGTTACAAGTTACTAAACGAATGACATATCTGGATTTCGATCAATCATTCTTCAACTCAGCATACTTCTTGTCTCTCTTCATTTCGTCCAATACGTATATTCCTTTCCTGCCTCTGCCTTATTTACTTATCATTCTCCCCTGCATCAGAGTGTTCAACATTCTATTTCCACTCAATGCACACTATATCCAAATTTCCTGCCTTTTTTTAAATTTCTTCCATCTTCTCTCCTCCCCAACCATTCCTATAACTACTTCGTTTATTTTTATTTGTGTCCTTTTCATCCTTTGTCTCCCCGGCTTTCAAAAGCTTATCATCTATGCTAACATCCTTGCCTCTACGACCAAGTTTCCGAGACGTTGAAGTGGTCACTACACTTTCCTTAAAATTTTCTCTGAATTCCATGAAGTCGAAATAGTTAGCTACAAAATGTTTAAAATTAGATTTTCATAAAAAATATTTAAAAATATAAACTTTAAAAATGCTTATTTTTCCTGAGTCTCTTACGAATCCAACCCAACATTAACTTCTAGATAAATGCCCCACATTTTTTAATTAAATGTCCTCCGCGTATTAAACGTCCTCCAGATCCTTAAAGTCGCTAAATAAAGGGGTAAAACTGGGACTCGCTTGGTAAAAGAATGCGTATTTGATCTCCGCTTTCTCCCCTATCCTCCAAGTCACAACCTCTTTCTGCCTCCTCCGTCCCGTATGCCTTCCAACTTCCACCTTCTTATCTCCCCTTACCTTTATAAGTTAACGCAAAATATTTCATTATGTACCTGACAAAGAAACCATGGCAATAGTAAAGTATCTGGTGTTTAGGGAAATATGCATGTATTCATAACATTATATGGTGTTAAAGGAATAAACTAACTGGCTAAAGTACTCGCCCGGAAATCAAGGGATGCGGGTTCGAATCCCAGTCAACGCGAACTGATTTTAAACTCTGAAATTATTGCATTACCTTATAAATTTTTATTAACAGTTATTTATTCCGCAAGTGAGAGAAACCTTAGTCTCGGTGAAATAATTTGTCTATGTCTTAAACTGTGAGCTCCACCTTCGTAAATAATGAGCCAAAATGAGTACTACTAATCTCTATACATGCTATTATTTATTTTCTTTGATCTATAGACATTGTAGGTTCAATAACGTGCATTATGCTGCACTTACGAATTATGACCATTGACTCAACGCGTATTATAACTTTTTTAGTTTATTTTGATTGACCAAATATCACACAATAACAGCTTGAAATCACAATTTCAAATGTTTGATATTTTGCTTTACACATATACCTCTGCCATACGTCAAACTCCACAAAACAGAAGCTTATGAGTATTTACGAGATCCATAAAAATGTGAGACCGCAGAAAAAATCCATGAGCTGAGGAAGAGGCCCTTGGGTGTTCGACTGTCATCGACGTATAAAAGCATATTAATTAAAAATTCAAAGCTAAGCGTACAAGCATCTTTTCTCATTTGACGCTGTGACTTCATTTCCTCTAATTGGCAATCAACTATCGCCGCCGTCTCTAGCGGACCCGAGAAGATTTTTAGCTCAACTGCCGTTAATTGATAAATCGCGTTCGACCGATAAACGAGCCCAGCCTGTCTGTAACAAGATGTTATATTTATCCCGTCTAAGGTCTGAAAAAAATAATGAAACCGAGCAAATGAGAAGAGAGAGAGAGGGCGAGAGAGGAAAAAGCGGGTATAGAGTATCGCCGTTGAATGTATGGCGCCAACGTACCCGGACGACGACTGGGGGTTCACAAAAGCTCGGAGGATTGCCCTCGTTTGCATTCATTATGGGAGTGCCCTCCAGCAAACGCGAACAACAACAACAATTCATTATATTTCCGGTCACCATTTCGCTTGCGCCGTTCTCGCTCGAGTGCCGCGACCACGTCGGGGCACGGGGGAAAGTCGTCGAAGGGGCAGGGTGCGGGGGGCAGTCGGCGAGGAAGGGGGGGGGGCTTGAGGGTTATGAGGGGGACGGAGAAAGCCTCCCCCGAAAAAGGACAACTACGGACTAATCCAGCCCCTTCTGACGGAGGAGAAGGCCTTTTAATTAGATCGCCGGCTTCCTCTCTTCCCTCCACTCTCCCTCAAACCTCCCCTTCTTCGCCCCTACCCCACCACACACACCCCATTCCAGTCGAACCCTTCCACATTTTCGATAGCGGAGACTCCGCAAATGATGGGAGTAAGGTTAAACTTAATTACCGAGCGACTTGAGTGCGAGAAAGGAGTCGGATAAGGGTGGATTCCACCCCGTTCTTTTCTTTCGCAACCCCTTCCCCCCCTCCCTCCCTCCCGGAGGAAAATAATAGCACCTGGTGAGGAGTGACGCCACTTTCTTGAATGTGTCTCGTAAAGGTTCGGATTGGTCTTTGAAGAGGGAGGTCCATGAATACTCCGTGAGCGAGATTGGAGCGGAGAGAGGGATGGTGAGTTATCGTTTTTTTCATGAATGATTTTGACGGGGGGGGGGGGAGACGTGAGTTTTGGCAGGGGACTGAGCAATTAATTAACATGAATCTCCCACAGCATTAAAGCGCCTACTCCAGCGAAGCGGAAAGCTTTGCACGCGCCCTCGTGTTGGTTTGAGGGTCAGCGTCCCTCTGGTTTGGGAATTGGATGGCCCCGCGTGGTCGAAGACGGGATGATAAAAAGTGAGGGATGCCGTGTGGTTGGTTGAGGGATAGTGGGAGGAGGTGGCCGGCCCGGAGAGAGTGGGGTATGATGGGGGCAGATTCGAGAGCGAGGACGTTGTTAATCGCGGAAGGTGGCCACTGGACCAATCGGGGTTTCGTCCTGCAATTGGTCGGTCGGTCGAAGCAAGAAATAATCGGTAATGAATTGACGGGAGGAGGGGTAAAAAATCTGGGCGCGAGTAAAACATGACGCGTGGTGGTGCAGTGGAGCGGCGTTTTTAAGACTGGCCCACAAGCGGAAAAGTAAATGCATAATGCAAAGAATTTCGGGTGAGAAGAGAGGGGGGAAAGAGAGGATAAAATTGGACTGGATGATTATTTCGAAGTGGATGAAGCATCGTTTCATTAAGGCCATGAAAGATTGATAGTATGATTGTCGCCGCTAATTGATTGATGGCGCTCCGATGCATTTGAGGTGATTGTTTGAGTCAATCGAAGCGTTTTTAATGCGCCGCGTTGATTAAACAATTCAAATGAGCAGGTCAACGATTGCGTATGTGAGCAATTATTGACGAAACAAGGCACCCACTCAGCGTAATAATATCGGATGGCTGTGGTATTGGTCATGGGAATTGTTTACCTAATAACTGCATACTACTGCTTACAAATTATCTGTCGTTGGTTGAAATTGAACAAGAATTTAACAATCACATTTGCACCATACGTTTGATGACAAATGGAAATATTCATTCTGCGAAGGCAGATGCAGGCATCGCGATTAACGTAATGATGGAAGCTTGTATTCAGCGTATTCATTGGAATTAAAAGGAAAACGATGTAATACCCGGAGACATTAATAGTAATGAAGTCTTTGGAAATATCGATACATTTTAGATATTCGTGTTCCAGAATGAATCCCGAAATCTCTAAACTGCTGATTAGGTAATTATTCCAGGAATTAATGTTAAAAAAGCGGAAGCACAAATACAAACCTTGGCGAACTAGTACCTATATTAACAGCAGATTAGCTGTGTTGCTATCAAGAATATCTAGAATTGCTTATTTAGAAATGTGGATGAATAGTATGCGGAAATATTCAATTTAATTTGAACGAAACCGGAACTTCATTATGGGTGACTACGATATTGTTTGCATTAGTTTCTAACAACCTCTTAGCGAGCCTATTTAACTAAAATTTAGTATTCATCGGTTGAGCACGTGTGCGTTCGCGGTAAAGAGAATTGGATAGAGAGGAAATGAGGGTGTGATAGGATGCATGAGGGGAAAAGGAAGTTAACGGAGGAAAATCTAAAATATCAAATGTATATTAGCATTCTATTTATTATGAGAAGAATGTGACGGTAGATACCGCGGAAGTCGGACAGCGGGAATTCTAGATACGTTTAATAATATAATTCTCAGGACACGAGGAAATCGTGTAGGAAGAAATATATTTTTAGGATAAAACTGGGATAGGGTATCCTAAAACATATTTTTAGAATATAACATTAACTAAAGTGGTGCAAAATTTCATGGAACCTTTTTACCAATTTTCCAGATTCTCCAAACTCAACTTTTGACTGTGGGTTCCGAAAAATACTCAGTTGAACGAAGTTGCAAATTTTTCATCAAATAGGGTATTTTACCATTGTCAATTCTCTCATTTATGTGATAAATACATAAGAGGTATTTCGGTCTTTTTGTTTGAAGCGCTTAATTTTCCAATGCTAAACTTTTGTTACAAAACGTGATCGGTTTCGACGAATATAGAGGCTATCTGGTGAAGACACTGCTGGAAATGCCCTTACGGGCCCTTGAGAATGATAAGGAGAGGATGGAGAAGTTAGTCTATGGATGAGAAGCGGAGAGCTTATGACTAAGTGTAAGATAAATCTTTTTTTTTTTTAGGTAAATTAACTTTCTATTAGATGTTGGGAAAATGCAGAGAGGAGCAACTGAGAGCGGTGACTAAGAACTTCTCACAGACCACTGCGTAACTGCGATCAGAGTTAAATGTGTATGGAACAACATCCCCTGCTTCAGGATATAAATCCCATTATTTTCAAAATATATGAAAATCAGAAGGAAAGTTAAATAATAGGGAACGCTTTTGCGTTCTTGGAATTTTAACCCGTTTGTCTCAAAAGAATAAATCTCCCTCATGAATATTCATGTTTATAATACACATGAATTAGGCATATTGTTGGTGTTATCTATTTTTCATTGCATAGGACGGCTTTAAGCGTGACCGTCTCAAAAGACTAGACGAATGTGATCCGAAAGTTGGTTGGGTGCTAGTTACTTGATGATCCTATGAACGGAAGCATGCGCAGCGTTTCAACTTTTATAATTTACCAGGACCTTATTATGAAGTTTGTGAATTTATTTATATTTTAACTGTGGAATATCTGGTATTAGATTACTCTTAGTTATTTTTGAAACTACTTGTGTTTTGGGTCTTAGGATGATGATGATTTACGGGAGGATTGGAAAGAAACGTTTTATATAAGAAAGGTGATCATTGGAGATGTCAGTACTGAACGGTTGAAATGAGATATTTTTGGGCAAGTATGTATGGTTTAGTTGGTTTTGCCATTCTTCACAGAGAACTTGACAACAGGGAAAGACAAACGAGGAAGTGCTAGGCAGGGCGGGAAAAAAGAGAGGATTTTTAGGAATCAAACAGAGGCAGGAAAGACGGATGCACAGCAATTTGATTGGCAAAGGTAATTTGAAGGCTGTGCAAAGGGGAGAACGTTAGGCGAACGACTAAGAGGTAGGGATAGAATAGAGATATTGAACGGAATAAAGGGAAGAAGAAAGTATGCGTAATTGAGGAGGGGCTTATTGTAACCCTAATCGTCAGGTTGTCTTATTAAGAGGCAAGAAAATTATCATTGTACAATTTGGCAGCTTGTGTCAATCCAAAACCTACATTAACCGGTATATTATCAATAATAATAATATAACACAAGTGTTATTTTAATCACCAAGCTTCCATGCATGGTTCGTGTCTGCAATTTGTTACATACTGTAAATGCCTGCGTTGATGAGCCCCTGCCACACATAATGTCGATGGCTTACTATATACGAGTATGTTCTAAGTGAAAGTAGGCGTTGATATTACCCAAGCACTGTTAATACCTATTAAAGTATGCACATGGAAAAATTATTTCTGTTTAAATGTTGAATTCTACGTGCTGCAAGGAGTTCTAACAAATAAACTCCCAACACCACATTTTCTTGCAGGTATATATTCATGGGATGATTTGTATTGAATATTCAATATTATAATTCGTATTTAATTTCAAATATTGGCAGCTCGTTCCAATATTTCGATGATTTTTTAATTCGAGGGTTTAATCGAGGCAGGCGGATTCCTAAATTTTCTGATACACATCTCCTTCCTACATTCAAGATCTTGTGGTGAAATACTGACTAAAATTTTTGAAATCCCATCGTAAATATTTCTGTTTGGTTGAGTTAAGCCAAGGAGCACTACGAAGAACCTAAAAAGGTGAGAATGTAGAGTAATCGGGACGTATTCAACGTTTTAGTAGCTTTGTTCTATCCTTCATGGGCAAGTTATTTACATTTGTCTTCTTGTAGTCACTGTAGCAGCTAATCACCGTTTGGCAAGTGATGCTTTATCAATTGATCGGCTCTAATCTCCCAACTTAAACTTAATCGACCGCTCAAATAGATCGAGATTATTGGAGGAGCTGTATTTCGATAACATAGCGATTTAATTCTTAAACATCGGATTCCTTTGTGAGACGTTCTCATCATTTTTCAGAGATTAAAAAAGAGGAATCCCTCCCTCTCAGGCTGACTTGGGTGCCTCAATCACCAAAGGGTATTATTCTACGCTGCAATGACTTCAAGTCGGCATACCTTCTCTTCGGATAGCCTTTCAATCTGGTATAAAGCTCATTTGGGATGAGTTCGGAAGTCTCCTTCTCTATCACGGGCGGGACCTTAATCCTCTCTCTCCCTCTCTTTCTCTCCGCATTTAAATTTCACCAACCAGGGAAGGCCCCGAAAAACACGATACCAAAGCAGTGCGTTCTAAAAAAATAAGCCTCTCCCTCCCGCCCCCTTGGTCGAACGCACCCTCACCCTCTCCCTATAAATATTTGCTCGTTTGTGTGCGTGCGCGTGTATGTGTTTGTGTGTCCTTGCCTCCATATACAACCCCACAGGACTTCCTGCTCTCGCCGTATGGCGGCGCTTAGAAACAATGCTCGTGGAAAAAAATAGCGTTCGCCACCGCACCCGGCCCGCGACGCATATGCGGCTCTTTCCGGTTCTGTGGGGGAAGTTTTTGGGGAGGGTGCGGGGGTAGGTATACGAGGGGGATGGGGGTTAGAAGTTGAGAGGGTGCCCTGGTAGGCTTGTGGAGGGTAAAAAAATGGGTAGTGGGGAGGGGGTGGTGGAATATATTTATTTACTTCCTCGCTCCCTCGTTCTCACTCCTATTGCCGTCTTCCATATTCCCTTTATCACGCCTCTCCCTCTCAAGCCTCTCTCTCCCTTCTTATACAACTGTTAATTGCGCCGGATCGCGAGAGATTTTTGGCGCGGTCTGGTGGTTCTTTTGTTTTATTCTCGAGCCGGGGGGCAGGCACCTTTTAAAAGGCGTGCATACGGGTTAAGTACAATACATTTTCCTGTAGGGCGAAGCCTGGAAAATTGACTTTGTTTGGAGTTCGATAATGAAGTAGGCTATTTGTTGATGTGGATACGTCCCATGAAATCGGGTTGTGTTAGCTTTCGGCAGAAGTTCGTGCGAGTTCATCGAAATTTATCCATTTATTTGATACGAGTTGGTTGATAATTCTGTCATTCCTCCAACGACGCCCCACACTTTGCTCTAGCACCTATTTTTTTGAGATCGTAGTGTTGGCCAATCATCCTTTTTAGGCATATGTAACCTAAGGCAAAATGCATTGATAAATTATTTGTAATATTCTTGAAACCTTCAGAATCATTTGAGTGCTATTGAACCGAAGTTTCCGCGAGGAGGAGAGCATTGTGACTGTGATTTTGAATATGAGCGCTAAGAAAAGATTTGTTAAAGCTTATTTATGAAGGGTGGTATTCCACAGCTGGGAAACGTCATTGAAGCAAACTGACAGGCGTAGATTGGAGGTTTTGTGATGTGATTTTGGAGAAGAATGGAGAGAATGAAATGGAATGAAGGAATCAGTTTTCGTAACGTTCATGAAATAAGTTATTTAGACGATTCTTATTCACCTTACACGAGGTGCCGTTTTTGCACTTGAAAATTTTTATTGTTAACCGAAATACTTATATATATATATATATATATGTATAAACCATAAACACAGTAATGGTGTGTAAAATAAAGGTGATAGCAGAGTTCACCCAGTACTAAGCCCGACGGTGTGTGAATATTCACACATCAGTTCCTTTCCCTGTGCCGGTTATGGTTTCCCAGAAAAATCTGGTACCCGAAAAATCACATAGCTTGGGTGGAGCTGCAGGTACCTAGACTGCCTAACCCGGGAATCGAACCCCGGACCCTCCAGTCAGTAGTCAAACGCTCTACGCCCTGGACTACGGCGACCTATATTCTATATATAGATGATTTCTTCGACGTAACATGGAAATGTTAAATAAAAAATTTAGACAGCAATACAAAATATGAGAACTGATAAAAGGAACACTCACACGTTATTTCTTGAATATGTATATATATATATATAAAATATAAAATATATATATAACTTTTGGACGGCACAATATAACACAGAATAAAACAGATAACACGTAAAAGGACACTAACACTGTAGATGATTTAAGCTTTCGGCCTACTCCGAGGCCTTCTTCATATATATATATATATATATATATATATATATATATATATATATATATATATATCTGAATACAATAATAACGATCTTTCATGGGATATCACAAACTACGGCCTAGACAAAAATAATAATTCTCGTATAGTTTCTAATAGGTTTGGATCAAGACCATATTTAAAGATATACTTTAAAGATATATAGATCTTCTGAAACTTATATCTCTTGCGTAAATCTATTGAATCGATCCAGACTTCACAGTAAACAAACTTGTATAAAATTAATGAGTTTATATATTCTTCTAATAGCCTAAGCAAAATATTATTTTATCGAAGGTTAAAAAATTGAAATTTTTAAGGGAACGAAAAAATATGTAATTCTTGGTGGTGATAAATACTTCTTAACATATCCATATCCTTTCGAGAGATAAGCGCTGTCTCGATTTTCCGGTGGCCGTATGAATCATCAGCCGCACCCACCGGCCAAAGGCAATTTAAGATTTCCGTAAGATAGGTGAATAAGAAACTGCTGCCCTCAGTAACTTAAATTATTCTCGTTAAAATGGGTCCAAGCCCCACTGTGAAGTGGACGCATGTATTGGTCGTCGCTGAGGAATTCGTTTTGGAAAAATCGATGGCACCAATAATGGTTATCTTACGAGAGGGATGAGAAAAGTGCTACCGAGAGGAGAAAAAATGAGGGTTTTACTAAATAAACATTGTTGAAAATAGTGGTGGCGTGCTTAAAAAAAAACTAACGACAAACGATATTTCTACGTTGAGTTATGGAGAGAGAAAAGTCTGTTGACAGATGCCACGTTTCATGTGAGGATCGGGTGTGCTAAAATGAGGTGACCCACACGGTATGTTCAGGCGAACGCGATTTAAAAAGATTATGAATATCATGTATTCGGCATTATTTTGCTTGCTTAGATTTGCATTTTCAGGCTCTAGGTAATTTAGTTCTGCGTATTGCACTCGCTTTGTCAATGCTTTGCCATTGTTTATCATGAAAGCTCGATTAATGGAAATGGAATAAATGACATTTTTTCAGTGAATTTGTTTAGTGGGCTATACAATGTTCTAAAGTTCTAATTTATCCTTTTCGTTCTCTTAAATAGATAAAATAAACAAGAAAAAATGTAAGTGGATTAAAAATTTCAAAACTATGGCTACGTGAAAATTTAATGTAAATAATGAATTTTAATTTATTCAAGTTTGACCTATGAGAAGTAAAGCACAATCGGCTAATATCTGAGGCTCTGAGTTCATTCTTCTGAGATAAATTCTGGAACATTCTTTAGATGAATGTTCCGACTGATACATAAATATATAGTATAATTGTTTATAAATGTATAGTAAATCGCTATACTCCTTAAATATCAGATTATATAAAAAAGGTGCAGTTAAGAACACAGAAAGAAAAAAAGCTTTGTGGAGTTGTGCCAAGGAATTCAAAAATGCCATGCCGCTCGTCAATGGTTTGGATATGAAAAGACCCAAATTTTGACTTTTTTGCAGAGAAAATAATAGCCAGTATTATCCTCCTAATTGTTCCCATTTTTATGCTTAGAAATGTAAAAACCATTTTTACACTTAAAATGCATTCTGATTTGTGAGCAGCAAAGCTGAATTCTCTAACTTTTGGTTCCTTCAAAACCTGCCCAAATCCTTGGTAAGATAAAGTCAAGGAAAGGCCATAATGTGGAGGGTCTTAAGAACAAAAGCAGTACAAAATACGTTAATAAATTAATGAATAAACACAGTCTAAAAATAATTTCAGCTTGGTTATGATGAATATTTTACATGTCACTTCACCTTTCAATTAAATTTTTGAATTTTGTAATATTTTTCAAGTGCCTAAAATAATGAAGTTTTTTTTTAACTGTATGTAAAATTTTGTTTTTGGATCGCGCTTTGCATAACTCTATTCCCTTGATATAAATTTAACGTTTTTGCAGCGTCTATTCTTTATTGATTGAAATGAATTGACGATTAATTATGTCGCTGTTCTTGACATATTATAATAGGCAAGCATTCGGTAATATTAATTGTAACATTTCTTAAAGTAATATCCATTCGACCAGTTTTTCCAGTTTGCTGTGCTTGAGGTGTTTATGAGTTATTACTTTTCCACGAAAATATGCCGTTTCACGAAAATTATTCATATTTTCTACGAATTCTGGAATCACCATTAGCAAGTCATTATCAAAAATTATTATTTTTGTAAGTATTTATTCCTAAAGGAGAATAGAAGTTTAAAATTGACGCGGATCCACATTTTTGAATTGTCTCCTTCAATTTTGATTGAGGAAACGCCTTCTGTACATGTATATAATGCTTCTCTGAGTGCTAATTCAATAAGAAATCAATTGAAATTTCAGAACTTGCGTATTTTTATTGATGAGATTAATATCAAAATCCCGGTAAGGTTTTCTCTTGTGGTAAATTTCTTCCTCCGTATGCCATAATCACCTTAAATATCTGGAAAGTTAAATCATTACAATTCCAGAAATGTAGGCATGAGCACTTGTGTGCAACGCTCAGGAAATCAGGAATGTTTTCAGGGATCGTAGGTTTCGGAAAGCATGCACTACTGAGCGTTATGACTACCTTCTTTTACGATTTTTTTCAAGTAGCGGATTAGGGACCAAGACCCATTATTTCGTGGTTGTGCCAGGATTCGCGGTATATTAGGATTTTTAGCGCGAAATTTGAACGGTGGTAATGTGTTCATTATCATTTGAGTTGATTGCGATAAGATAACCCGTGTGTAATTTGAAGTGGCGTGATGGCGCATTTGAAGATCATTTAGATTACTTTGTAACTCTTTCTACTTCTTCTCTTCCTTCCGCGGGATAATAGGGGGGAAAGGTTCTGTCAGTGAGTATTTTGATGCCAGAAATGTGTGCAAAGTATAGCAAAGATTAGCATCGCTTTACATTTATACAGTTGAAAATACTGTGTGCGTTAGTGTTTGCATGCATGAATGTCAAATGAGTTTTTTCGGCCAACGGATTGGTACACCTATAACACCTACTTTAAACAAAAAACCAGTCAATAGATGATGTGAAAATTTTGTTAGATGACGTACGTTCTCATTCACTCCGCAGGTTTACAGGGTAAATCATTATTTTGCAAGCGCTGAGTTGTGAAATTTAAATATGTTGATGGAATGTACGTGATGTTTTTTTGATAGCTTTCGTTAAATAACGTCCAAACATTAGCAACTGTTTCACTTGTCAGCTAGTGCATTGCTTTATTATTAATTTTGAATTAGTCTATCTATCAACATCTGGTTTTATTAATCTGATTATTCTCTCGTCGAGTGTCAAACCTAATTCAAGGAAAGTTTTACGACAATATATGATATAACCAATGAAAATAGTCAATGATACATTAAGCAAAAATGATTTATTCCAATTTCAAATCAAAGTTTCCGCTGGGGGATTCAGAATCCTAATTTCTTCAATACTTCCCCAAGTCCTCGTTTCCAGCATTAAGTAGGAACTAGATCAAACCGTGTTATTTTCAAAACCATATCATTTCCGTCGAACATTCACTTTCATCAACCATATCATTCCACTGCGTCTTGTGATTATTATTTTGTAATCTACGTTTAACATGGGTTTTGGATGGACATACACTCCGAAATTTCTTGACCTTGCCGAGCAAGACAAATTCTGATACCTCACACTGCAGTAAACAATTTTTCAATTCCGCATACATTATATCACTCTTCATGCTGTCCAACATGCCAAACTTTTTCCTACCCCTACATCACTTGCCAAAGGTCCTCCTCATTGTCTCAGTTTTCAACATTCCATCCCCAATCCAAATTCACTGCATCCATCTTTCCTTCCTTTTTTGAATTTCTCCAGACAACGCTCTCTCCTCTTCCAACATGAATAGTACTTTGTTTGATTTCCTAACCATCTATTTTAACTTTTCTTTCTTTCTCTACACCCACATTTCAAAAGCCTCCATTGCACGACTATCATCTAGCTTCAACGACCAAGTTTTCAAACCGTACAAAAACACGCTTCATACGAACTTATTTACAAATCTTTTCTTAATCTCCTTCATTAATGTCCCTATCATCCCCAACATCTTGTGAAAGCTTCTATGTCTAGCGCAATTCTTCTTCTTATACCCCAGATAGTGTAACCATCTTAGTCCAAGACGCTTCTAAAATACGTAAACTCGTTCACCTGCTCTAGTTTTTGCCCTCATATTAACTCATATTTCCTCTAGGTCTAAATCCTCCAAGCTTTTGTTTTGCTTTCTTTGATTATCATACCGTACCTATCATACTAATTTTCTAATGAGCTCAGCAATTACTGTAACCCCTTGGCTGACTCACTTGCTACCGATTGAGTTGACGTAACACAAATAGGATTAAAAATCTCGAAGATGCATAAATATTTTTATCCAAATCATCGCCATCGTTGCGATAACAATTTTTATACGCCGACATTATCACTGCATGAGGACCCAAAGCAGGCGTAATTCCATCGAATGTTTGAGATTCCAGTCAAAAACCCTCTCCACCACCGAGACGCAATGTAACGCAATGTGATGCTCACTTGTCTCCGCATACGATTTTATTTTCATCGAGAACAGTCAAGACCCCGCATTAAGAGGAGGAAGCGAGAAGGCCTGAAATGGGTAGGGAAAATAAGTGCTCTCCCTTCACCCCACCCTTTCGTTTATTCCTTCTCCCTAAACTATAATACGCCACCACTCCCAATACACATATTTCCAATGTATCCGCCACCCCCACCCCGTATCCCTGACCCGTTCCTCTTCTTGCCTCCCCCTATTCCTCAAACTCAACCCTGCGCTCCTCCTCGCACCCACACGACCATATGCACACAAGTTCCTGTCCCCTCAACCCCTCACTCCCCATCCTAACCGCACCCCTCCTGCCGCACCCTCGATTCAAGTCTCCTCCGACGCCAACCGCCACATCGCGTCCCTCCCCTAAAAAAAATAATAATGCGTATCCATTCCCTCCACTCCACCGCCTTCCCCTCTTCAACCACGAGCTCCTTCCACCCCCTCCCACCATCCCCCCCACCTTTCCCCCCTCCTCTAGTTCCCATTTTTCTCCCCAGAGTGCTCAGTGAAGAGTGTTTGCTTTCGCTTGAGGATTCATTATCTGGCGCCTATTGTGGCTCGCTCTGACGAGAAACGATCCACTCCCTCCTTTACCTCTCTCTCTCCCCCCTCCTCCTACTCTCTTTCTGTCCTTCCCCCCCTCTCGTCCTTCCTTTTTGCTACCTCTCTTGCTCGCCCCTCTTCGCCTCATCTCTCTCCCCATTCTTCTCCGTCCCCCCCTTCAAACTCCTCCCCTCCCCTGAAGCCCCGCCGCCGCCGTTACCTCGGCTCTCTCTCTCTCGCGCGCTCCCGTCCCGTTATTCTGCCGCTTCTGCTCGCTACCACTGCTGCTGTCGTGCTCTTCGCCACGCTATTGATCATCTGAGCTGCGGGCACGATGATAGTTTTGGAGGAGCGAAAAAGAAGACGGGGGACGGTGGGCCTCTTTTTTTTCGTGAAAAAAAGAAAGGGTGGGGGAGGGGAGAAAAAAAAGGTAGTGTCGTAGGAAGGATTTTGCAAGGTATTGCTTTCGAGGCAGGAGGCGGGAGCCGTCTGTATGTGAAAGCGCAGGGCTCACGGACGAACGGGAAAGCGGATTTTTTTTTCTCGGGAGGAATTATTATAAACATAGTGGTGCTGTCTCCCCTCCCCGAATTTCATCCATAACAGAGACCATCGAAAAACTATCAAATATATCGGGGATGAAAATTGGCCATAATGAAAAGTTGGCATGAAAGTTATTGCCTTAATCTTGCATCTTATTTATTACCCTTCAAAGATTTTGCCGATTTCTTGAAATATCTTGTGAAACTATTAAAATTTTCTAGATAAATATAGAAATCATGCTTATATAAACACATTAAAACACAAAAAATATTAATATCTATATCGTGGACCGGAGTTAGTGGTAGCCCAGTTAGTAGAGCCTTGGAATACTGACTGTAGGCCTCAGGTTTGATTCTCGTTGATACCTCTGGACACCATCACCCAAGCCATGTGATTTTTTCGGTAACCATAATCTCTTGGGAAACCATGGGCTGCACAGAATATACGTTTTCTTAAAGTGAACTTTTGACAAGTGCAGAGAGTTCAGTTGCTGACCAGAGGACTTGAGTCCAAACGGACAACATACGTATCTAGGCACCCCTATTTTTACACCAGCGGTATCATCATTCCGGAAAGCAGACCTTTTGCAAGTGTGGAATAAGGAAAGGAATGCCCTCCTAAACTTGATGTTTGAATTTCCCACGCCGTTAAGATGATTACGAGGTGAGATTTATCATAATCAATCAAACCAACATTCGGGTAAATTACTGTGGTTTGTGAAGGAATAATATTGTCAATGGGAAATATGTCCATCACGTGTCAGAGTATAAGAAATATTCCTAGGCCCACCCTTCTAGATCTACATAAACACCTTGCGATCCACTAAAAAGGTGTGTAGCAGGGGGTGCAAGTCCCTTCAGTATCTTTGAGGCAATTTGAGCATTCTCATGTGGTTTAAACTCCTCCAAGTAGCAGTGGACCACAAACCAGGTTAGAATACAGTAACCTTACATATACTTTCTGTAATTCCCCTAAGAAATCTCCTCTTTTTCGCGTAATTCTGCATACGACTTTCTAGTCTTCTTTTTACCTTGGAAATTATTTTAGCTTCCTATATATATTATATATTCCTTCCTTATATTATTTTTCTATAAAAAATTTAGCCAAAAATCTAAAATAGAGGATATATAACAATAAGGACCTTATATCACAAATAATTTTTAAAAAATTAAAGCAGCAATTGATTCAACCAGTTTATTAATCATATATACTTGAAAACGTCACTGAAACCATGGCGGATAAAGAGAATATCAAACAAAAGAATTCACGTCAAATTTGCTTGCAAATATTTTATGAAACGACTCTAATAGCGTGGAGACATAATGGTTTATTTAGACTGGACTTGAGAGGCAAGCATGCAATTTGAGGAGCTTGATTTGAAAGCTATCGCAAGATCGTAATGGCACCTTCAACGAATTCTCTTTCCGAATATTTGATTTGAAGTCATAGATACCTGCAAGATTTATCTGGTAATTATTAAGTATCACAAAAATTGTATCTAACTTTTTCTATTCTCAAAGAGTATTTTTATTATAAGCCGCCTGTATTATCTCTGCCCTAATAAGTGAAATACATCTCTCAGTCGGTGGATTTGGAAGAAACATGGAAAATATACGAGTAGAAATATCGATAAGAACCATTAAAAATTAATAGAGAATCAACACTCTTTAGGAAGGAAATATCTCTTAGGAAGAGTTACATGTATGTACATATATTGATGGTACGATATCGCACTCATATATGTACTTGTAAAAGGTTTAATCTTTACTTTTCCCTTATTTATCTGAATACAGTAACCCATAAACGAAAAGTCTTAAAGTGAACCATTAATAAAACGATTGTTGTTGGATGATTGACCTGGTTGCTGTAAGTATCCTCAAGCGTATCGTGGTAACATAGTGACTTGCGGAGTATTTTGACTGAATATGAGCGGAGGTGACCTTAGAGATTAGCCGGACATACCCTAATTCTTCTATTAGGTAGTATATTTTTCAGCAATTTAGAAAGATTTTTTGCTTTAAAAAAATGTATTACTATTCCATTAATATGTATTTTATTCCTTTTATTCTAACAATCCAAAGTTTCAATAAGGCAAGTAGCTGTCAGCACAAGTTGCATCATAGACAAGATAACAAAAGTCGTTATTATCTTTTATTCTTTTTTCTAGCTTCTAGCTAGAATTCTAGCTTTTAATGGTTTATCAACAAGTATAAACAATATAATATTTTTTAAAATGAAAGCATAAGCGTAGAATATGTTTTTTAAATTCACTTTTCTTGCCTCATCGTCTCTAAATGCTTGGAGTAATACTTAGTGTTAAATCGAATAAGTTTCCTCTCACATTGTGGACCTTAGGTTGCTCTTGATTAATTTTAAAACTCAGAGCTCTATTCCTCGGATTGATGGGTATTGTGATTATGTCTTACAAGATAATGGCGGAATTGTTGGAACCATCAGACCGAATAGCCGATTGTAAATTACCAAAGAGCTGACGTTATTCTATGTACACGCAAAAAGTCATAGACTAGAACTAATGATATAGATCTACAATAACATCATGTACATAATCGGTATCATGGGATTCATTTGAATAATTTTCAAATCTTTATAATATGAGAGCCTATTCACAAAAGAATTGATACCAAGGTCAGGATTAAACGGCTTGAATGCATCGGTCGGTAATCTGCCAATCGCCTTTCCACTCGCCAAGGCTACTAAGGCGAAGAGAAATATTCTGCGTCGTCAGGACGATCCAATTCCTTCCCGCCCAGGCCAGCCTTGGCCTCTTCTGCGCTGGAAGGGCGCTCACTGGGCCCAAGGGCTCGTATGGGGCGCTTGTGGCAGTCCCACGGCCTGACTTAGATGTCGGCGACCCTACGGATGAGGGGCGCCTCCGACTCCGCTGCTCCCTTATAGAAGCAACCCGAGGTTCTCGGCAGAAGGATGTCCAGGGGATCGAACTTTCCGTTTTCGTGCATTTCGGAGAGGCGGGCATAATGACCGCTCACCTAGATGTCACGAGGAACAGAATTCTGCACCTCTTGGATTCGAACGAGACTCGTTCGCGAAACTCCTGACCATACCGGTCTTGCGTACATGATGACAGTCAACACGCACGCACGGCACACTTGACTCTTCGTGTCCAAACTCAGAAGAGGCGGTCAAACAATCGGCCGGATCCGACTAAGTGCCGCGGTTCTTATTGGATCGTTGTAAATTTTTAGCCTTTCATTCATAAGAACACATCTTATTTCTCTCTTAGCGGAAGGGTATAAGTCAATATTTATGCTCATATACGACCATATTTCTTTTCCTGCAATCACAGCCGAGTTAGTTTTTTTTAATCATTATTCCCTCAATTATTTTGGTAGACTAATAAAGTTTGTCACCTGAGAGGCGCAAATGAAGTGAAGTAACTTCAGCTGAGATTATTTTCAGATGCCGCTAGCAATTCCGCCACCATTGTGAGAAGGTGATATCGTAACAGTTTTTCGCGTGAACTCAACGCTACCAACTAATATCATATTAATTCCTAACAGTTTTAGCTACATGATTAAAAACTTATTTCCAGGTGTGAGTCAAACTAGCAAACACGAATTTGTTGAGACTTTCCAAAGACAATACGTATATAATTTATATGTACATTTTTCTCTACCCCCCACCGGAGAAAGATTTCAGTTATAAATAGCATGTGATACATACGACAAGCGTGGATTTTCATTTAAGATTCAAGATTAAACTCCGTAATGCTTTTCTTTCAAATCAGCGCCATTATGCCGGCCAACTCATAGCAATCTCTGCGATGTTGTAATTCTTGATCTAGGTTGTCAAAATTTCCTTTAGTTTTTGTCACTCCTGATCTAGTTTTATTTATTTATTGCTAAATTTCATAATTACGTTTATTAAGTATCTGTAATGTACTGCTTACGTATATCTCAGACTAGAGTAAAGAAAAACAGTGATCCCTATAAAATCTACTTGATCCAGCTGTCGAGGAATACCAAAGGTGACTTGAAAACGGTTCGCTCTTACAACGTAATTCTTCCTAGTGTACAGTCGCCACGTGGGCGCGTAGGACAGAGCTACAGCTCCAGCTTCCCTGCCCCCTGTATATGTGCGATAGGTTCAATGCCAACCAATAAAAGAATTGGGAGTATTTGTATCCTTGTATATATCCACAAGATATATAAACATAATTTTGTCATAATCAGCAATGGCAACTCAGCTAAAATTCCGAACGCTTGGCATACTCAGGAGTATTTTAACTCATAAAACCCGAGGGAGTTATGAGGATCTATTACCGTGAGAGGTTAAATAATAAAGTCACTGGGTAGTAGTAATGAGGAGTATGATGATGAGGAGGAGGAGGATGATAATAAGGAGTCTTAATTTTTCCCAATTTGAAACAGAATTTTTTTTAGGTAATCTACCGGTTAAGGTAGGCTTTTGGATGGACACAACTATCAAATAAATATTTTGTAACTCCAAACAAAACCCAATCCAGCAACCTAATTTACATCAGGTCCCTCTTCATCTCTGTGTACTCCTTTCCTCCCTTCATCCCGTCCAACATCCATATATATATTTGCGAACAAGAATTTTTGAAGAGACCCAAAAAACTATTCCTAGAATTACTACACTGATGTGATAAGATGGTAACATAATAATCGTGATAAATAACTAACTGGCATTTATAATGCATAAAGATAAAGCTCTAGGCATCCGATTTGAGGAAGGAGTTTTCAATCATCATTAAATTTGGACAATATGAAACCAATAGTATGATGGCAAATCATAATTAAAGAAATTTAAACGTTTCTCAGGCACGAAATATAAGTTAAGTATAAAATAGAAGAGGGTATAAGGTGGAATTTAATTAACAGTTCAAATATTTTGACAGTATTTTAGGAGAGACGGTAACGTTGCAAAATATTTCAAATGCCTTTCGAATCTAATCAAACGTAAATATTGATTGTCAAAAAGAGGCAAAGATCCCTCGATTCAATATTGGAACGGGCCTCGCAGCTCATGCATTATCATAAAATGAGGATTGGCAAAGAATATTACATTTAACATAAAGGCAAATACACAAAGTGGAAGTTACATAAGAAGTTCTATATATGACTAGGAAAAAATGATGTATTATTAATTTTAATCAAATAAAAAACTTTGATGGCTAGAGGAGACATGCAGAGAGGCAGTGTTTTTTGATATTGCGAAAGTTGGAGAATGTGTGGTAAACTCAACAAGTAAAGAAAGAGAATAGGTGTTCCTGGAGGAATCAGAGAGTAGAAAAATTGGTTAGGTGAAAAATAAAATAGTTTATATGAGAATTCTGTGATGAAGAAGTTTAAAAGTCTACGTCGTAGTGAGATTCCTTTTCATGAAAACCTGCCCTAACCCAGTAAGTGCTAACATCATTAAATTACCCGCGAAAAATAACAGAATTAACTCGAACGTTTTTTCATTGTCGAGAAGGGCTTGAAGGGTTTGCCTTGAACTAAGCCTTTCGGCACGTGAAATTAAACTATCAAGGGATCTAATACTTTACCACCTCAGGTCTCTTCGGAAGATCTGGTACCCGGTTGATCACAGCTCCCGTAGGTGTAGCTGTAAGAGTTCTTTAGTATTACCTGGATTTGGTCCAGATCCTTCGTCCAGGAGCCCGTTGCTCTAGTAACTTCTATATTACATAATCCATTTTGAAATCATTGTCATATAATTTAACTTCCGCATGATTTCATTCAGTACAATTTTATACCTTTCATAGCCTGAATTATAATTTAGAATTTTTTGGTTTCTTGAAACTATCCTCTTTTATGACATTCGAAAGCTATAAATTGAAAGCTCTTGGCATTTATATTAATGATAGACGCATAATTTAAATTTTACGTTTATCTAACTTAAGCTTTACATTCAACACCATCAGTATGCCAATCCTAGGATTGGTTTATTGCAGCCCTCCAATCGCCTCTATTTAATATCAATTCCCTCAATCCCTGATACCTTTTCTGTTTTCCGTCTTTCTTAATATGTCCTATGTACATGTCTCTTGGTCTTCCTCGCGTGATCTTTCCTTCTATTATATTCCTAATCAATCCATTGTGCCTCAATGTGTGTCCAATCCATCTATTTCTTCTTTGCCGTAGAGTTCTCCATATGGTTCTATCCTCTCCTGCTCTTCTATATACTTCCTCGTTCCTCACTTTGTCTGTCCATTTAATCTTCAGCATTCTCCTCCAGCACCATGTTTCAAAGGCTTCTATTCTTCGCTGGACCACTTTTCCAATGCTCCAAGTCTCGGAACCATAGACTTCCATGCTCCACACGAAATTCTTGACGAATTGTTTCCTTGTTTCCAGCCTTAGGTTCTTTGAACATATTAATTGCCTCTTCTTCATGAAAGCGTTCTTAGCTTGGGCTATTCTTCACTTGATGTCGGTCGAACTTCTTCCATCCCATGATATGCTGCTGCCCAGGTAGATGAAGGATTCCACTTGTTCTAGTTTCACAACTCGAATTGTGATATCTGCATTCAGTTTCTCTCTTCCGCACACAAGGATTTTAGTTTTCTTCTTGTTGAGTCTCATATTATATTCCCCCAGCACTTGATCCATAGCACTTAGAGTTGCTTGCAGGTCCTCTCGCGTTTCCGCCACTACTGCACTGTCATCTGCAAACCGGAGCATGTTGATTTCTTCTCCATTTACCTTTACTCATTTGATACCCAATTCTTGTGTTTCTTTTATTGCCTCTTCCAGGTATACGTTGAATATTGCTGGCGAGAGGTTCCATCCTTGTCTTACTCCTTTGTTTATTTTGGCTTCTATTTTTCTCTCAGTTTTCGTTTGCATTCTTGTATAGGTTATGGATAATTCTTTACATTTATGGATAAAACTTTACAGTATGGAGCATAAATCACATGACGTGAAGCTAGTTAAGTATTTACCTACTTATAGATATGTGTGTTTAAGTAAAATATAAAGAGAAGAAGTGAATTAGAAATTGAGAATTGCCTTCAACTGATGACCTGGACTCTAACATAGTAGCATAAGGAAAAGATTTTGATGAGAGCAAGATTCCGAAACCAAAATGGACTTATTTCGTGGAGTAGAGTACGAGCGGGGATTTCTAATTCGGAAAAGGATAGATAACACCGCCTGGGAAGAGAGGGCGACAAACGAAGACTTGTTAGCTAGGGAACAGGGAACGTTAGTTTTGGAAACCCAAAGGAGACAAGAAAGGCTGATGGAGGCGATGTTGAGAGTTAGTCAACTGTTGAACACCTCGACTGAAATGCTAAGGAATGAAGATTGTGATGATGATTGGGAATGAAGTATTCTGGGTAGGTGGGGAAGAAAGAAAATAATGAACTTTTGGACTAGACATGATGGAAAGTCATGAGACCCAGGGACTTAACGATAGAAAATAGTGGGGTCATGGGAATAAAAGTCACTTAAGTTGGACAGAAGCACTTCATTCATGAATATATTCACACACGTGCAAACATTTATATTCATGTAGAAATACTTTTTTTCAGGCTCCAAACAGAATCTACCAATAATTGGTAGACTCACTAAAATAAAATTTATGATGATTTTGGAAAAGGTTTGAGGACGAAAAGCATGAACAACTCTTTAAACAGAGGACGTACGGTGTGCGTTTTAAGTTCCGTTTTTCTTGCGTAATGCCCTTTTTGCGTGGGTTGGCCAATAAGGAGCTGAAGAGCAAAGGGTAAAATAACCCTTAAAGTTGAGTGCGCAGCACTAAGGGCTCGCCAAAGGGACATTTGTGTTTCTGTTACTCCCACAACTGCAAGTCGGTGTTTGGTTCGAGCGCTTGCGCCGAAAGAGATGGTTTTTCGAAAGTGTACTGGAATAACTCAGGAAAATACTGTAGAACTAGTATTAAAGTAAATGTAGGTGCCCGTTTTAGAATTTCTTTAGCCAATCCTACCATGACTACCTTGCAAATGCTTAATTTTTCGCCGAGTGACAAAAGCGTTCACTGGGCCCACGATCGTAAATAATTTTTGCTGTAAGTATTACACCTAGTTACAGATAATTTTATTCGTATAATCTACAGTAAAATAATACAAATTATTTTGAGTCCATATCAAATTTAAAGTAAACGGGCGAAAATAAATGAACGGACACTGAAATAATGAATGTATAATTAAAATAGCAACAAAGTCAGCTTAACCGTCAGGTTAACTGCCGAAACAAGAAATTTTGAAAGAATAGGTTGTTTTCTACATTATGTTTTTAAGTTAATATTTCTCCTGCGTTTTCATCGTGAGATATTAAATTTCAAAACACACTCGTAACAATAACATAAAAGCATAAGCTCGAGCCGCAATCATGTAATGAGAAACACTTTGATCTGGTACCACACGGTTTTTATTCACGCTTTAATGTGCATTTAATTTTGAGTAAGTATGGTAATGCGTGTACGCAATAACTCAAGGAATTGATAGCGAAACTATTAAAAGAAGTCACTTGAACTTAATCGGAATCGAGAAAACAGAGGTGGATGAAGGGGGATGTGGGAGTGACGTCAGTAGTAGAATAACATAGAATAACCACGGTCATTCACCATCTTACTATTTTGCATGTAAATGAAAATACGTATTCATTCTAGAATCAAACAAAATCATAGAAGTTAATTCCAAGTGATAATGAAAGGAAATGCATAAAGATTTCTTATTATACTATGACTAAAAATAGATTAGTGGTCATCAATTACCATAATTTTCAAGGGGCAGTAATTTGTCCTCCTAGTTTGTCCTAGTTTGTACACCCATGATTCCCCAAAACTGCCTTTGAAAAATCTTCAAATCATATCTTACTGTCTTCCTAAAATGTAAAACTCCTTGCATTCCACATTATGGAATAGTATATTCAATATCTAAAGCTTTCTGTAATTATAAATCTCCAACGTTTTGATCAACCTATTTCCCTCCGCTTTCTCAGTGTCTTGGATAACCAGTCCGCTTTGCTTTTTGCAGACTTATTAAGCCAAAGGACAATTAAGGTTTAAAATTGAATATTAGGTAATTTTTCCATTAGAAGTACATAGATTTTACCTGGACCCTGAAAGTTGTCACACAACTTCGATGTGGCACTTTGGTACAACCGAAACGTCTTTTCCATGGCACACGTTCCTAATTTAGCTCCTATTAATCCCTACACCAATTTATGATGCCTACATTTTCAATAATTGTCCCTACTTTTCCTTCTATTACATCCTTCATCATGCTGGAGTTAGCTAAGTTTTGAAACATTCACTCAACTCCACACTAAATATTTTCCATTCTTAGTTTTTCTAACACTTTGTCTTCAATTCCATCCTCTCCGTAAATACTCCTTTTGCTAAAGAAAAATTTTCTTTTCTTTAATGATATTCTTAATTTTATACAAAATATTGCTTCGTTTTGTGAGGTGCTTCGCATGATCTTACTTCGATGCACTTCTCCCAATGATCATTTAGAGCACTCACATACTTTTCCTGTGGTTAATTAAAATTAGCAATTTTCCACAAAAATAAAATTTTATTAATACGACCGGTTTCAATGCAACTACATTATCTTCTGGAGAAGATGATGTAGTTGCATTGAAACCGGTCGTATTAATAAAATTTTATTTTTGTGGAAAATTGCTAATTTTAATTAACCATTCTATTCCACCATATCACGCCTGAAACGTCTCTTTTTATTTCCCTGTGGTAT
Organism: Hetaerina titia; assembly: GCA_037158775.1. NCBI lineage: Eukaryota > Metazoa > Arthropoda > Insecta > Odonata > Calopterygidae > Hetaerina > Hetaerina titia. The sequence continues at coordinate 68,675,553 of CM073777.1, read as the reverse complement.
TTAGCTTACCAAAATGTGTTCATCGATAAATTGGAGCCAATATAATCATAGAAAAAAAGAAAATAATTAAATTCTTTAGACTACTTAGAAAATTATAATGTTATTTGAAGATATTGGAGGAGAGAAGGAAATATTTTTATGTCGAAAGTTCCTTAAGTAGCAATGTTTCAGTTCTTCCGTAAGCTTTATGGGATCTTGAATATCAAATCTTTACACTATAGACTTTATATAATGTTGATAAATATATTGTCATATTAAACCATATCTGATTATGTATGTTATCCGAAGGAAAGATTTCTAAAATAATAATTCCTATGCTTTTCGCCAAGTGTGGTCCAAATTTATAGCAAAACTTTTCTTGAGTTTTCTTCAAACTGTCTCAATGCCCTCAGCAGTCGCACAGATTATATAATCCCTCCACTCAATTAAAACAACTTTAGGGTTATAAAACTTTAACTCGATCTCTATATGTCAGAAAATCACAAATTTCATCCAAATTTTGCTAGCCTGAGGATACTTGGGGCGAAATTTTAGTTTGCAAAATTCCAAAGTCTAAACTGTAGGGCATGAAAGGACTGCACTCCTTTATTTGCACAAACTCGGCAAAGGTTCAATAGCGAATGAAGAAAATGTTCCAGGACTGAAGTTTTCAAATTTTTTCGGGTAGATGGGAAACTCTATGGAAAGGATAAAGAATATTATTTGGATGGAAGGAAGAAAAACGAAAAAATGTTACCCATGGTTAGGAAATGGAGAAAGTTGCTGAGGAAAATTTGAAGAGGCGATGTAAGAGGTGGATGAAAAAGGTGTGAAAATCTAGTGAAGTGATGATTGTAGTGATGTAGGAGAAAAGGTTTGGCTAACGAAGGGAATTGATCAAGAGAATAAGCATTTCAGTTGGCATCAAGGTGATGACCATGAGGAGCCGAAAGAGGAAGTACTGTGGAAAAAACGTGTTTATGTTTCGTTGAAGAAATAAATGAAAATGTGTAATGCTTGGTGAAGTTTTCTCGGGTCTTCAACCAGGTCAGGGGTTCCATGATGACCGAAGTTTCGATGCTCGACTCGTGCATCGAAACGTCGGTCATCATGGAACCCCTGACCCGGTTGAAGACCCGAGAAAACTTCACCAAGCTCATACGCCAGGAAAGCACCAGAAAATGTGTAACATTTCTCAGGGACGCTCCAATCCATTTCATGGTAGCTTGTTAATTATCATAGACACTATGGTCTTCTTTCACGTGTATAATGTTAATTAGATGAGGACCTTACCAACCGCGCTAATGTACGATCTTTCATGCTGCTTTGTCTTTAAAGGGCCAGTTTAAACCACATAAACGTTAAGTAGGGAAGAAGCATAGAAAAATCTGGTGCTTTCCCGGCGAATGAGTTGGGTGAATTCTCGTCGGGTCTTCCACCGGGTTAATGTCTCCATAGCTGCCGACGTTTCGATTCCCTACTTGGTCATCGTCTTCAGGGCTTCTGAGATTCACTCAGAATTCTTCACTCAGAAGCCCTGAAGACGAAGTGAAGAATTCTGAATGAATCTCAGAAGCCCTGAAGACGATGACCGAGTCGGGAATCGAAACGTCGGCAGCTATGGAGACATTAACCCGGTGGAAGACCCGAGAAGAATTCACCCAAGAAGCATAGACATCTCCACGTCTTAGATCACTAACGTCTCATACCTGAAGGGGTAGATGCCACTTTTCCTAAGTGTCTTCGTTAAATTAGTCTTCCCTCTTGACATGTGTGTACTGCCGTGTTGCTTACTCTATTTTTCTGGGAATCTTGAATAATTTTTTCCTGAAACCAGCTCGGCGATTGAATGTGCAGGGAAAAAATTCTAAAATTATGCTTCTGCATCTATCACCATTGAATTAAAAGGTGCCTGTGACATATGACTGCAGCGAATTTCCCCTCCAATTGATATGAACTGTTGTTTACACTCACAGGTCTGTTTTAATTTGCTTTTTTGTTTGGTTTCAATTGAATGCTTTATTTTACTGACATAAATGGAGGACAATACAAGAAATGTCCCCATTACTATTTCCGGTGGGTCATCATCGTCTCAGCTAGCAGGATCACACTGGTTTACTCTAAGTAGGTTTCATGATACCCATCTGTAAGGTAGCCAAAGGGAAATTGCGATACAAGACTAATACTATATTTCTCCTACACTTTTACCCTTTCCAGACCAGTTTATTAATTACTCTCTTTAACCATTTGCGAATTTTTCAGAAACTCATTCACTGAGCATTTATTATGTGAATGACATTAATGTATGAAGATAAATGTGAACTTGAAATTAGTTGAACCACAACTTGAATTTGTGCCAAGTTCCACCCAGATGATGAAGTATTCATAAAAGAGCCAGGTGAATTTATAAAAATATTTTTTTGTTCTGTGAGAAAAAAACACCACAGGTATGATTATAAATATGCCAAGTTTATCAGAGAAACTAGGAGAGAAGCTCTTGTAGTTCGGAAAAAAAAGAAGCCAGACCTGCACATTATAGAAAGATAGAGTTAGTCAAATTTGTAATGATACCCGGGTTTATAAAAAAAGTCTCACGAAAATTACATAGCATACATACCTTTTGTATAACATGATTTTCGCGCGGATGCACAAAAATATCATCACTTAAGAATCCAAGCAAAATTCGCATTCACAACTAAACTTGATTAAGACACCCTAAACTTTGTACATAAACACATTCATTTCACCCACAATTTTCTGATTAAGAATACTTAACAAGTCGTTTATAATTCGTTGTAACCAATTAATGGCTTGTATACGGGCACTTCTGCCACTTTTCCACGTGGCTGCCTAAGTATTCGATTTACATGTGAACATGATTCAAAATAAATGTTCTCTATCTCCCTCCTCCACCTTTGTGCACCATAAACTATTATAGAATTGCCGTTAACGTTCCTCTACTGACCTAAAATGGAGGAAACTACAACGAATATTCCCATTTTTATTTACTTTCCACTATTTATTCCCCTCTATGAATATGACCTGCTAGTTTTATTCCTTCCACCATCCTACTGGTTTCACATTTGTCTTATTCAATTCTCCAAAAAGCTTCTATCATTTTCTCCTAAAAACTGTTTAACAAAGGGTTAAACCTAAATTTCTCCTTCATACTTAATTTGATTTGTTCACTCCGTGAAGACTTAGTTATTTGTCTGCCATAGAATGACCAGTACTTATGGAAATCTAAAAACTTAGCGCCTAAATTTCTTTCAAAGACATTTCTTAATTTAAGATAAAACAACCCTATAAATATTATACTTTACTTTCTAGGGGCATTGTAATTTTTAAATCTCTTCAATTTAGATGGAAAATGTGACAATTGGATCACCGTGTGACAGTTTTCATATTTCGTTGCCTTCATTCGTATTTTACGTGCGCAACAAAATGTGTACACGTATCACTCAAGGTAAAAGCCACCATATTTAACCAGACTAATCCTGAATATTAATAAATTTATTCTTGACAGACCAATAATATTCATGATCAGATGTATCGACAGTGAAGTTTTAAATATTGAAAATAACTTACCCTGAACGAATGGCCCTGAACCCTTACCAATGACTCCAATTTTTTTCGCCAGATTACAGTATTTGATAAAAACGAAATTACTACGCAAAAGTGTGAAAATTAGCCTTTAAAAATACATCTTTAAATGACTTGTACTCAAATCTTACAATTTCCAATCAGAAATGAAAATTACTTGCTCCACCAAGCCACCCACCTCTTTTAAGTCGTGTTCCACCAGGGAATAACGCAAACTAGATTATCCAGTTTGCGATGCCCCGCGAAGGTATAGACAAATGGTCAACCAGGTGAAACATCATGCTTCAATTTGCCTTTAAACTTCGCACTTCTCTCATTAATCTCGGCCCGCCATTTATTAACTACAGATCCATGAGCCATTTCCATGAATATGCTTCCCCTCCCCTGACTTTAGGGAATAGTTTCGAGGTGATCGCTCCGCCTTCAACTTCTAATGTGAGGAAAATGCATGCAGTTTGATAACATCCCCCCCACTACTCCATTTCCACTTCCCTGGTCTCCGCTGGGACTCGGGCGAGTGAACCATTTAGGACGCAGGAGCAATGTGCCACTTTTGAAGGCGCATATTCGATACCAATGCATTAAGGGAGCAGTACGAGGAGGTGGAATGCGCGCGGCGTGATGGGCTGACGTGCAGGGATCCGTAGATGAGGAAGCAGCAGCGGCCGGGGGCGGGTGGGGACCTCAAGGGGGCAGGAGAAAGGGGTTGGCGGTAAGAAAGGAGAGGCTCCGTCACCGCCACCGTCCGGAGTTCGGGCGAGGGAGGTAGTTACGCCAACGGCCGGTTAGCTCCGCCACCAGGCAGCCTTCCCTTAAGCTCTCCAGCGCTTTAGGCTCCTCCGTCTGTAGAAAGCTCTCTCCCAGAATGTTCGCGATTCATATTCAGCGGCAACCTTCAAGAGTGAATAGCTCACGAAACGGAAAAAAATATGAGGGTATCACCGTAAAAACGTATGCCGTCGAAGTTAGTTTTTTAACACTACCGGGAAATCTTTATACTAATTTGTGAGCACCTGAAGTAGTTCTTGAGTATACAATCTGACGTAAGTTATTTTCTTCTTCTGTTCATCATAGTTCAGCTTTGGCTCCACTAACCCCATTTTCTCACCTCAAAGCTTCTAGTCACCAAAATTGTTATTATTGTCCACCCGTTTCCGTTCTTACTTTATATGATTACTTCTAAAACACTCCAGGGTCTTACCCTCTTTCAATATTTCTCCCAAACAATTTTCTTGATTTCTGTAATTTCTATTGGCTAGTTTTGATATCAGTTTGAGATCAGAAGGGGAGAAGGAACATAAGCGTAAAATCAAAAAAGCCACGAGAATATTAATAGAGACAAATATTACATATCCATAGAGGATGGCTTGGTTTTGTTATTATATTTCTGGAAGATATTCGACAAAGTGTAGTTAACAAATTTATTGAGGTTATGGCATAGCATAGGAATAAACAGGAATGATGACATTTTATTCAAAATCTCTCTGTAAATTAGTAATGAGCGCGAAAAATTTCGGATGGAGAATTGAGGTGGGTGATGGTAGACAGAATATTAAATTGTGTTTCATGAATTGGCAATGGTAAGAAATGGAGGCAGAGGGCACGGAATAAGAGTCTCAGAAGAGAACTTAGCAGTCAGATTTTCAAATGAAAAAAAATTCATTTGAGCCGTCAACCGAGTAATTTTTTTCGTTGCTGTGTATACCGTGGTATACGTGTGGAACTGGGAAGAAAATTAAATATTGGAAAAAAGTTATGGGATTCTCCATCAAGAAGAAGCAGGTTAGGGTGATCAATAAATCAGTCATCAAATAAGAGTATATTGGGGCGTAAATTATGAAGACTACGAAAAGGCCATCTGGAGAAGTTTGTATTTGAAAAAAGACGCATCCACAAAAAGGACGGAAAAGAATACGAAGTACTGGGTGTAGGACGTAGCGTTCATTTGTTGTGAACCTTTCCCTGCGTGAATAGAAGATGAGTGTAATTGGAGTATTTTAAGAGTGTGGTGTAGAGGAGAGAGCATAAAAACAATAGATGATGAATAGGGAAGAAGATAATGGAAAAAATGTTAAAGAAAATATAAATGCTACATGAAAGAAGAAGTTGAATTTTTCAGTCAATCGAATAAGACAGAGAAAGTGGATGGCAAAGATACTGAAAGATAGGAGGATCTTGAAGAATACGAAAGAAGTAAGTGTTAGTTAAAGGAAAAGTGTGGAAGAAAATAGCAATATTAGGTAGTGTAAAATGAGTACGAGTATGAACCTCCAGTAGAGACCCTTAATAAGAAAATATGTAGTTGAGTAATTAAGATATTCCTGTCGATCAGTAATGTTATATGGACTCACGGCTTTCTGTAATAATGTTCATTTACAGTTCAAAATATACATTCAACCGTTATACTATCTATAATAATAATAATAGAACGGTCTAACTGCTCAAATGGGGCAGGGAAAGCTTCAATCTTCAAACTCAACCTTGCGAGAATCATGCACGGTAGCAGAAGAAACCAGAAACTAACGGACTTAGAATACCATAGTTCATTTTAAAATAGCGTCAACATCTGTAGACTGCATATGATTTATCTACCACGGAGTACTCCTTAATGGATGCCTTCAAGGTTATCTTATCCAGTCACTAATTTAATGCATAATTAAGTTTCGTCCTAAAAAGGGTATTTACGCTCACATTTTTGGTAGAAAAATATATCCTTTCGTGTCTATCTTGCTTCCCTGTTTTCATTTCCCACTTAATAAGGATACTTATTCATGCAACCACGTTTCAATGCTGCGAAGGCCTTCTCGAAATCATCACGCTATCGAAACCTAAAAATGAACGGATATATTCTTTAAAAAAAATTAATACAACTCCTTGGAGAATCGGGAACGTTTATTAAGTTCATTGTAATATCTTCATGGCCTGTCGCTTGTTGTGACGTCTTAAGAATCGTTACACTAAGATCTAACTAGGGCATAGTCTCTTTCTGACTCCGGAGAAGGTAAAATTGTGCATTTGAAATGATAATCGATGTTTTCTCATTCGAGACTGCTAATGTGTAGCAGTCATTTCAAATCTCATCAAGAGTTATTGACTGGCGTTAATTTGGCGAGTAATAGACCACTGAGAAACCCCAGAACGATCTAATTACCGACTCGATTTTCAAGGAAAAACTCGCGCGGAAGACGTTACAAAACACGCTAATTGGAATGGTGCGACGATTTTAATTAATGAAAGCCTTCAAGTAGGCTCATAAAAATCGAAAAGAAAAGAAAGCATCGCACGGGATAAACATCGTCGCGTGCAGAAATTCATCTCGTGCGCCAAAATCCCCTTGGGAGATTTCCACCTCCGTCTTCCGCGTTCTTACAAATATTTTTCCCCGTCTTCCCTAAAACTTGATTCACTGGGGGGAGGGAGGAGAGAGGGGGGCGGGGTGTGGTAGAGTGGTCCCACTCTTTCCCCTCCTCATTTTTCCTCGATGGATCTGTTATCCCCCGTCTTGTCTCGCTCCCCCTGCCTCAACCTTCTCCCCCTGACTCCTCCCTGCCCATATTCCCCCCCTTCCCTCACACCTCATTCACCAGCCTCAGACGACAAGCGCGTGGATACTCCGACCACCAACTGTTAACAAGCTCTCCAATTACCTGCCACTGAGAACACACACACACTTCTTCACCCTCTTATCCTCCAACCCTCCTTCCCGACGACACAAACTTTAACGAGTTGCTAATTAAACTCTTTATCCTATTGTACAGTATGTGATTGATGGAGTCGTTAATTGGGTTTCATTTGCGCAATCTCGCTTTCTCCTTTTTTCATAAACCTTCACTCGCACCCTTTTCCTCTCCCCTTTCCATTTTCCTCTTCTCATGTACATGCCGTTTCCGCTGCTGCGTGCTACTGCAAGTCAATGTTTACGAGAAAACCATCGATCTTGACTCATTTTTTTCTGTCGCCCTTCCCACCTAGAGGTTTCAACCGCAGGAAAGATTTCTGGGTGAATATTTCAGCGAGTTTCCTCGATTGTACTGAAGTGTTTCATATTATACTATCCCAGCCCGAATAATAATAAAAATGAAACCAAGAACGGTCTGCTTCAGAAGAAGAGATTGAAATACGAATATAAAACAGGGAGATGGAAGCTGGAGGAATTGGAAGTATTTTGCTGTTAGGTAAAATGAATCACCGTTGATGGAATAAAGTTAGTACAAAGCAGGATAACTTAACCTTGGACGGCTTTCTATGAGCAGAAAAATGCGCTAGAAGCACAGAATATAACACCTCCACAGTAATTAACCTGTAGACAGGTTAGTAAGCCTCAACACATGAAGACTATTGATTGAACAATAATAACGAACAAAGGATAATATTGCTCTATGTTCATCAGAGGAAGCACCACAGTTATGCTTGACAAATCCAACTGCATTGAACACACAGTAAAACGCCAGTAAAAATCTCCAGTGAATTAAAGTCACAAGATGGTTACATGAACGAAAAAACATACACTTATTGCCCTTAAATCACAGGAAATTGCTCTATGCTTAAAATTAAACCAACTCAAGCATTCTAAGATTTCAAACCCTTGAATGCACTGATAAGTCGTAAACAATCAGAAAGTTGTTTTTATAGCTGAAAATACAACTCGCCTCTTTCTCAACCATACAGAATACGAATAATAACTAGAGAAGAGAGATATTCCCTTTCCCTTTGCCTTTCACAGTGACCCATGGAGTTTTGGTTTCAGTAAAATGTCACTTTGGGTTTTAGAGATATTTTTAAATAAGCATCGACCTGAATTTGAACCTAGGACCCTATAAGTCTGAAGCCTAATGCTTTAATCACATTGCCATCAATATGCCCAGAATGAAGTATAAGCTTATGACAACACGCTCTGACAAAGATTAATTGTACTCCAATTTGAATGTAAGACATACTATACATGGTATCAGTGGAGAAAGAGAATTTGAGCTCACTTTAAATGCATCGTCAGAGGAGAACAATGAAAGGTAGAAGGAAGGCTTGAATTACTAGCATATGAAGAGTGAGAAAAATAAGTCCTTAGAAAACCTTGGTTGGGACTCAATGAGGGATAAAGAAGATAAAAGTAATGGACATATTTGGAAACAATATTGTCTTTTAGGTAGTTTTGTATGGAGAAGTAAATGGGAAAGGTATTGAAAGGTTTTGGGTGATATGCTCGTACATGAGCCAGATAATAGCAAATGTAAAAATCAAATAAATATGAATGCAAAGTGGATAATAGATCAAAAAAAGCTGGTAGAGAGCTTTATTCCCATCAGTTAGAGGATTTATGAAGCCTGTTGATTTTTCTGACTTTGCCAAAATTGATATAATTATTTATTAAATGGTGCATTTTTGTTAATTTGTTCTTTCAAAGGTCAATTCCACTCAGTTCTATTTCAATTCCGTGAGGTGATAAGTCAAAAAGAAAATCCTTCAATTAGCATAATTACTTGTAATGTTTATTCTCATGTGAACTATCACCATTTTATGCATACAACTTGCATGAAATTACATTGAACTAATCATATCGTATGTATGAAATAATTTTAAATATTGGTACAATATGGGTTTGATATCTAAGAGGGGTCTGTTGAGAGAAATCCTATGCAGGCAGGAAAAATGGATGAAAGGCGTATTGAGCAGTAGTGGGATGTTGAAGAAGGTAATAGAGGGGAGAATGTTGGGCAAACGAGGAAAGGGCAGGAACAGGATAGGGATGTTGGACGGGATGAAGGGAGGAAGGAAGTACGCAGAGATGAAGAGGGACCTGATGTAGAGTAGGTTGCTGGATTGGGTTTTGTTTGGAGTTACAAAATATTCATTTCATAGTTGTGTCCATCGGAAAACCTACCTTAACCGGTAGATTACCTAATATATTTCTACGAGGGGAGGCTGCAAACTAATGCACACATACTTGTAGAACACAAACAAAATGACCTTCTGAAGGCTTCCTTGGTGGCACGTGGAAGTAACATGGTTACGCAGGTTTGAGTTTGTTGCATTCATCCCCCCCTCAACACGCATGCACGGGTTTGAGGTCGTAATATTCATCCAGTGCATTTTGAGAAGCGGAAGTATAGAGACGTGTTCTAGTGCTTCGTCAGCGCGAGCTAAACAGCGTGCTGTTATCAAATTTTTGCCTTTACCTCATCGCCCGAGGTCTAAAGATTACCCTAGAGGTGTCTCTTGGGTTGAGGAAAAAAATAAAAATCGCAAGGCACAACATCGGGGGAATAAGGAGGGTTTTGCTTGTTCTCGCCTGTGAGACGGCGTGGTACCCATCGTGCACAGATTTTACGGTATCCCAATTGTTCAATAATGAAGCTGACATATTTCTTGGATATTCCAATATGGTTTGCGAGATGCTTTTGAGTGATTCGCCGGTCATTTTGAATCAAATATTCGAAGAGTTTGCCATGTTTATCGTCTGTGGCAGTGATCGGACGCGCTTTTCATCGACAATTATGGTTTTTCCAGGCTCGCAACCACGAAACTTTACTACCCATCAATTTAGAGTAGACCTATCAACATCATCATCATGCATCCATCTTTCGTACCTCCTTTGAACTTCTTCCAACAATATTGTGTTCTCTCCCACCATGTCAAGCACTTCCTAGTTTGTCTACCTTTCTGTATATTTCACCTTTTCCATCTTTCTTCACAGCCATGTTTAAAAAGCTTACAATCCATGCCTGCCACCTTGCTTCAGCGACAATGTTTCCACTTTAGATCAAAGTTTTAATGAATCTTTCCTAAACATTCCTACTCAATGTTCCTATTATCAATTCTCTCCATCTTGTGAAAGATTCATTTCCTAATTCAATTCTCCTTCTTATGACCCTACTACTATGTGTGATCATATTGGCCCAAAACTTGACCAAGACAGATAAGCTATTCCACCTGCTCTAGTTTTTTACCTAATATTTTAGCATTTATTTTACTCAGTCTTCCTCTTTCTCGAAAATCTCATAAAATTTGTTTTTCTAGATTTAATTTAAACCCATACCTATCACACTGGTTTTCTAATGCCCTTAGTAACGATTCTAAAATGATTCCCTTGGCTCACTGACTAACTAAAGATTGATCATCTACAAAACTAAAATTTTATACCTTCTCACCTGCTTTCATTTCAATCCCCAGTTTTTCCCATATCTCTTTTGCCATTTCCTGAATTTGTGATAATGGGAACCCATTTTTTAACCCTCTCCCTAATACTGTCCATCCAGACTCTCCAGCCACCACTCACGTCCAAGCAGTCTGAGACATGTACAGATTGCAGATAAGACTTGTATACCTCCAATTTAATCCTATTTTTTAAAAATACGTTCATCAATTCTACCCTAAATCATTTAAATCTTCTTGTAATCTAAGGAAAAAATTGTTTGTATTCTATGTTCCTCCCTATTAGTGACCTCATTATTGCTATGAAATCATGTGTGCCTCTCCCATTTCTGAAATCAAACTGATCCCTTGTCCCTAAGGGAAGTGAACTGCCCCTTAAGTAATCATTTGCCCTGCTCTCCATCCTCTTGTATATGCTCCTGAAAACCACTTTACCTGTGTGGGAAATCAAACCCATTGTCCTATAGTCCTTATATATGGCTGTCATTCCCTTTTTTGGAATAGGAATTAATACTGATCTGACAAAATCTTCTGACCAAATTTCTCCTTCATAAATTATATAAAGTAGTCCATAGCAACTCTTCTTCCCACATTTCTGTAAACCCTTAATTCTGCTGCATTGTCATCTACCTCCTGTCTTTTTGGTTTTCAATTCCCCTTCCAGCTTGCCTTAAACTATGCCTGGACCTACGCTATCCCCATCTATCTCCAATTTTCTAGTAAAAATTCCATAATCTCAAAGATTATCTTCCACCATGCTACTGTCATCCTATTAGTATTCTTCCTTGATTAATCACTCAGCTCTTTACACTTTCTTCTACCTAAATCTACATTTACATTCTTCCATTTGTTTCACTTGCCTATCTTTCTATTCATCTCAACTGTATTCCATGGTTTCCTTGTCCTTTTCCTATTTATTGTTACCACATTTTCATTTGTGTCTTTAGATATCTATTTTTTTATTTTGTTCCCATTTTTCTCCTCTAGAAACAATCTCCCTGTCCTCACCCAAAACTTTTCTGCCACTACCTGGTACTCCTTTCTTTCTCTCCTGATTAATGCATTGACGTTCCAGTTGCTCAGCCTTTTTTTCCTTTATAACATGGTAAATACACTCCATTAGTACTACAATATGAATGGAATCCTCATACACTCCCAGGAAACAGAGAATTAAGCACACTGTCTTGTAATCTGTACCTAATCATTATATAGTATAACTGATATCTTTCTGAATCCCCAAGCATTTTCCATGGTTACAGATCTGGTGTTTAAACCAAGTGCTCATCATAATAATTCCTTTCTCTTGTAGAACTCTGTTACTCTATCCTCGTGGTCATTCCCTCTTGTTCTTAAACCATAGTCCCTCACCTCACCACTATCTCTCCCTTTGTCTACTATCATATTCTAATGTTTCTTCTCACTGAAAATTAACATGTCATCTTCTACTTCCCTATATTTGCTTGGTGCCACCAAGACCTGAACAGTGACCAAGTCCATAGCTTCAAAAAGACTTCTATCAACATTATTCTTCACTCACCTTCTCTGTTTATGATGATTCTTCCTATCTTTTTACTCAATATGATTGTCACTCTTCACTGGCTCTCTTCCCTTCTGCTGTGTATTGCTCTGCAACTCTTACTTTAGCAATCCTTGTTATTCTACTTTTTCACAACACACGACCCTAAATTATCTAATCTCTTCTTTCCATTTCTCACTTTATATTTTCTAAATTTCTTGTCCTGAACATCTTCCTAAGTTTCCAGGTCCTTATTCTAGGGCAAAATGACCTTAGCTATTGATGCACCCTTGAAATCTCCCTCCCTATTCTAACAGGTTCATTCTTTTTCTGCATTTTTTGTGATGCTGTGGTTAATTTAGTTTTGAAAGAATTTCGTAAGATGATGACTGTAGAAGCATACCTCTCTCACCACCACATAAGACCCTTGGTTCAGTGGGCTAAGTCCCATGTTTGGCAGGACTCTTACTCAAATATATGTCCTTAATTGTTGCAAAGAATAATTAAATGAGGTGATTTCTCATTGTCTTCCTATGTAGTGTTGTTAAGGTGACACTATGATTCAAATGACCACCCAGACAAACATAGGCAAAAATCTGCAAAGGCACCTAGACCAGAGGAGGAAAATGCCATAGACTTAGCAATGAATAGGGAGTGGAGGTTCTAGTAGACAATGGATTTGGAAAATTTCTCTTAGGCCCTTCTTAAATAATTGATGTTGGATAGGTTTCCCAGGGGTTGTAGCACCATAGACTATACAAGATACATTCTACATAAAGGACTCAAGGCTGCTATCTTTCTATTAGAAGGTGGGCATATTGTTGTAGGATTACCAGGTTTATGGTATTTATGGGGTATATCTATGCAACTATGTATGGGAATCTAATAAGTATATTGGATGGTGTAAGACAGACAGTTCTTCCTCCAACTGTACTACTTCCTGCAAATCTTTTTATACCTTCATAGTTTTTTGCACTGTTGTATTCCACCTTTTGCATCTTAAAGTTCACCAATAGTGCTTCCCTGCAATTCTTGTCTCTGTAGTCACCTTTGCTGTTGTAGTATAGGCATTACAATACTTGGTGGTACATTCATACACATAGGAGTACACATGTATGAGGAAGTGTGTATTGAAGGGGTTGGCAGAGAGGAAGGTAGGATAGAAAATATAACTGACACATCTGCTAAAATGTATTAACCATGGAAGTGAAATACTGTCCTTTACAGTGCCTATAACACTATATTCAAAATATGCTTTACTTTTTCAGGCTCCACTTTGTGTTATTGTTTGATGTTCATATTACATGAGCTTCTAATTTTGTACAGACCTTATTCTAAAAATAAAGTCTCTGGAAAATTACAAACTCATTTAATATGGACACTATACTAAAAATGTTGCACGATAGATAATACAAATTTGAAGACTGTACTTTAACAAAGTTGAAGACTATATACATGGTTCCTTAGTGAGGCAGCTGACCTCAGTGAGGTAGTTGTTGTAGAGTGATGTTATGTTAAAAATACTATCGAGGAAGGCATTTGGAAACCACCCAAAATATTTATCTTAAGAAATAATGATAGAACTTAATACAAAAATAAGTCTGCCAATTATGGGACTCGACCCACGGGGCTACACATCATGCCCGGCAGCAGGGGAGGCAAAGCTTCTGGGGTCATCATCTTGTGAAATCCTTGTACAAATGAGTGAATGTCAGCAGGAAAGAAGACAGAAGTGAAGCACAACCATGAAAATAGGGATTTGAAAGTTAAAATGCTGCTGAGAACACAGTAATTGGAAAACTTCCTTGTAGTAGTTTTAGGAGGGGTGACCAACGGCCAAGGTCAATTACACCTTTAGGGATGGATGGAAAAGGAGGAAGTCTGGAGAAAAACCCAGCATTGGCATTAGCCTACTCTTAATGAAAGGCAACAAGGGACCCACAGTTTAACATCCCATCCAAAGGAAGGTGTACTCACTCAAAGTGCTCCCCAGAATGCACCTCATGTAGGGATCGGGATACCACTGAAAAATATCTGCTGTCTCCAGGATTCAAACCCGGGCCCTCTCAGTGGGAAGACAGTATGTTAGCCACTGCACAATCTTGATACCCTTGGAAAACTTCAAGCAATAAATGGAAAGAAAAAATAGAGATACGAGTGTGTTAGGCCTATTTGAAGTCTAATGGAAATAAAGGAGAAATTATTGAAGCAATAGTTACTTAGGTATATGTATATATGATGAGCAGGAAGCCAATGTGGGGTAGCCATAGTAATGAAAGGGAAACTGGGGAGAATAGAAATAAATGTGGGGCAGGTGAACGGCAAATATTATTATGGGAGAACATATTGCCTCCAAACAAACACATTTTCTTCCCTTTGATTTCATTCTTGATTGGATGGAAGAGCTAACCTGTTCCCATTGACCCCTAGAGCTGTACTTGTATGGTCAATGATAATTGGTCCTGGTAGGGTCACCCATGCCAGAGCCAGGTGATCAGTAATCCACACAGCTTCCATTTCCTGGTGTGGGGGCTGCAAAGGTGACCTGGGATGTGCCATTTTAGTGATGATGTTATGTTAAACCCCTACTGAGGAAGGCAATAGGAAACCACCTCAATTTTTTCTCTCAAGAAAAGAAGATGACTCAGTGGAGGCAGCATGGTAAATTTTAAAGGAACTAATATAAACCCCAAGAAAAGCTGTAGGCAGGAGAATACCTGTTGAGAGAAGATCCTGGATTATAGAGGAATGGAATTGATTGAAAAGAGAACATCTGAACTCTAGATGGGCAACTGTGTTATAAAAAGGCGAGAAATTAAAATTGTCAAAAGGCAAGAAGATGTAGAAAAAGTGAATGAAGAACTTTTAGAAGTGCTGAACAAGTTTGTATTGAAATTATGTTTTGGTTGAAATCACTATAAGTATTAAGAAAATACAAGATCTTGAGAAGCTTCTTTGAGGAACACAGCATAGATGTGACACAATTCAGGAGAGGAACAAAAATTTTCATCAGTATGAAGATAAAGTGAAGTGATAGAAAGAGTATTCGGAGCAACTTTACTATGGAAAAGAGGCAAAAAAAAATAACTGAAGAGGAAGAAGATAATGATGAAGAGAGCAAAGAAGGCTGTGCTATGATCAAAATTCATAATAGCAGTGAAATAGTTGGAAATTAATAAGGACCTCATAATTGATGCAGCTGCTTCTGAGTTTATTAAAAAACTGGAGAGAAATCTCTTAAAGATGTGACAAAATTATCTAATGTAATTACTCAAGCAATAAAATATAGGTTTTATGCTTCCAGAAGGACATAACTGTCCATAGACCCAAAAAGAAGAGAACAGATGCATATGAAACTTTTGAAACCATGAGCCTGATAGTGAATGCATCCTGATAAGAATCATTTCCATTCAGCAGTATAGTTTCTTCATGAAGACCTGTTTGGATTCAAGAGAAGCAGGGGCACTATGTAAAGAACATATTGGCTCTAAGCTCTATTTTGGGGTGATTATTCTGCATATATATGAGCAGAGCTTGAAAAGGGCCAAGAAATATTCATTGCATTATTGGATCTGGAAAAGAATTTTATTTATGTGTTTATATTCATTGGAAAAAATATTTTTACTTCGATGCTAATAGCAGTGTATTACTTCAATGGCAAGTCATCTACGACATATATAGTATAATGAGCCAGTGGGTGTAATCAAATTTGGATCAAGAAGTGAAAAAAACAAAAATAAAGAAGAGGGTGAGGCAAGGATGTGTTCTTCCACCAATTATACAAGAATTGTAAATAAAAGTGATGATGTCAGTAGTACAATGATTTTAATGAACATAGATGCAAAATTCTGCCACATATTTTCAATATGATCACTGGAAAAGTCCTGGAATTTCTGCTAAAAGTGTGGCTACCATCAGCAAGGTCATCTGTGTTGAACACAGAAATAGAGCACCCTATTGCACAAAACAATGATGGCATAACATGAAACCTGATGACCCAGAGGGATTCTTTCAACCATGGAAATAGTGAAAATCATACTGACTAATGACAAATGAAAATAGGGCAGTTCCCCTGCCTGTACAAAGGGTGATCAAGGTTTCTACCCATGGCAATGAGCATTGTCATGTAATATACAGTGTAGATTATTTCACAGGAAATGAGGGTGTTTATATAACATTAATGGATGATGGTAGTCATAGAGATAATGACAAGAATATGTTGCATCAGACCTCATGTAAATGTTGATGACATTCCCATGCATTTTCATCATGGCCAACCTCAATTTTGATCCACAATCGCTGTTCTAACATTGTAAATAATTGTTAGAGCGGTACTCAAGAATGGATAGAAGAGGGGATAGTCAAATTGGAAGCATTTTTACAAATGTTTGCCTGATGAAGACAAATCTCTAGTGAACTAGGAGATCTAATGATGAAGGAAGACCCTAAATATGAGATAGGGACACGAGACAAGCCAAATAAAAAATTCGCAAAATGGAAACACATTTGTTTGAACGTCATCGTTAATCTCTTAGAATGTTTCACAACTCGCATGACAGCGATTACTAGAGACAAATCACCCGCATAAACAGTAATGCATTAATTTATTATGGGGATAGATTTCCCAATTACAAATTTCAATACTAGGTAGTTATAATTATAAGTAACCACGTGATTATAAGTAGCACATTAAATCATCATAAAATTTGGTTCCTTTAAAGGCCCTAGAAATTCACAGTATAAGAGGGCGCCTCGGTAACTCGGTTAACCTTGTTTAAACTCGGCGGGAAATTGAGGGATTTGGGATCGAGACACGACTGATTTTTACAATTCGAAAAATCGGCATTTCGTTACACACCGAAGGATGACTCAGTCGAAGGAACTGTCGCGGGATTTCACGCAGTTTTTTTGACTATATAGAACAAGGAATGGCACACGTCAAATGTAATAGCAACACGAAGGGGTTAGCCAGTAGAGGGACCGAATAGACTTATGGGAAAACTAATGATAGCATTCACAATCCTTGAGGATGATTAATAATGAATACCAAAATTTTATCTATCTAGTTGTCGTTTTAACTAAAGTTTTCTCTTGGACTTCTTACCTTACATACATATGATTTAGCTTGGCGCGCGTTTCAGAACAAATGAATTGCTAAGGCGATAAGTGTTATTTGTGATGCAGCAAGACTTGTTCGCGGTTCATTCTGTAAAGTACGATTGAGCCGGTGTGTCCGCTTTGATTCGGTGAATTATACAATGATACATCTTTGAAAAACTGAAATTTTCATTGAATCATTTTATTCGTTTTCAAAAATGGTACATAATTCAATGATAGTAGTTATCTCGACCTTTTTGGGATTGTTTTTGTTGCGGAAATACCGTGAGTTTAAATGGGGTTACTTCAAGTGTATGAATTCCCTGCAAGGTAAAACTTTTATCGTTACTGGGGCTAACTCTGGCATTGGAAAAGAAACTGCACGAGAATTAGCGAAGAGAGGTGCTTGTGTTATTATGGCTTGTCGCAATGTGACTTTAGCGCAAATTGCAATTGATGACATAAGAAAGACAGTGCTGACTGGAGAATTGGTAAGCTATAGAGACTGCGTGTGCAATGAAAGCCTGATTTATTTTATTCTTCAATCGATTTTGTTTTTACAGATTGCTAAACGTCTAGATCTAGCATCTTTAGACTCGATAAGAACTTTTTCCAGTAGTGTCATTCGTGATTTTCCTCAAATCAACGTCTTAATAAATAACGCCGGAGTTTATGTGAATTCCAAAGATGCAGTAACAACTCGGGATGGCTTTGAGCTACATTTTGGCGTTAATCACCTGGGCCATTTCCTGCTGACAAATTTACTCCTTGGAAAACTGTCGGAATCGCAACCCAGCCGGTATAGTAATTCCATATAAGTGTAAATATATAGCCCAAATCGGTCGTGACTTAAGTCAAAATTTTACTGATTTCAGTGTCGTGACGGTGTCTTCGTTGTTGATGCAAAGCGGGCAAATTGATTTTGAAAATTTGAACTGTGAAAAGGAGACTGTTAACTCATTGAACAACATGAGAAGTAACCAGAAATATTGTAATTCAAAGCTGGCCAATTTTCTCTTTACCCGAGAACTGTCAAGGAGAACTGCAGAGAGTGACATAACTGCTCTTGCCGTCTGCCCTGGTTTTGCTTATACTAACCTCTTCCGAGATAGTTCTCGCAAGTGGTATCAGTACATTTTATTCTCGCCGATCATATATTTCTACATGAGGAGTGCAAATCAGGTACTTATTATGTAGAGGTAATTGTTATGTCATAGCATGTGAAAATGCATTTTTGATCATATGGCTTTTGTGGGATTAGTTCCAGACAATACATTATGTATTTCATTTATAGTACACGTAGCATACTCGAAGTTAATACATGGAAACTCATGTATACCCATGGAAGATTTATTCTTAAAATATAGTTTTTTTTTAATATTCCTTCCATCTGTATTAAATCTTCATTGATTCAATTAATAGTATTTCTTACTTATCTGCTTATTTGATTTTGGTTGTGATTGATTTGAATTTGCATCCGGATTTTCCCATTATACTTACTAACATCTTCCTACCACACTTCTCTGCCTTACTTCTTTTGCTGTTTATTTTCACCCCAAATTCATTATTTGTCTCTTCATGCCGCCTTCTAATAATTCACTGCTGTGTTATAATGCCTTAAATTTGTGTTTTTGAATTTGCACTTTTTGATTCATCTGATTGCAAATTTTCGTGTATTTTACTGAAACTTGGTATGTTTCCATCTGCCGTCTGGGTAACACCTTTCACAGCAGTGTGTTGAAGTATTCCCATTAGTGTAGAAAAAATTTCAATTCTCTCTCACCCCTCCCTCTTATATAATATTGATGGGTGACACTCACCATTGAGATTAATAAGTAATTGAAAATGCAAAATGATACAGGTATAGCATACTCTTTTCCCCATTACAATTCATGAATTCAGTAATAGACAGACCTCAACACAGCTGGAGATATTACATGCACAAAAAACTAAACCACTTTGTTGCCGCCTTCTGATTTTCATTTTCTCATTACTAATTTCCCTGTTTTTTCCTTTACATCCACCACCATATACCCCTGATTGTGCCTGCAAAGTATGGTACAAATAAAGAATCATTAAGTGTTGAACATTTACTTTTTCATTTAGTAATCCAAGTATTTCTCTGGCCATTTTTTCAGGGTGCCCAGACTGTGGTGATGTGTGCTGTATCTGATGAAGTTGGGAAAGAGCATAGTGGACAGATATATCGAGACTGCAAACAATTCCATCCTAAATTAAAGTTTAAAACCAGCCCTGCTATTGAATCCAAACTGTGGGATGTTAGTGCAGAAATGGTGGGATTGTTGCTGAAGTAGTCATGATGATTATTTAGTTTCTTTAACCTGGAAGCAATAGCTTTTCTTAAGTGGGTATGCAAATGGTTTCCTTCCTTTTTTCCTAAATTTTGTGTTCCAGTGCTTCAAATTTTCCATTAAATATATTTTCTAGTTCCTTTATGTTACATCTCAATTGTTTTTAAGATGTTTACAAGGAAATTGGTGGAAAAATGGTACATTTTTCTATCCCTTGTCTTAGAGTTAATTCATCATGAATTTTCATCTAATACTACTAATTTTTGTTGATTAAATTCATACTCACACTTTTGGTTATGGTATTTCATAACGGTTATGTCTTGAATTAGATTCTATTGATAATGAATTGTAGAAATGATATCAAAATTTTTAAATTTCTGTTTGACTTCACAGCCATTATAAATAACTTGTCATGTCACGATAGTTTCTAAGAGACTTCTTTAAGTCATTTAGGGTAGTTTTAATAGTAAAACGAGCTGCTTGGAGCATAGCTGAGGTATTCATGAGTTTGCACAGTGATGCATTTAGATTATATTTTTGCATTGAAAACTCCAAGTAGATTACTAGCTAGAATTATATTAAGCTGTGTAATTTTTCGGAGACCAGATCTTCCTGGGAAACCATATCTGGCCCTGGAACTGACCCCAATACTGAATTTCACAAGCTCTTGGGCTTAGTATTGGGTGAACTCTACCACCACCTTCCAAAATGACCTTCAGGTTGATTACTGTGTTTATAATTCTTGAATGTTGTTAAAATATTTTTGTCTGTATTACCTTGTCTCCAAATGTTATGTTGTATGGGTTTCAGGCATGCTTAAAATAATTTCATTGATGTGACTTGTCCAGTTGTCATGCATTCCTTTCCTGTTTGGAAAGTTCAAAGAAATGGGTAGCTGGGTAATAGGTCAATGACTTACATCTGGTCAAAGAAGCTGATTGTAGTCACAAAGAAGCTTGTGTACAAGATATCTACTGCAATGTTCATAGACTTCACTCTGTAAATTATTTTCCGACTTGTAAACAAGTGGGAAGACATAATTTCTTTGTGTGTGGAAGTGAGGTTGACTCATTGATTTTTATTAATTGTCCTATTATAGAAGTTTTATTGTTATTACTCTTTCTGGTGTAATATGTTGTAATATTTAATTTTTCCCACATATGCCTGTGAATATCTGAAAGATAAAGCTAATCCTGAGATGCATTATACTCGGCTATCCCCCTAGTGACCTTTTTGAACCATCACATTTTGTGTTATGTTAATTCTAATATGCCAAAGAATGAGTTTTTAGAAAACTCATAGAAAATGAGTGTTATGCATGAAAGCATAGATTCGCTCCATGTCTAGTGACAATTTCCATTATTTGTAGATGTCATGCAAGGAGGCAGAATTGTTCAGTTTGTAATTAGCAGACACAAATATCAGAAACATTATAATCAGAATATACCACTAGTATAGAGGAACCTCATTTATTCTTACAAAATGTGGAGTGAGGTTTGATTGGAATCAAAGAATGGTAGAAATTGAATCTGATTTTTTTAATGGTGAAATTGATCTGAACGAAGCATGATACAAATCTAATAAAAAAACTGCTCAAGGGCTGATAGAAAAAGAGTGTAAAAATATAATAACTGTAAGAGTGTAATTATTTATCTTTTCTATTCTTTGGAGCAGGAGTAAAAATCTCTGTGATATGCTATGGTGGATAAAAGGCATTGAAGTGTAAGAAGCATAGAAATTATTGAATGAGAGGTAATTGGTTATCAGAAACTCCTATCTTTTTATATACAGTATGTTTCTCAATAAATCCCTCATCAACTCCAATGTCTGCAGAGACCTTTTCACCACATACCTTAAGCAAGCATAGATTTGGGTATTTTTGAATTTACCTATATTTTAACGTCCATTTGTATGTTCACAGGTGTTCATTATGTCATATTAATTCCATTTAGGCATGACAAATGCAATAATTAAATTTTCAAATCCAGAGGAAATTTTTCACTTCTTCACTGTTACCCAATCAAAGAGTATCTATACAACAGTTTTTGACGTACATTCTTTTGATTCATGTTCATTGATTTTTTGAATCACTTTCAACAGTAAGTTAATGCTCCTTATTTCTAAAGAATAAGTAGTTCATATACTGATATCATATGGCTTGCACCAGTTTGTTGGGCTTTCATTATCCATTTGCATTATTAATGATACTTCTTATTGATATTGAAGGAGTGATTATTTTCATTCATTTAGTGATAAATAATTTGAGATGTTAAAGTTATTTTGGCATTTTCACTTGTAGAGAAAATATATTATTATACTTATTAATTTACAAGAAAATCTGTGACATGTTGTGAATTCTTAGCACAGATTACTAAATTAGCTGTCTCTAGCTGTATGTGAATGTAAAGTTTTTTCTGATGATTGCACATATGATAAAAGCATCCATTATCAAGAGTTCCTCTGGATGAAGGGTTTCCCATCAGCCTTTAATAATCATTTCAATCATGTGTACAGTGACATATCTGTCGCTGTACACATGATTGTGTACAGTGACTGTAGTCTGTTGACATATCTTTGTCAATTTTGGCTGTGCACAATTGCCTTCCTTTTACATTATACCAATTAGAATTTGACTCTTGGTTCTACATTACCCTAAATCCATATACACGTGCGATATGGGCTTCCCACCCAGAGGACCCGGGTTGGAATCCAGGCATTGGCAGATATTTTCAGTGGTATCTCAATCCCTACTTTGTGTAGGGCACTTTGAGTGATTATGCCATTGTTAAGCTGCGGACCCCTTAGCGCCTTTTGTTAAGAGTTGGCTAGAAGGGTGGAGAGAAACCCGATGCTGGGTTTCTCTCCACCCTTCACCCTTTCGTGTCCATTCCTAATGGTGCAAATGACCTCAGCCGTTGGTTGCCTCCCCTAAATACTGCTGCTCGTATGATATGATTCTGTAAATCCTATTGTTCTCTGTTCATGTGTTTTTAAGATATTTGCAATTGCCAAACATTTTTCCTATTCATATATTGGAAGGACAATGGTAATATTTTGCCCTAGTGGAATGTCCTAGGTAAATGTGAAGTGATGAGCATATGTGTGACACATTCCTAGAACATCAGCGTACACGTGGTGTTAGAAGGCATGAATTCAAGTTTGAAAAGAAGTAAAATACTTGATGTAAAAACGTAATCCACTGGCATAACTGTGCTGAATCACACTTTAAATTTTTGTGAGAAGTGATGAATTTACTTATCCATTGAGTCCATTGATTTTTCATAATAAGTCCTAATAACAACTTTTAGGTGTGCAAAATCTCATAAGTAGATGACCTGGTATCTATTATTAAATATTTCAACGAATGGATATAATTTTAAATGCTATCTATTTTTGTTGACATGTCTTACTCTGTAATCACTGATTTGCTCCTTGAACCAAAGACCATGAGGTGTAAAAAATGAAATTCCATAGCATACACATTAGAAGTGGTTGATGGCAAAGAAAGGCAGAGGAAGATGATGAGGTGGAGTATTTTTAATGGTTTTGCCCATTTCAAAGGAATTACAGGTTTTTTCTCAAAGTATCTAGAGAAAAATATGTGGCACTGACTAGGTACAATCAAGTATTTCTTTAGTGTAAATATAAATGTCATCCTGTCATCGTTAACTACATAATCATGGTTCAGAATGTTCAAATGCATGTTTCTAATGAAAATCTGCTTTGTGTGATTGAGTTAACACTTAGAGCAAATTTACATATGCCGCCAATATATATGTATAGTGTACATAGTACATAATGTAGTATCATTTTTGTCCAGTTACAGTCCTCCTTTGAGTGTAAACCCTTCACATCTTTTTCAAGTTGACTTTTTAAAAAATATAATTGTCCTCCATTTTATGCAAAAATACAGTCTTAAAGATAAACCCTAATTTTTCCGTCTGTTAATTTGCATTGCTTGATGTCTAAAATGGTGAGTGAAGTGCTTAAGTACCTAGAGCATGTAAATCAAATCAATTACTATATTTACTGAAAATAAAAATTAAACTTATACTATCTTCTCCGAAAGTTAGCTTGTTCTTAAAAATCCAATTTAAAATCATTAATTCATGTGTGGTCTCTCTTGATTTTGCATAAATCAAATTATGAACCAAAACATTCTGCTCTCTAGTTATACCCAAGTTGGATTCCATACCATTCCAAATGTGTAGTTGCAAGTTGTCAAACCCCTAAAAGAATGAGATGTTTGAAAAATGCAAAACCCATGGTCTTTCTCCCTAGTTTGAATAAAGGCTTGCATATATCTTTCCTTATGAATTTTTGAACTAGCACAATATCAACCACATTTTAGGAGCAGATCAAAGTAGCACCAGTAATATGAAAATTTAAGTGCTCTAGTCAGCCCATCAAATGAAAGATGACAAATTATTTCCTCTATTCTTACCATGCAGGAGGCTATGATTTTTTAGTAGGTTTTATTATAATAGCCGTCTAAGAGGTTTCTTATATTCATTGTCTTGAAAACAATGGTTTTGATGTAGGTATGGTGTTAATTTATCGGCATTGTGTAATTGGCCTCTATTGCCATTTCTTATTTTATGTGCTTTGAAGTTGCTGTATGAAATAGGTTTGATGCATTCTTAAGAGTAAAAAAAAAGTATTTAAAATGTAAAGAGTAACCTCAGAAACAACATCATAAATTAGAACTAATAATTATTCCACCATTTTGGTTACTAATTCAAATTAGGTTGTTAGAATTCAGTTATGTTCTGAGGAAGACAAGAGTTTTGTTTTTGAAGTCCAATTTAGATAACCTTAAATACTAGTTAAACATAACAGTTTCAGGTTTAACTTTGTGGAATTCCTTCATGATGAGGGTAAAAAAAGAAACTGAACCTCCATATAAAGATTAAATACTTGTTGACCATGGTTTCGATGCTGCGCATCATCTCCAGGTGTTCATGTGCAGCATCGAAACCATGGTCATGAAATATTAAATCTTTATGCGGAAGTGCAGTTTCTTTTTTTACCCTCATTATTGTATCCATCATGACATATTGAATATCAGCCAACTCTCTCTCATTTGAAACTATTATTGTAAAGGATATTGACTTATATTCAGTAATATGGATAGCATTATGGTTTGACTTGCATTAAAGGTTTTGAATTTTGTTAAAATCTTGTAATTTAAATTTTCTTGCATTCATAATATGGAAGATATTGATTCTGGCTTCATTTTGTGTATATTCACAATATCCATACTAAAAGAAGTAACTAGTATTTAATTCCTTCACATTGTGTGTTAAATTCACCTACTTGATAATAAGTGTATATAATCATGTTTCAATGAGCTTAATTGAAATTGAATAGAAAACGTGGCAAAATGATTGTTGCCTAATTGCTCACTACCAGTTTGTAATACCTTCTTATATTCAGTTAATTTTGTGCATTTCATTGTACCATGTTGCATCATAAATGATTTTATGAATGTGAATTCATGAATATATTTTTCATGATTTTTTAAAAAGTATATTGTAAAAGTAATGTTTTTTTTAATGTTGTGAAGATGTGATTTAAAAATAGTTTTCATTCCTGTGATTATATATATATTTTTAAGGTGATTTGTTTTTCTGCTGAATCCCACAAAAAATTCCGTTTTTCAGAGAATATCAAAAAGATTATATGAATAAAGTTGGTAATTTATGTGACAACCTGTACTAAGTAAATCAACCATACCAAGTGTGAACTTTCTGTACAATAATGTGGGTTTATTTGCAATGGACATTGTTTGCTTCTTATTTGAAGCTCTTCTTATGCACACTAATAGCTTAGGACATAATTTTTCCCAAGTGTCATGGGAAGAGTAGCAGCAGTGAGTCATGATGAACAGTGGATTAATTGGAACAACTACAGTAGCTTCCTGTAATCTTTGATTGAAGTAGCCCAGTTCAAAGTTAACTGGTGCCTCTAGCAATAGACTTATAGTAATTATGATGATATAGCAAATAAATGCACTGGTATTTCTATTGGAGTATGTCAACTGTAAAATGAATGATTCTTTTCTTTCTAAAAGGTAACAAATGGCTTTATAGATATTTTTTAATTATAAAAACATTGTTTTTCTATGGATTATTTATTTCTTTCATTTTGGGGATTAATCTGAGATTTGTTTATTCAAGAAAAATCATTTCCCAAACTTCCAGGATAATGGGGAATGCACCTTGTTTTTATTCTCTGCTGCTGAAACTACAATCATGTATATTCATGTGTAATTACTTCCTTTTTGATATCTTGAATGTTTGAAAATTTCAAGAATAGAAACATGTGCACTAAGTCTTTACCTTATATTTTGTTTTAAAAGGTATACATTTAAGATATATGCTATAATACTAAAGATGTAATCAATTGCAGTGAGGAATACTCATGTTTCTATTACTTTGTGAAGTAATTAGTCATGTCACTGTGATATAAAGTTGTAATAGTGAGATAAATAATATTTTTTTAAAAGAAAAATTTACCCTGTTCCACCTAACTATTAATGAATAATTTTTTAATCTTTAATATTAGCACTTACAGAATCCCATGTATTTCCTTAGTCATCCCCTGTGGTGACAAACTGGAATTACAATTGTATGGATATATGTAATGATAAATACATATGTTGGACATACAGGTACTCATCTATTGGCAATTATTTTAATTTTACATACCTTAAATATTATTGTTATTTAATTTATATTTAATGTCTAAATGGATGATGAATAAATGCTATGTTTGTTGTAGTGTTTTATATACATCAAGTTCTGACATTGTATAGTAGTCTCACTGTTGAAATGTTGTCATGATGGTGGTGATATAATTCTTACCTAATTAACAAGTTACATTACAGTCTTAGAGTACGTTTGCAACCATAGTCTTACCAAACTAACTACCATAGTCGACCAATTTAAATTAACAAATTTTGGAAAGAATGTGTTCATTTAAGTCTGTGGAATTGTTATTATTTTAGAATTAATGTATAATATATTTTAAAATTTAAATATACAAATTTAAATAACTTGTTGCTCAGGGGTATTTCAACAAGAGCCCTAGGCACTTAAATCCCTTGACCCTTTGTGCTAATCCATATTTAATGTGCCTGCCATGTTAATACAGGATTCAAGAGCACTATAGTAGAGGTATGGGTTTTTCCCTATCCAGACTGTCATGCTCACACAAAGTTGCTGACTCTAGAGATCTTATAAGAGCCAGTGTTTCAATGTGGCTATGGTTTTTCCCTAATAATAGGTTAAATTTTGAATTCAGTAAGTTCAATTACAATTTGAAGATGCAGGATATTGAAGTAGTTGCTCTTCAAGTTGGTGTACCGTAAACTTATGTTCTGGAAAAAGATTCAATGAGTGGTAAAACAGGTTATAAAAATAATAAATGAAAGGATGTATTATTTAGCCACTTACTGGTAATTTTACTTTGGTAGCTTAATGTTACAAAACCAACAAATTCCATGGGTTATCATCCAGAGCTTTAGAAAGTAAAGACTTCCTCTATAATTTAAAAATAGTTTGATTTCTCCTATTTTACTTTTACTTGTTCAATCATTCAGGAAAAAACCTTGGTGTGCATTCAAAATTCATGTGTGCTTTTGTTCTTATAATGCTTTCATTAACACCAAAATTCAATTTTTTACATAGACCACTCTCAGATGCCCTAGAATGGTATTGCACTTCCATAATTGTGTTTGAGCTCGCAGACTAATTAGATCTGGCTAATGGTACGACAGATATGATTTCACTTTTGCTGATTACTGTACACCAATACTGATTTACTACTTGAAAATTAAATAGTTCAATGAATGTGGTAGTTGACTGCGGTGGAAACCTTAATGTATTAGGTGAGCAGAGTCAAAAAAATGTCCTTTATTTCACTTGGGCAAATTCAATTTTTATTGAGTATGAAAAAAGTCTTTTTAGTTGATACCTAATTTCTTCTTTTTTAACATTGCATTTTTGTGAAAAAACATATAATGCATTGATGGCCTTTACACTTCACTAATTCTGGAGTACATTGGTTAAACTTTGACCTCACCTGAATGAAACATATACAGGGAATATGTGGATAAGGTAACAAAACATTAGGATTTATTAGAAGAAATATGGGAAATGTGATGAAAAGTTGAAAGAGAAATGTTATCTTTCACTCAGGCTTCCATTAGAATATGCTGCTAGTATTTGGGATCCTCGTGAAGTTGGATTAATTGCCAAATTGGATTACATGGAGCTAGATTTGGAAAACATTTTTATGACAAACTAAGTAGCATATCAAAATTATAAGAGGATCAAAGTTGGGAATAATAGAATGAAGGTTAAATTACAGATTAAATCTCCTTCCTAAATTGGAAGGATATCTTGATGTTGAAAATCAATTATTAGTCCCATCGTACTAAGGTAGGAAAGATTATGTCAAAATTTGAGAGATTAAGTGCAGAATAGATTGTATTTCATTTTTCTGATGAATGAAAAGGGATCCGAATAAAATAAAGTTTGTCAGACTGTGCTAGGAGGGAAAGGTGTTTTGGATCAGTGATAGTCTGGTGTGTAATTTGACTTTTTTATTGGAGCGAGATTGAGACTCAGTAGTCCTTTCTTACATCTAAACCCCCGGATACAGACAGTAAAGACAATTACAAACATTCAAGCCCTAGGTGGAAGAAAATCCACCTAGGGGGGCATCAAACTCTGGATCGGCAGGCGAGGACATTACCCTGCTGGCAATCACACCCTAGCGATGGTTTGCAGGACATTAAAAAAACTGAACTATGTATTTTTTTCTAGTGATCTGTTTGACTGGACTTAAAAGGATAGAATTGGAACTCTTCACAAACATTCCAACCCATGTATTGTAATTTTGATATGTGGATTTGTCGATATTTTTCAAAGCCATGAAATGGCTTCATCTGGGTGAACACTGGTAATGGAAAACTAGTGCTTGCATTAATTTATATGAATATTTTGAACATAATACAATTTAAAATGCAAATTTATAACTTTACTGGAGGCTAGTGTTAGTAAATATTTTTCTGACCTTTTCAAATGACATTTCGAAGGAAGCAATAAGTTTTCACTGTTTCATTACTCTACTAAGGAATGTGATAATTCATGTCGTTGATTTTAAAACCCTTCAAATTTTTGGAATGAAAGATTGAGTGCCAAGTTTATAATAACTCTCATGGTGACATTTTATATAAATACTATTTAGATTGAAATCACGGCCATTTTTCTGGAGAAATTCACAGAGGAAATTGCTGTGTTCCCGGAATTCTTGAAAAATCAGGAAGTTTTGTTATCCTCTTAAAGTGAACTTGATAATGGTTACACCTCCATGCTCTCATTTTCGTTTGCACTATGGCTGTTGATGATAGATTATACCAGTAACAACTTCAGCTTCCCAAATTATGATGGAGTCATAACTTCTGCATTATTTTAGCAATAATGTAAACATTCAAAATTTAAGAAAGCCAAGACCGAAAACTTGACTCCACTTTCTTGTTTTCATTGATTCATGTCCGTAGCTATGTTCGTTGTACATTTACATTCAAAATTTAGCTGAATCAAGAAATTGATGTAAAAGTCAGCAAAAAAGTGTATCCAGTTATTTTTTTCATGATTTGGTTATGAATGTTTCATGATAAATTCAAGTAAGTTTGTCAACTTATTATAATGAAACATTTTGGGGAATAATTAATATATTTACTTAATTGAAACTAGGATCGAGAAGGGATGGATATTTGTTGAAAGGAAGATGTTTATTTAGAAATATAAAATCAAAATACTAATTTGGGGTAGTTGACCTGAAATTTAAGATATTGTGAAGTTTGCTGTGCACCGGCACTGCCCATTTGGATTGAGTAACAACTGAAGAAGAAAGGGACTACCACAAATGACAGTCCATGTAATGAAATGATCTAAATTTAGTCGAAAGAAAGGAGACTGGCTGCCAAATATTAGGATGGTCATTCAAAAATGCAGGGTGTGGCAACTTACTTTTTTGAAAGCGTTTTGCATTTGAAAAGGAAGTTATCTTGCCGCACACTGTGTAACTGCCAAAACTTTGGCTCATTTGCAACAAATCAGGGCTAGTAGCCAGAATTTATAGTCGGAAAAATGTAGAGACTGTTACAGATGCAAAATGTGAATGGAGACCTATTAAAAGAATGCTGAAAACTGCAATAGAAAGAATGTCAGTAAAAAGAGACAGGTTGAAGAGAACAGAAATTTGAATAGTGGTAGAAAAACAAGAATTTGACTTTTATGTTAGACTAAAAATGAAATTGGATAGATTAGAAGAGAATAATTTTAAATACATAGAAATTAATATGGAAGGCCTTCTAGAGAGAGTTTTACTCTATTAACTTTGATCCTTTTCTACTTTAAATTTTGCACAGCAGTACCTGTGTACTCCACACCAAGATCTCATTTGTTGTATATCATTATTATCATTTGTACTCTACCAGTAAAGGTAGATTTCGGATGGATAGTCTGCATCACTGTACAACAATGCATTTAATTGTCTCTCCTAACAAGAGAAACAACCTGACATTATAGTAAGTTCCTCTTCACTTTTGCATATCTTGTACTTCCTCATTTCTTTCTGTCCAACATGCCCATCCTACTCCTCTTTCTTCATTTGCCTAACATTCTCCCCTCTATCTCAATCTTAAATATCCCATTGCCAATCAGAATACTCGGCATCCATCCATCTGCTGTGCCTCTTTTTGATTTCTCCCAACATTCCTCTCTCTTACACCACCATCCCTAGTACTCCTTTGCTTGTTTTTCTTTCACTCAATTTGACATTTTCTGTTTTTCCATGCCCTCATTTTAAAAATCTCCAACCCATATATATTTTGCTTCAGTGACCATATTTCTGTGGCTTACAAAACCTCTGCTCCATAAGTTTTGACAAGTTTCACATAAGGCTGCCTTTCCCTTTCTCAGAATAGAATCTAAAACTGGGTGGACAAAATCTTCTGACCAAATTCCTCCCTCATATGTACTATGAATTAGCCTCATTCAAAATTCATTGTTTCCTGGCTCTTTTCATATTTACTATCTCGATAATTTCATTTGTAGCCTTTGATCTCTCTTTTTTGATATGTTCCCATTTTTCATCTTTAGTGTCCAGCTCTAGCTCCTTGTCCCCACCCATAATTTTCTCTTATGAACTGCTGATACTTCTTTCTTGTTGTTGCAGTTAATGCTTCTATATTTTATTTCTTAAACCATCTTTCTCATTTTATCTTTTTGAATCTGTATAATAATCAGAATCCATATCCATCCTGTGAAACTACAAATTGATCACTTTGTTCGGAAATCTGTGGCTAACCATAATATATTTTGAATTTTTTCTGATTTCCTAGTTGTTTTCCATGTAGACCTATGCTTTTTGTGATGTGTAAACCATGTGTTTGTTATGATTAACCCCTGTCTCTTGCGGAACACTATTGCTGTCCTCTTGCTTTCACATCTTGTTCCTAAACCGTAGTCCCCTACCTCACTCACTATCATCTCTTTGCCTTCTGTCACATGCCAATCCACTATCACTATCAATTGATTCCCTCCTGGAAGTATGTTATCTAACTGATCAAACATCCTATCAATTACTTTTTCTCTATGATTGCTTTGTGGTATGTAGACCTGAATGATGACCAAGTTCATTGGTTCAGCTATTACTTCTGCTGATGATATTCTTAACATTTGTATCTGGAGCATGGAAATCTGTTTATTCAAAATGTATTGATATCAATTTCTTCTGTGATACATACTTGATATCTGAGGCTTAATGGCAGATAAATTATCAGAAAAACTTATTTTTACTACAAAATGAAATATTTCCATTTGTAATTACTCTGACTTTCAACATATGCAATAATATTTTCCCATTTAGGTTTACAAAAAGGCCAAAATTATTTCATTTGTTGTTGGAAAATTGATGTTGGTCCAAGTAAGAAATTTAGTGTCTCGAACTATGTATTTAGAAGACAATTTTATTTATTTATCTCCAGTTCAACAATTATGTCATGTAGAAGCAGAATTTTGTGAACAAGCAACTGTATGTGCCATTCATGGACTTGGAGAAAGCCTTCGACAATGTCGAATGAATGGAACAAAAAGTACCTGTATAAGAGAAGCACAAAACATCGGATTAAACATAATTAGACTCAATAGAGAAGAGATAAACATGCTACACTTCGCCAATGATATTGCAATGATAGTAGACAACCTGGAGGATCTTCAAATGTCACTAAACATATTGGATAAAGTTCTACAAAGATACAACATAAAAATAAACAAGATGAAGACTAAAATCATAGTACCGATAGGAAGAGAGAACTAGATTGCAGAAGTCACACTGACAGGACAAAAATGAAAGCAATTGGATTCCTTCACCTATCTCGGAAGTACCATCACATGGGATGAAAGAAGTACTATTGACATCAAGCGAAGGATAGCTCAAGAGACCACAATTAAAAGACAACTGCCGTGTTCAAAGAAGATAGAGCTACAGGCAAGGAAGCAATGCGTGAAAACATTCATGTGAAGGGTGGCACTCTATGGATCAGAAGCATGGACCATTGGAACAGTTGACCAGAAAACACTAGAAGCCTTCAAAACCTGGTGCCAGAGGGTGCTTAAGATCAAATGGTTGGATAAAATAAGGAATGAAGAAGTATACAGAAGAATAGATGAAGGACGAACCTTATGGAACATCATAGAGAAAAGAAGAACCAGATGGATTGGCCACACCCTCAGGCACAATGGATTCGTGAAGAATATAATGGAAGGGAAAATAGAGGGAAAAGTCCCAAGAGGAAACCCAAGGGATAAATACATGGGACAAATATAGAAGAAAGCAAATTGCAAAGAATACCAGGAAGTAAGCTGATTCGTATCAAATAGGGTAGGATGGAGGGCTGCAGTCAACTAATCTTAGGATTAAATGACCAATGATGATGACAAGCAGAATCTATTATGGTATTGTAGATGTTCCATATCATTGATATAGTGTTCCAGGAAAAATATGAAACCAAAAACAGCCTGAATGGGCACCATTTTTTATTTGGCAAGTGTCACTCTCCCCTCAGAGGCAGAAGTACTCCAGGATTAGGGAGTCCCACTTCAGAGGTGAAGTCTAACAAAAGAGCTTCTCAAAGCAAAAGTTACAATGGTCCTCTAGGTTCATATGCCTTTCATAAGTAACCATAACCAAGACTTGGGATATTTCATATGTACTTCTGGTAACCGTCAGCATATGAGCATTACACTTAAATCAAGGCACTCATAAATGGCATAAATCTGAAGTCTCTTGAAATCAAATCCAAGGTTTCCATGACTGATGTTTCCCGCAGTGTTAATGGCTTTTGGGTATTCGTTCCCATCAAGTGTCTCTTGGTGACAACATTTTCTTCAGCCATTTTGCAGCTGTTTTCAGGCCCAAAATGATGCGTAAATTTTGCATTTCTTATACTGGGGAAAAGTTTGAAGACTTGAGAACTTGAAGGCTCCTCATAATGTTATAAATAAATGGGGATAATATAGTAAATTACACAGGAAACATGCATTAAGCAATGGCATATGTTGATAAAAGAGAACGATAAAAACAAAAGCTTTTGTCATTAAAATAATTACAAAATATAAAATATAAAATGCTCACATGATTTTTGTTAATAATTATGATTGAATGTAAGTTTAGAGGAACCTATTCTCCTTGGAAACCAGAGAAAGCATGATGTCTGCTCTTCGTCTGTATATTTTTTGAGAGAATAGCATGGTTTTGTAGTTTTTTTACCATACCTTTAATGTGGTTATTTTGTCAATGCTCTTGAGATGGATTTGTAATTTATGATACTGACAGTGACTATGTTGACTATTCATAATATCAAGTTTTTGTTAAAATTATTTCAAGATTATTTTGTATGATATGTCTTTTCCTCTAGAAGATTATTCAAGTAATTCATTCTTAATTTATAGAGCACATCTGGCCTGAAGACGCTAGCGGAATGACAGGAGAGCTTCTATCGCCAAGAGACACCCTACTGTGGAGGAATGCCCAAAAGTCAGTACTACTATCTATCGTCTTTTTCAAACAAAATACTTTTGTAATATGCTCATTAATAGCAAGATGAGGATAGAGATTCTGTCAGGAGGTCCCCAAATGGGTTGCTTCACCCCAAAACCTAGTAGAATTAGCATCATTTTACATACAAGTATCTTGTGCTTTTTTACATAATGATCAATTCACTCTCTTAGCTACCTTTCTGCTTTTAGGACATGGGAAGTTCATACTTAATGTCGTTTTTTTAAAAAGGTCGTATAATTGCTTATTACTCCTTCCCCTAATTATTTGAGCGTGAAAACTTCAAGTTCAATACAGATTCATGCTCCACAGTAGCCTTAAACTCACTCAGCAAAGTTGTTTCTGTGTTCTTTGATTTCATAAAACAAAAAAACTTTCCTAATACAATTATTTACAAAAGTTAACATATATTTTTATCACCATTTGATGCATCACAAATTTAGTCCCCAGTTGGCTAAGCTCCCCCACTTTGAAAAAAAGAGTGAATCCCTTTCCAGATGTCACATTTGATTTTCTAAAGAGAATAAAATAAAAACTTAAATTACTTCATTACTAACTTCAATCACTGATATTTCATTTCGGGTTTAATTCATACCCCAATGAAGTAACCTATAAAATTTAATAGTTTTATTTTTTCAAAATCATCTTTACTGAAGATGCCTCTTTGTAAAAGCTTCTTTACCTTACAAAATTCTCCTTTTGATGTACCCAACATTACCTAGCCTCACCAAAACACTTCTCAAGTAGCTGAACTATTCTACTTGTTCTAATTGGCCCCCCAACTTTAATAATATCTAGCAAATCTCACTGCATTTTATTATGAGTAATACTCATACCTATCACATTTATTCTGCAATGTGATAAGTAATGATTGTATATAACTTAAAGAAACAAATTAGCCACTAACATTAAATGGAAAAACATCTAATCAGACCAAAATATCTAACAGGTGTTCAGAAAAAATTCTTGATGATCCATGGCAAGGTTTTTTGTTACATGATATTCAGCCTTCCACCAGCTATTGAACCACAAACACATTTTTCACATCAATATACCATTACTGCATGTCTCACTCACATGGCAGTGAATTTTGATGTGTGCTCGAGGACCGAGGTGGAGAAAGTGGTTGATTATACTCAGTTCTTGTTCTCTATGGAAAATTCTTCTCGTTCTAGTTTCAGTTATACAAGCCCTTTGTACTTATAAATTGTAAACAGTATTGATAAAGAGTACAAATGAATTTTAGGCTCAACCCTATCCACTCCCCCCAAGAAAAATATTGGGATACATAGAATTTGAAGGCACTTTATGATGTGAATGTGTGGGTATGTGAATTTGCATCCCTTTGACTTTCCTTTTGTTTGTACATCAAATCTATTTCACTAATTAATTATTACTATCTCTGGGATCTGGTATCCTGTAACATGCAGCACCTTACAAAGTGTACACCTTTCAGGCATAGTATGGTGGAATTCAAGCATAATAATGATGAAAAGATTTCATTTTTCATTGAGATATTAGTTTATTAAACTACCATTTTTGATGTACTGTAGTACATCAAAACTTGTACTTGGACTGTAATAAACTGAACTTGGTTGTGTAATAAGTAATATAATGGAAAAATGTTATCATTTTATTATTATTATGTTGCAAATTTATGAGCAAATATAAAAAATAGCAGTAATGAGAATTTGCATATCTATAAGAAGTTATTCAAGTATATCAGATGATGAAAAGTTGTTAGGATATCAATAAAAAATTTAGCTGCCTTCTTTGGCTCTTTAATTGTCCCAGCATTTATACAAACTTTCCTCATTGACCACCAACTTTAGATGTTCGGAAAATGCTTGTGCATTTTGATGTTTCTTAGAGCAATAATCTGATAATATAAGCAATAATAAATAATAATAAGCAAAGCTCCTGGTAGAGTCGCCCATGCCAGATAGGTTGAGAGGTAGAACCAGATGAAAAGTAGTCTGCTAGGCATCTGTTTCTCAGTGAGGTGGTTGCACAGACCTATGACCTCAGTAGAACATCCATTTAAGATATTGTCATGTTAAAAACTATTGAGGAAGGCAGCACTTCAATTATTAATACAAAGGAAATATATTAAGCCAAATATGAAAAGGAGTCTTGCAAAGTTCGACCCACAAGGCTGAGTATTATGCCTGACCACAGAAAGGGCCAATCTGTGGCTGTCATCCCATGCGCAGTTGAGCAAATGGTGGTACTAAAACAATCTCATAGAAAAAATCGGGACTTGAAACTTATATTGAACAAGGAACTGGTAAATGACAATATTATTAGGAGAAATAAGAGCTGACCCAGTCATTCTCGTGGTAATCCAGGTGTAAATACCAAAAAGCAGTTGTAGGGTAAAAGAAGTTGATAGTGCATGTTTTCAGACAAAATGAATGCATGTATACCTAGAAGAAAACACTTACAAGGTTGAGTTTAGTTCAGGAGAAAGGAATCATAATGAGGTGTAGAGAAACTGTAGAATTTTGCAGGAAAAATAGGGTACTACTTAGTGACAAATAGTTAAAACACTGCAATTTTTGTAGGTCACATTGAAGATTCAGGAGGCAGGGGGGAGATATAAGTTAGGTCATGATTTTTAGGCATAATATGATCATGTCGAATAGTTTCCAGGGAGCAGATGTGGGTTCTCATCACAATTTTGTGGTCATGATATGCAATGCTAAAAAGAAGATAATTTGAGAAAGAAAAGAAGTTTAAGAAAATTGTCTTAAAAAACAACTAGGGCCAAAGGGAAGAAGTATCAGGAGGTAGTTAATAAAATTCTGATGGAGGACAAGGGGACAATGTCAGCAGAAGAAATATGATAATATCTCAAACAAGGAATGAAAAGGCAACATACAGAACAATTGGGACAAAAATGAAATAAACTGTTAGAAAGTCATGTGTTATCAAATAAATCATTACTAATATGTATGAAAGAAGGAAATGGAAGAACTTTTACCCAGAAATAGAGAGAAAAAAGTACAATTAGCTAAACAATAAATTCAGATGATGAAAATAATGGGGCAAAGGAAACATTTGGAAAAACCAATAGGAGATATGGAGAGTGGGGGAATGGAACAGTGAGAGAAATGGAAAACAAAGATAGGGGAAA
The DNA here is from genome assembly GCA_037158775.1 of Hetaerina titia. Taxonomy (NCBI): domain Eukaryota; kingdom Metazoa; phylum Arthropoda; class Insecta; order Odonata; family Calopterygidae; genus Hetaerina; species Hetaerina titia. The sequence goes on along the minus strand of CM073777.1, from coordinate 68,638,628 downwards.
TGGGCACGCTATAGAGGAAGGTGAAGGAACTATCGGGATGTAAGAAAGGGAATTCTGAGTGTACTACTAGAGATATGGCAGGTAAAATATTAATTGAATGAGAAAGGTTCTGACAAGATGGTAAGAATGTAAGAGGAGCTACAAAAATTATGAAGTTAGGAAGTCAGGAAGTTTGGGAATAGAAAACAAATAGACGAACTTGACTATGAAATACAAAAATCGTTGAAGGAAATGAAATTGATGAATATTGTGAGAATAAATAATGTCCTTGCAGTACTGCTCAAGAAGTTATGAAAATGAGGAAGGGAGAGTTTTTATGGGTTTATTTTGCCGCATGGGTCCTCATCTTTACCATGTATTCTGTTAAGGGAAGATGGCACATATTGATGTAACAACTAGTCTGCTTGCTGATTGTGAGCGCTGACATGTTTAGAGGTGTATTTTGCTTTCGTTCACATAACTCTATGCCAGATGGTTTTGACAACCACATACTCTTGTTCACATGCCCAGGTTAGTCATCATGGATTTTGGTCTATGGTCATAGATTGTTGGACTTGGGGCTTTACCCAAGCAGAAAAAAATTCCTCCTAATGTTACCACCTTTTTTTGTCAAGTTCCTAATAATGAATATGTGACTTGTTACGAGAAATTATCATTTGAGTGCTACATATGGCTAACACTTAGTTAAAAGTGTCACGAGTAAATTTTTACATGTGGAAAATGCAGGGATATTTAAATTGTTGTTAGATAGCTTCCCAGGAGTGATTGGAGATTTCAAACATTTTTTTTTTGTTGTTAGGGATTATCAATTTAAAAGGATTGAAAAGAGTAAGAGGCTGCAAAAGTGAACTGTATTAGATTAATACTGTATCAATACTGAAGATATGAAAGTACATATATAAGACCAGTTCAAATACGAGAGGACAGGATGATGGGCAAAAAAAATAGGTAGCACAAGTCACTCAATTGGTAATAATCTAAGAGAGGGCACAGTGATTGGAAGTGTTAAGAAAATATGGGCAGGCCTAAAAAACTAAATAGTCAGAGCTGTAAAAGAAACTGTAGACTTAAGAAATTAATATTATCTTTGCTTTCTACAGAGATGAATTTTAATTTAACAATGAAATTTCTGTAGAAAGCAAAGATAATATTAATTTATTAAGTTAAACATGGATTTCTACAAAGTTAAGGCCTCAAATATTCAGTGCAGAAACTGTAGAAATGGTAAACATGTACAAAATTAGGTAACCGTAAACTACAGTAGAGAGAATTAGGAATATGGAAGAGGGAAGTAAATAGAAGAATGTTAACATTAAATTAGGAAGTACTATATGATGTATGGAGAAAATATGTAGTAAACCTAGTCTTGAAATTAATAAGCCCAAGGAATAATGGTGGAAAGTGATGTCAAGGATATTGAGAATTTTCAGGGACAGAAAAGTTGATGAGCTATTTAATAGCTCATAACTATCTATGCAACTTTAAATGAGTTGAAACTTGAAATATACTCTTATAAATAAGTGAGATATTTATTTTATGAAGAACACAATGTATACATCCACTGTTCTTTTATTATCGTACGACTAGTTTAAAATGCTTAGGCATTTAAACTAGTCGTACGGCATCTTAGGCATCACTGATGATGATGCCTAAGCGTTGAAACTAGTTGTACGATAATAAAGAACAGATGGGATGTATACATTGTATTCTCCGTAAAATAAATATTGGACATGAACTTCCACAAAGTTGAGCCTAAAGCAATAGAAAGAAAAAAATAAGTGAGACTTTAAACCGAAATACTTATGTGTAAAAGGTAGCCATTACTTTAAATGATGGTGCTTTTTGAAGGTTTTTTATCAAAGAGAGAAAGTGTAACTAGGCCAACAAGAAAGGTTTAGGGCATTGGAATTTATTTATGACAACCTGAAAACTATTTAATTCAACAGTAGACTACGTTAGCATATTATACAACAGTCCTGATAAAAAAAAGACTTGCATCTTAATATATTTTATTTTAATAATTTTTTTCCCTGCCGAGTACAAAATTCAAGAAAATTAAGCTGTAACTGTTTTGTATAGTGAGACCTTGCATTGTTATTATTCCTCATATGAACACTTCGCAAATGCTCATCATAGGTTATCAATCCAACGTAGCTATCCTGATCAGTGCTTTCTTCTTTCTGCTCTAGCTCTGACGGCATGCAATACCTATCCTCGTAATTCACCCTTAGAACCCTTTGTAAAACAAATTGTTTGCTAAGTCGTCGTGACATACGAAGGAGAGAAACGGCCAAGACAGATTAATTATCTAGAGATTTATTCGGTAACAACTTGTATCACTCCTTAGAGCGTGGATTGGACTTAAAGGGCCGGGGAGATGAGGGAAAGCCCCCTGCGGTGTCGCAGAATCAGCAGAGGAAAACCCAACGGGATGCGGGAGGCTGTCTTGCGGTGCCGCCGACAGGACCGTTTTACGGTCGGTGTACAGGAGTTTAAGTCTTGCGATATCGCAGACTCAACAAGGTCTTGGTCAAGCAAGCTCACTGGTTCCTTGGCTGCTTTACGAATAAGCCAAATTAACTTTTACGCAAAGATCAGATCCAAATGGCGATTTGATCCATCAAGACGTGATGTAAGGTGGAAGGATGGGTTCGCCGCTGGTGTATCGGATGTGAACAATCGATCGAATGCTCTCGTTCCACCAAGCCTTATCGCTCTCGTTCCACTCTACTCGAAAGCTTTGTAATTAAAGGAAGGCAACCTTACACCCAATGGTACATGTCGGTCCATGTGGTGACTCGTAAGATGTGTTGTCGATTTAACCTAAATTAACAATTTGTTATTTGTGTAACTTAGTTCCAATAGGGATCACCGTAAGTTTTTAACCAGGTCGTGTCAAGTGCTATCTTTTCATGGTGAATTTCATCATACCCTGGCGCGTGCCTGCTTGCTAGTGCTAATTTCGTAATTCCATAGTATCCTATTTTAGACACGACGTGGGTTACGATATTCAACGTCATCATTTAAGAGTTATTTATTATAAAATTAATCGATTCCATAAAGTCACGCCTCAATAACCCAAAATTAATTATTTTTTCGAGATTTATTTCAGAAAAGATTGAACGAATTTTTATTGTTACATATTATTTAATTTATTCAAAGCACGGACATTTAATACGCTGAATAAAATCTATAATTTAAGTCGCAAAGAAGTTATTCTGAGCATATTAAAGGCACACAACGAAAACTAAATCCCAAGGGGTGGACATAATTTAAATAGGGCATGCAACTTTGAATTCGTGAGGAGTATTGCAATTTCGTGGGAGTTACATAATAAAGTATAAGGTGAAAGGACTACTGAAAAGTATAGAAATTATAGTTTGGAATAGGCAACTTAAAATGGCACTGAATATTATTTATGTTAAATGAAGCAAAATATCACGTTTTCTTTATTTCTTTGAGATTTAAAAAATAATACTTCCGTATTTCAAATTACGAAAGGTAGAGTAAAATTTGAATCTTAAATATGAGTTTTGCTATGTTCACGTTATGCTTAGGTTTTGGATGAAAATGGTCACTTTTATTGGCTATCATTTGTCCGATGGGCTGTCCAAAATAGAAGGGGTCCATGCTAATTCTGGAAATTCCCACGGATGTAGGTTCGCCTGGGCTCAAGAACCTTAAAGATCACGTGTTTTCTCCCTTATTTTCAGCGAAGTGTGAGATAGCATGGAAATGAGAGCGTTTTTAAGAGGTGATTTGAATCCTAGCAAATGGTGTCGGTGAGGTGAATCGCTCGGCTCACATCAACTGCCGAGTGGGATTCCAATGCTGTAGATTCCGCAGCATAAAATCTGCTTAGCATATGCGCGGTTTGAAATCGTTGTCCATGGACTTTGAATCAACCTCTTCATTTGCATACTCTATCACGTTTGTAGCAATTGTTGCTCGCGATTCTCTTTTGTGAACTTAAAGCTTTTATGCTCCCGATCCTCCTTAAAACTTTTATTTTTTGATTTGATGGTGCACATGAACTTAATAGGACGCTAAACCATTTTTAATACCTCCATCGTGCGTTCGGCGTTCGATCGTCTTGTGCAAAAGCGGTTTAAGGCCTTGCCTACGTCGAGGACCGTTGCGAACCTCATGGAAGATTTACGATACCTGGTCTAGACGACGTAATTCACGTGCAGCCATTCTTTACCGGCACCAACTGGTGCTTCTCTTTAATGCCACGGGACTTGGCTGGCACAATGCTTCCCTTTTGCTGGTTTCAAGTTCACCTTTAGTCCTGAAGATCCAGTGATAATCTCATGATAAACGTATTTATCGTTACGGTTAAAGTAAATCAATGTGTTCAAAATTTGTTCTCCGTCGATAGATGTGAGAGTGACATTTTATTGGTCATTAATTTGCGTTCTAATTAACCCTGTCTTCACATCAAGTGTTTGAACTTATTTTCTTTCGCCTAATCAGAAATATATCTCTGGGAGACTTAGAGAAATGTATTCTTTTTTTCGAATTAATACGCCTATGTGATACTGTAGGACAACTATAGGACACTGTAGGGAAGCGCGAAGAAATTCAATGAAAATAATTTCGTCTAGTATATCTGTTTTAATATTCATAGTTTACAAGTGGTGACCCTTAAGCCCGCAGGCTGGATTCGACTGCTGATGTGTAGTTTCACGATGCCGTAGATTAGAAATTTACCGCGGTCCGCGAAGGTCCAACGTAATAGCTCACCGGGGGAAGATTACTTTTTCAAGCCTCTTTAATTCACTACTACCGGCGTAACAACTAGCCCGCTTACTGATTGTAAGTGAGCACTAACATGTTTAGGGCTGTTTTTTGCTTTCCATTACATAAACTCCATACCAGATGGTTTCTGTTCTCATCCACAGGTTAGCCATCGTGGATTTTGGTCTATGGCCATAGATTGTTGGACTTGGGGCTTTTATACAGCCTGTAGCTTTCCTGTGATACCACGCTAAGGTAGTCAGAAAT